>JAVIAB010000124.1:26421135-26923907 GCA_032433765.1 Megaustenia siamemsis
GGTAGCGATGCTACCAACGGGAGAACATATCAACAAGAGCAGGTCTAGTGGTAGCGATGCTACTAACGGGAGAACATATCAATAAGAGCTGGTCTAGTGGTAGCGATGCTACCAACGGGAGAACATATCACCAAGAGCTGGTCTAGTGGTAGCGATGCCACCAACGGGATAACATATCACCAAGAGCTGGTCTAGTGGTAGCGATGCTACCAACGGGAGCACATATCAACAAGAGCTGGTCTAGTGGTAGCGATGCTACCAACGGGAGCACATATCACCAAGAGCTGGTCTAGTGGTAGCGATGCTACCAACGGGAGAACATATCAACAAGAGCTGGTCTAGTGGTAGCGATGCTACTAACGGGAGAACATATCACCAAGAGCTGGTCTAGTGGTAGCGATGCTACCAACGGGAACACATATCACCAAGAGCTGGTCTAGTGGTAGCGATGCTACCAACGGGAGAACATATCAACAAGAGCTGGTCTACTGGTAGCGATGCTACCAACGGGAACACATATCAACAAGAGCTGGTCTAGTGATAGCGATGCTACCAACGGGAGAACATATCAACAAGAGCTGGTCTAGTGGTAGCGATGCTACCAACGGGAGAACATATCAACAAGAGCTGGTCTAGTGATAGCGATGCTACCAACGGGAGAACATATCAACAAGAGCTGGTCTAGTGGTAGCGATGCTACCAACGGGAGAACATATCAACAAGAGCTGGTCTAGTGGTAGCGATGCTACCAACGGGAGAACATATCACCAAGAGCTGGTCTAGTGGTAGCGATGCTACCAACGGGAGCACATATCACCAAGAGCTGGTCTAATGGTAGCGATGCTACCAACGGGAGAACATATCAACAAGAGCTGGTCTAGTGGTAGCGATGCTACTAACGGGAGAACATATCACCAAGAGCTGGTCTAGTGGTAGCGATGCTACCAACGGGAACACATATCACCAAGAGCTGGTCTAGTGGTAGCGATGCTACCAACGGGAGCACATATCAACAAGAGCTGGTCTACTGGTAGCGATGCTACCAACGGGAACACATATCAACAAGAGCTGGTCTAGTGATAGCGATGCTACCAACGGGAGAACATATCAACAAGAGCTGGTCTAGTGGTAGCGATGCTACAAACGGGAGAACATATCAACAAGAGCTGGTCTAGTGATAGCGATGCTACCAACGGGAGAACATATCAACAAGAGCTGGTCTAGTGGTAGCGATGCTACCAACGGGAGAACATATCAACAAGAGCTGGTCTAGTGGTAGCGATGCTACCAACGGGAGAACATATCAACAAGAGCTGGTCTAGTGGTAGCGATGCTACCAACGGGAGCACATATCACCAAGAGCTGGTCTAGTGGTAGATGCTACCAACGGATTATCCAAGATGGACAGGAAAAGCTAGATACAAACATTTTGAAACTGAATGCACTGGGCTAAAGGTCTAACATAACAGTGCAATGTAAATCACACTAAGAAGGCACCACAGACTAGGTGAAAAAGATATGCTGCTCATCCCGCGGAGTCCCTACCTCGAAAGAGCCCAACAAATGTTACTGATGGTCAGGGGACAATAATAAATGAATATTATAATTGGGGGGGGGGGGGGGGAGAGAGAGAGAGAGAGAGAGAGAGAGAGAGAGAAAGACTTCCGAGGTGATAGATCATCGACTCATGTCAAGGGTAGACGTATGTCTACAACACTCGGAAAAAAAATCACGAATAATCAACAACAGAAAAAAAAAGCAACAACAAGGAAAAATAGACGGTCCGAAGCGGGACCGAACCTGTACTCCTTGGTACAGCGCCTCGCCACAAGAACCAAACGCTGGAGCACACGGCCAACTAGACTATCTAAAAAGGGGTCACCTTTCTCCGTTATATGCAGCCACAGCACAGGGAGAAAAGGTAAGAGCTGTTGACCAAACACCAACAGTAACACTAAAATACCTGTTATGGTCCCCACTCCGCGATGGCAGACAGAGGATCTCATGTATAGTGACAATGGCTGCTATCTCCGACTAGTACAGTCACTGCCAAGAAGGAAAGGAATGGCAAACTGCCTTTTTATATTGCTTGGAATAATCATGACAAACCACAACTTTATATTTACAGCTAACGACGTTAATGGGGACTTCACAGCCACCTCGTCTGGTAGGGAGTGTCATGTGCTACAGGTGACACCCGATCGTCATCATGCTACTGTATGCAAGATCAAAAATAAAGAGACACTAGCAATAGTGGAAGCAACTTGAAACATTAGATCAGCATTCCAGGTTGGAAAACTAGAAAACATCAGTCAAGAAATGAAGAGAATGAAATTGAACATCTTGGGACTATGTGAAATTAGATGGAAAGGAACAGGATTATTACAACGCGACAGTGGAAATGTAATTTACTCTGGGGGAACCACACACGAAAGAGGAGTAGGCATCATGTTAGATAGAAAAAAAGAAGCAAAACAGTGAAAGGATCTTGGCCAGTATCAGACAGAATTCTGCTAGTAAAATTGAGAGGTAGACTAATGGATATCAACATTATTCAAGTTTATGCACCAACAAGTAATAGCGAAGAAGAAGACATTGACACTTTTTATGAAGAGCAAGAAGCGACAATGGAACAGTGTAAATCCCAAGAAATAACTATTATATTAGGGGATTTCAATGCAAAGGTAGGAACAGCTAAAGTGCAAAATGTGACTGGGGGGCATGGCCTTGGAGAGACGAATGATAGAGGGGATAGATTGATAGATTGGGCAAAGGCACATGAAATGATTATAGGTAACACCTGGTTCAAACAACACCCTAGGCGACTATGGACATGGCAAAGCTCAGACAACAAAGTGCACAATCAAATTGATTTTATACTGGTACAGAGAAGATTCAGGAATGGGCTAACATCTGTTAAAACAAGGCCAGGAGCAGATTGCAATAGTGACCATGTACCAGTAGTTAGAAAGATAAGAATAAAACTGCGGAAGGCACAGAAATCACCAAGAAATATAAAATTAGAACTAGATATGCTAAGAGTAGCTAAACAGATGAGTGATAAGTACAGCACGATAGTACAAAATAGATATAATGCTACTGAGAAAATACAGGACATCCAGGAACAGTGGGAAATGCTCAAACAATCGATTCAACAAAGATCAAAAGAAGTAATACCGGTGACTAAAAGAATCAACAAAAAGAAATGGATAACAGAAGAAATATTACAACTAATGGACGAAAGAAGAAAACATAAGAAAGAAGAACGGACATACAAAATATTGCACAAAGAGATCCAAAACAAATGCAGAGAAGCAAAGGAAGGATGGTTAAAACAGAAATGTGAAGAAATGGAAAAACAATAAAAGAAAGACTCACAATGTATGCAGTCAGTTAAATGAATTAACAGAAAGAAAAGAAGTCAAAGTTTCAGGATGTGTGAAATAAAAGGAAGGAAATATCATGATGGGACAGGAGAAGACAATGGAAAGATGGACAGAATATATCAATCAACTCTATGATGATGAAAGACCAGAATTAAACAATTCAAATGAAGACACAGGACCACCAATACTGCAGAGTGAAGTGGAGGACGCAATTCAACACATGAAAAGAGGCAAAGCTCCAGGTCCTGACAATATAACAATCGAAGAGATACATGCATTAGGAGAGCTGGGAGTACAAGTCATAACAAAACTACTCAATGACATATATAACACTGGACACATACCTGAAGATCTACTAAAATCTATCTTTGTAGCCATACCGAAGAAGTCAGGCGCCACTGATTGTAAAGACCATCACACTATTAGTCTCATGAGCCATATGACTAAAATATTACTAAGAATCATCATGAGACGTGTAAGGAACAAAATAAAACCAGAAATAAGTGAGGAACAATGTGGATTTGTGGAAGGAAAGGGCACCAATAATGCAATATACATCTTAAGAACATTGATAGAAAGATCTATAGAGGTAAAGAAAGATCTATATATATGCTTTATAGACTACACGAAAGCATTTGACAAAGTAAATAAAGCACGTTGAAATAATAAATATGCTGGAGAAATTAAACATTGATGGCAAATATCTGCGAATCATAAAAAACATGTACTGGCAACAAACAGCAGCTATACGAATTAACAACCAAACAGGACAAATTAAATTTATAAAACAAGGAGTCAGACAAGGCTGTGTTCTGACGCCGGATTTGTTTTCACTTTACAACGAATATATTACGAGATAAATAGTAGACAAAAATGAGTTGAAGTCAACGGTCACAACATAAATAATTTACGATATGCGGATGACACAGTCTTAATAGCAGAGACAGAGAATGAGCTACAAGAAATGATATGTATAATAGTAAAAGAAAGCAACAAAAATGGTCTCAGTCCAAATAGTAAGAAAACAGAAGTAATGGTTATATCAAAGAAACAATCATCACCATCATGCAGCATAAAAATAAACAAGACAAATATGAAACAAGTGCAACGTTTGAAATACTTGGGCACAGTGATACATCAGATGGAAGATGCAACACAGAAATAAAAAGCAGAATAGCTCTGGCCAAAATAGCATTTCAGAAAATTTCTCTCTGTGATCAGGACTCAATCAGAGAAGGATTCCAGACTCTCATATGAAGTCAGCTGTCAGGTTAAGTGTGTTGATCACCCCTACAGACAGAACATCACAATTAGAATCTGCCAGATCCACTCTGATTGAACACCCGTTAAAATGTTGCACTGTTCTGCACCATTTCAGAAAATGAAAAATATCTTATGCAACAAATCTATGTCAATAGAAATGAGAAAGAGAGTTCATCGATACTACATAGAACCAATTCTGACCTATGGAAGCGAATCATGGACAATAGACAAACAAATGAAAAGACGATTAAAGGCCACAGAGATGGGATTTCTCAGAAGAATGTTGAAAGTTCCCTGGACAGCTAAAAAGACCAATGAGAAAGTTCTCAAAGAGGCCAACACAAAAAGGGAGCTCTTAAAAAACATCAGAAAGTAGCAATCAACATTATTTGGGCACATCATGAGAAGAGGAAAGTTGGAATATTTGGTTACAACTGGCAAAATTAAAGGAAATAGAGATCGCGGACGAAAAAAGAAAGATAAAAAACTGGATAGTTTGGTGTCATGCATGGATAACAGTCAACAACAGAACTCATACGATGCACTGTGGATAGAAGATTGTGGAAGGACATGATCGCCAACGCCAACCGGTACGGCACATGGTGATGATGAACACTAAAATATGAAGAGAGAAGGCTCATGTGGTCATCGCCGATACCGGCACAAGCTGTATGGCAATGTTACCAAACTTGAGCCGTCTGACTCTTTCTTCCAATATTTTCATCTGCTGCTGTACACAGACAAATATACTTGACACTCATCGCTACAATCTGACAACAAAATTGCACAATTTTGTGTACAATATGACAAACTGCGATGAAGTCTTAAAACAATTAAAAATGAAAAGAGAACTACTAAACACAATTCAAACAAGACAAATGCGATTTTTGGGCCATGTTAAAAGATACAACAGCCTACTAAAAGTAATCATGGAGGGGAAAATACAAGGTAAAAGAGGCAGAGGCAGACTAACATGGACGAGTAACATCAAAAGATGGACAAACCAGCCTATGACAACCTGCACCAGCAAAGCAAGAGACAGAGCAGAATGGCGCTCCATGGTAGCCAACCTTCGATGCGGAGATGGCACTCGATGATGATGATGATGATGACAAACTGATACATACTTTGTGACAATCTGTCACACCCACAACCACACATCACACAATTTATTGACAAAACAAGGCGTTAATTTATTGTGTTATATTTTAATATTGCTATTAAAATTAACGATACCGCGTATAGTTTGATAATGTCATATATTGTTTCGTGGTCTTCAAAACTCCAGTATAGCAACCAACCAAAGTGACAATATATCAATATGATGTTGCATACTTTAAATCACATACATCTCTGAAATATTACAAATTAATACATTTACATACAACGTCATCACAAACACAATATAATTACATACAAAGTCATAACATAACAAATACCTTACAACAATCATATAATCTTTACATATCTCAATATACAAATAACTGCAATTATTTTAAATACTTGTAAAAAATGTCTTTATGTGGAAAACCTGTAGAGAAATAGCCCCTGTATTTACACATCATCATATCAGATAAGATATAAGTGTATTGTATTATGTTTAAGTATTGACAATTGCTAAAGTAGAGCAACTTCTTTTGAAGATCTGAACAAATCTCGTGTAAATTAGAGATAAGAAAGTGTGTATCATTTGAGATTCGGCTTATTGTTATGCAAAAGTATTGCTTCATTTTTTTTTTAATTACCAAAAGATAATTATATGACAACTTTCTAATTATAATTTTCTTGTTTTGCACGCAATTAAAAAAAAATTAACAGAACGAGGGCGGACAATACGAGGTGATGGGAGAGTACATACAAAATGAGAAAGAAAAAGACGTTATAGTTGGCAATAGAATGGCGATGAGGTGATGAAAGCTTCAATTCTGGGCTGACTGTTTACGTTAACAGATCAAATGTTTGGGTAAATGACTCGCTGAGTTCTTAAATAATCTCTTCATACCTTACGGTGTTAGTGTTCTAAAATAATGGTTCTCTTCATACCTTACGGTGTCAGTGTTCTTAAATAACTGTTCTCGTCATACCTTACGGTGTCAGTGTTCTTAAATAATGGTTCTCTTCATACCTTACGGTGTCAGTGTTCTTAAATAACTGTTCTCTTCATACCTTACGGTGTTAGTGTTCTTAAATAACTGTTCTCTTCATACCTTCTTGTGTTAATGTTCTTAAATAACTGTTCTCTTCATACCTTACGGTGTTAATGTTCTTAAATAACTGTTCTCTTCATACCTTACGGTGTCAGTGTTCTTAAATAACTGTTCTCTTCATACCTTACGGTGTTAGTGTTCTTAAATAACTGTTCTCTTCATACCTTACTGTGTTAATGTTCTTAAATAACTGTTCTCTTCATACCTTACGGTGTTAATGTTCTTAAATAACTGTTCTCTTCATACCTTACGGTGTTAGTGTTCTTAAATAATGGTTCTCTTCATACCTTACGGTGTCAGTGTTCTTAAATAACTGTTCTCGTCATACCTTACGGTGTCAGTGTTCTTAAATAATGGTTCTCTTCATACCTTACGGTGTCAGTGTTCTTAAATAACTGTTCTCTTCATACCTTACGGTGTTAGTGTTCTTAAATAACTGTTCTCTTCATACCTTCTTGTGTTAATGTTCTTAAATAACTGTTCTCTTCATACCTTACGGTGTTAATGTTCTTAAATAACTGTTCTCTTCATACCTTACGGTGTCAGTGTTCTTAAATAACTGTTCTCTTCATACCTTACGGTGTTAGTGTTCTTAAATAACTGTTCTCTTCATACCTTACTGTGTTAATGTTCTTAAATAACTGTTCTCTTCATACCTTACGGTGTTAATGTTCTTAAATAACTGTTCTCTTCATACCTTACGGTGTTAGTGTTCTTAAATAATGGTTCTCTTCATACCTTACGGTGTCAGTGTTCTTAAATAACTGTTCTCTTCATACCTTACGGTGTTAATGTTCTTAAATAACTGTTCTCTTCATACCTTACGGTGTCAGTGTTCTTAAATAACTGTTCTCTTCATACCTTACGGTGTTAGTGTTCTTAAATAACTGTTCTCTTCATACCTTACTGTGTTAATGTTCTTAAATAACTGTTCTCTTCATACCTTACGGTGTTAATGTTCTTAAATAACTGTTCTCTTCATACCTTACGGTGTCAGTGTTCTTAAATAACTGTTCTCTTCATACCTTACGGTGTCTGTGTTCTTAAATAATGGTTCTCTTCATACCTTACGGTGTTAATGTTCTTAAATAACTGTTCTCTTCATACCTTATGGTGTTAGTGTTCTTAAATAATGGTTCTCTTCATACCTTACGGTGTCAGTGTTCTTAAATAACTGTTCTCTTCATACCTTACGGTGTTAATGTTCTTAAATAACTGTTCTCTTCATACCTTACGGTGTTAATGTTCTTAAATAACTGTTCTCTTCATACCTTACGGTGTCAGTGTTCTTAAATAACTGTTCTTCATACCTTACGGTGTTAGTGTTCTTAAATAACTGTTCTCTTCATACCTTACTGTATTAATGTTCTTAAATAACTGTTCTCTTCATACCTTACGGTGTTAATGTTCTTAAATAACTGTTCTCTTCATACCTTACGGTGTCAGTGTTCTTAAATAACTGTTCTCTTCATACCTTACGGTGTTAGTGTTCTTAAATAACTGTTCTCTTCATACCTTACGGTATCAGTGTTCTTAAATAATGGTTCTCTTCATACCTTACGGTGTTAGTGTTCTTAAATAATGGTTCTCTTTATACCTTACGGTGTCAGTGTTCTTAAATAATGGTTCTCTTTATACCTTACGTTGTTAGTGTTCATAAATAATGGTTCTCTTCATACCTTACGGTGTCAGTGTTCATAAATAATGGTTCTCTTCATACCTTACGGTGTCAGTGTTCATAAATAATGGTTCTCTTCATACCTTACGGTGTCAGTGTTCTTAAATAACTGTTCTCTTCATACCTTACGGTGTTAGTGTTCTTAAATAATGGTTCTCTTCATACCTTACGGTGTTAGTGTTCTTAAATAATGGTTCTCTTCATACTTTACGGTGTTAGTGTTCTTAAATAATGGTTCTCTTCATACCTTACGGTGTCAGTGTTCTTAAATAATGGTTCTCTTCATACCTTACGGTGTCAGTGTTCTTAAATAATGGTTCTCTTCATACCTTACGGTGTTAGTGTTCTTAAATAATGGTTCTCTTCATACCTTACGGTGTTAGTGTTCTTAAATAATGGTTCTCTTCATACCTTACGGTGTTAGTGTTCTTAAATAATGGTTCTCTTCATACCTTACGGTGTTAGTGTTCTTAAATAATGGTTCTCTTCATACCTTACGGTTTCAGTGTTAATAAATAATGGGTCTCCTCATACCTCACGGTTTCAATGTTCATAAATAATAGTTCTCTTCATACCTTACGTTGTCAGTGTTCTTAAATAATGGTTCTCTTCATACCTTACGGTTTCAGTGTTCTTAAATATTGGTTCTCTTCATACCTTACGGTGTCAGTGTTCATAAATAATAGTTCTCTTCATACCTTACGGTGTCAGTGTTCTTAAATAATGGTTCTCTTCATACTTTACGGTGTCAGTGTTCTTATATAACGGTTCTCTTCATACTTTACGGTGTCAGTGTTCTTAAATAATGGTTCTCTTCATACCGTACGGTGTCAGTGTTCTTAAATAACGGTTCTCTACATAGCTTACGGTGTTAATGTTCTTAAATAACGGTTCTCTTCATACCGTTTGGTGTAAATGTTCTTAAATAACGGTTCTCTTTATACCATACGGTGTCAGTGCTCTTAAACAACGGTTCTCTTCATACCTTACGGTGTCAGTGTTCTTAAATAACGGTTCTCTTCATACCTTACGGTGTCATTGTTCTTAAATTACGGTTCTCTTCATACCGGACTGTGTCAATGTTCTTAAATACCGGTTCTCTTCATACCTTACGTTGTCAGTGTTCTTAAATAATGGTTCTCTTCATACTGTACGGTGTCAGTGTTTTTAAATAACGGTTCTGTTAATACCTTACGGTGTCAGTGTTCTTAAATAACGGTTCTCTTCATACCTTACGGTGTTAGTTCCCTTATTTTTAAATACCAAGAACATATATTAGGGTGACGTGGTCGGTATCACGTAAGGCCGCATTACATTCCCCATTACTCAATGATACCTATTTTCAGAGTCTGAGTGAACGTGACAGCCGTGTCAGTCTGAAAAATAAAACCCAGTCGTATCTGGGAATTGAACCCGGATGGTTAATAGTGAGCGCACTAACTGCTCAGCCACCACGGCTTGTAAGTTGTTTAAGCTAACAACAACGAGTATAATCAGCGATCCCCCATCTCCAAATGCTATGTCGTGGTACAGTGACATACATTATTTGTGTACCTTACAATATTACTTGCTACGGGATAACTTGGTCAGTTCTATTAAAATACTCTTTTATATTTCTAGCCACTGGCGTTAAGTAATTAGGCAGGAAAATAAATCAAACCTCGCCGCCATGACAGGACCTGCGACAAATAAAACCTTCAAAGTAACTTAATGTACAGACAATAAATGCCTAATTATTTAGATCAGAGTTACCCCACCTGTGTTAAGTCTAGCCCCACTTACAATAATAGCCAAACAACAAACTTCATATTAACCAGGTAACATTGAACCTGTTTTTAAAACAAGCTTTTCGGTGATGTTCTTTTATAATAGGCAAGAAGCCTGCCATTACATTTTATCAAGTGAAAGAAATAAAGAAACAAAGAAATAAAGAAACAAAGAAATAAAGAAACAAAGAAACAAAGAAATAAAGAAACAAATAAAGAAATAAAGAAAGAAACACAGAAATAAAGAAACAAAAAAAAAAGAAATAAAGAAACATAAAAATAAAGAAACGATGAAAAAAAGAAACAATGAAATAAAGCAATACAGTAACAAAGAAATAAAGAAACAAAGAAAACAAGAAATAAAGAAACAATAAAAATACTGAAAACACTGGAGGTCAAGTTTCTTGCAACTACCTCCCTCCTCCACAACAACAACAACAATTACAATAAAATCCCTAAGTGACCTCCTTTTTGGGTTCACAGGGTGCGGCACTATGAATTTAGACAAGTTTAACTTGAAGACAACAAATTCAGAACTATAATGAAATGTTACGTATTCATAGAAATAATTATAGTGTTTCTTCATTTGTCTTCTTTTCTTCACCCTTTGTCTTTCAACGTCCAGGGGAGATATAGTTTCTGGTCTTTTGCTCTTTACTTGGCCTCTCCTGCCATTGTTTCCTTGTTTCTAATAATCCATCAATCCATCTTTTTCGCGGTTGACCTTTGAATCTGGTGTTCTCTTAACGTATGTTGACGACGCGTTATATCATATTTTTCTTATTTTGTCTGATCGCATGGTCTAAAACCATTTTATTTATTGTTTCTTTTATTCATTCAGTAGCAGGTATTATTCCAAGTTTTTTTTTTTTATCAGTTCGCTTCTAATAGTAACTGTCATGCTATTCTATTATCTGTCATTCGTCTAACACATCTCATGTCGGTAGTAATTATTGTTCTTGAGTCTAGCGTTCAGAGTTTCTTTCTTTGTGACTACAATTAAATGTAGTCACATTGTTAAAGTAAACCTTGATACTAAACATTTCTTTGTTGGTCGATGACGTTCATATGAAGTCGATTCCAAATTCAATGTCATTTATTTATATTTCCTGCTGTAGTAACACAAAGTCGGTTACGGTATTTTGTTCTGTCGCCAAATTGCTCCCAAGACTTTCAACAGAAGAATTACTTCACACAGTCACGAGGCTTTGTTACACAGAACACCTTTTGTTTCAGCCTTCTATCCGAGCTTCAAAGCGTTCCACAATCTTTGTAGACCCTCATTTAAAGGTGAACTGAAACCTGGCCACCTGAAACACCTGTGATAAGAAACAAGCAATGTTTTTGATGTGGATACATTGGAGGAACGCAAACCGATCTGTTTATTCCCGGGAGTAGTATACAGACTTCTTGGGTAAAGGAGATTGCGGAGAAAGAACAGTGGTGTCGGTCATTTTGTATTCTGTGAAGAAACAATAAGCGCAGTTGTTGATGTATCGTCCTGTAGATATTTAGTGAAACTTTCAAACAAACAAAAACAAGAAATACAACGCAAATTTACTGCTATTGAAGGTTCTCGAAGGACCAAGGCGTGAGTGACAACAATGTGACAGCGGGAACTACAGCAGCAAAGAATACATAGGATAGAATGTATAACTTTTTGAACAGATTTTCACAGTAATAAACCTATATCAAGATAAACTAGATACACTCTCCCTGTCCCACCTCCGTAAACCTGTCCTATCATCTCATCATTCACCGGTTGTCACAGTTACCACCTTTCATCTTCCTCTCACTTCACAGTGCGTCATAATTGACTCTCGTACACCAGAAACACAAATGTCAATATCCACTCATTTGTTGTGTAAATGTGGTACATTATAGATATCGTGCATACTCATCATCATCAAGTACCGGGCCTGCTGGCATAGGTGATCATGTCTCTCCACAACAGTTATTTATCATTTCTGTTGTTGACTCTCTGCCAAGCCATTCTCTAGCTCTCTTTTTGATTTGACCTCTTTCAGAACGTTTTCACTACTTTTCTTAGCTGTCCATGGTATTCTCTGCATTCTTATGTAAAACCACATTTCTACAGCCTCCAGTGATTTTCTTATCTGTTGTCATATTGTCCATTATTCACATCCATATGTTAAGACTGGCTCTACATAATATTTAATAACTCATTTTCTTGTTTCTATTGTCAAAAATAGATTGCACAGTATCTTCCTCATTTTTTGGAAAGCTGCTTTTGCCTGAGCCATTCTGCATCTCACCTCTTTTGTACATCTCTCGACTGAGGTTAACAAAGTTCCCAAATATTTAAATTCATTTACCTGTTTTAATATTGTTCCACTTGTCTTTATTTTGCACTGAGGTGATGTCTTTTTCTTTGTTGTTACCATCACTACTGTTTTTTTGCTATTAAGGCTGAGTCCTTTATTTTTGCTTTCTTTCACTATAATGTCCAACATGTCTTGTAACTCATTTTCACTCTTAGCGATTAAGACAGTATCATCAGCATACCTTAGATTATTTATATTATGACCTCCAATTGTTATTCCAGGCATGCCCCTTATGGATCTTAAAATAATCTCACTATACATATTAAACAAATCTGGTGACAGCACACATACTAGAAGTATACTAAAAGCTATCCATCCATCCATTCATCCATCCACCCATCCACCCACCCACCTATCCATCCATCCACTCATCCATCCACCCAGCCATCCATCCACCCACCCACCCACCCATCCACTCATCCACCCATCCACCCACCCACCCACCCATCCATCTTTCCCACACTCTCTATACACCTACATAAAATTAAGTTTTCCTCCACCCCGTGATAGGCGTATTGATGTTTGTGACCATATTGTTTCATAACCAACGGAACATTTATTTATTTTTTTTTGGGGGGGGGGGGGGGGAGGTTTTTTTTGCCAGCGTCATGTGGTCAATATTACGTAAGGCCGCCCCATTTCCCACAAAATCTATGTTATCCATCTTTAAACCATGGGTAAACCCTAGAATATTCTTCACATCTGAAATTTGATTTGAACCCAGACTCTACTGATCAGTAGCGAGCGTCATACCCACTCGGCCATCGAATACACCTGTGCGTATTTGTGGCTGTGGTATTGAAGCCCTTGAATCTTTCTCTCCGTTTGCCCTTGAAAGAACTGCCTGCCACCACCAGAAGTGGGTAACATTATAGTATCATTCCAGCCAGTTCTCACTTGAGGCCGATCATTTTTTTTTTTTTTATTACCGACCACCTGAGGGTGACTTTGCCGAAGCATCGTTTCTACGTTACTGCTGTAGCGTTTCTAAAGGTGACACAGTTCACGCACTGCCCTTTATACGTGCTCCGGTTTTATCTTGAGAGTTTGATTTGTCCTACACGTCTGTTGATATAGACAGACAGACAGACAAACACACACACACACACACCCACCCACCCACCACACTCACACACACACACACAAATATTTGCTATTTTAAAGATTACAGTAAATGCAGTGGACCGTAAGGTTAAAAACACAGTGCAACGCTATTAGCTAAGCGGATAAATACGGAGATAACGCGTTCGCGGTATGGGAAGAGCTATACAAATATGTGAACATAATAATGCCGTAATCAGCACATACATCTGCTGTAAGTCTATTTCTACATAATAAAAGACGAGAAATTCCGTTCACACTGACTGTTGACAGATATGTATCTCCCCAGTCACTTGCGTCTTGACTGAGAATTTCAACACTTGACTTCTTTACCTCTACCCTTATCTAAATTCCATCGAATATTTTGTCTTCTACTCTCGGGCCTGACTTCACCAAAAGGTCTTCACTGAGGCTCTTGTGCTTTGTAAACTATTTAAAATTGTGGCAGTCAATGTTCGTGTGATACGAAACAAAGTTATAAATCTATCAAGAATAATAAATAATAAAGTATTTTTTGTTCTGTCTTGAATAAATAATTAGTTGATGACGTTTTCATGAACAATAATACATAAATAGGACAAACAACACATGTGTTCTACAGATCATACCAAACTAATTTTATAAAAAAAAGTGATTGTCGCAAACATTTGTACAATGCTCTTTTCATTTCAGATGCCTATCATAAATAGGTATCCACGTACAAATTGGTACATCTGAAATTATCATAGATTAGATTGCTTAATATGTCCTTCATCTTCTACCACGATATTTATATTGTTACAGATAAATATATGAATTGGTATTTAGGTAAATATGTATGTGTAACTAAAACATTGTAACCAACCGTTTTCTTGTCTTTATTTCAACTGAGAGGAAAGAGATTAGAAGCAACATAAGCTCGATTATCTAATCTGTGTCAGGCTTTATTTAAAATATAATATCTGAAGAAATGTATCAGGGTACTATTTACTAAATAAACCTGAATTTCAGGCTGTCCCAATTTTACAAATTTAGAAGATAATTCATAATTTCTTATCTCTTATTTCTTCAATTTCTTTTATTCAAGTGATTAAACATGCAAGAAATATACACCTCATTATTATATTGCTGTGAACGAAACAAAATATGTGAATAGCTTTGGTAGACTCATCTTATGGGGTGTGGACATCATAGATTAATGAAGAAGTTGTGTCGTTTCTGGCATGTTCTTGTGAGCTGTAACAGGAAACAAATTGGTTGATTTGATGATCAGACACCTCAGCCATGTTCAACATTTTAAAGACACTAAGACGCTAAATAAAGATGCTAAACAAAGACGCTAAACAAAAATGCTAAACTCAGCACAAGAAATCCACTGGTAGAACGTGTATTCTCAAGTTAGTAATGGCTGAGGCGGAAAAGGTACATTTAGAGTAAGGAAGATTTAGTGCGAGAGAGAGAGAGAGAGAGAGAGAGATAGAGATAGAGAGAGAGAGAGAGAGAGCGATAGATGTGTTTCAATGTGTTAATGAAAGTACGATTAACTGACAGTTTCATTAGATAGTGACAGGAAATATAAAGTTAAATTATGATGAATATACACACCAGTAGTGCAGTTAAAATCGCAGACTAAAGGCGATAATCTTCAGTTTAATGAGGTATTTTGTTTCCACATTTACCTGGAAGGCCAATGCCCCAGTAATGTTTTGGTCTTGATTTCAACGCACAAAGACCTAATGTTTCGCGCATGCGGGATTTTGTCTGCGGTCCGCAAGTTTTACAAAAACAGGTCTGGAAGATCCAAATACGTGGAAATCTTCCATTTGTCCATCACAAAATACTTACGAACAATTAAATACATTAAGTCTAAGATTATGTCTTAAGCCTTCCATGTATAATGCGAGAACGCTTCCTCGAATGTCTTTCCGGAGGCTTGCTTTCTGCCTCTGTGTCTTCTTGCTCTACTTCTCGCACTCTTTCTTCTTCTTCTCCTTTTCTCCCTTCTTCGTCTCTGCTTTTCTTCGTAGGCATCCTCTTCATCATCCTTTCGTCTCCGTCTCCTCATCTTCTTCAATTTCTTCTCTCTTGTTCTGCTTTCTTCACTCTCCTCATTTTCCTCACTACACGGGCCTCTGTGTTTTTTTCTGACTATAATTCCCTCATTACAGGAGGCAATCCGCAAGTGACACCTGTGAAGCAGAATAAAAAAAAAAGGTAAAGATGAAATGATTTGCAAGTGGACATACATACACACACACATACATACATACATACATACATACATACATACATACATACATACATACATACATACATACATACATACATACATACATACATACATACATACATACACATATACACACACATACATACACACACACACATATACACACATACACATACATACATACGTATGTACACATCCATACAAACATACATACAAACATAAAACCAATCAAATATACATACATACATACACACGTATGTACACATACATACATACATAAACGTATATATATATAATTTGATTTTGACCACTGACTTTGACCAGTTGATTTAGACCAACAACTACAAAACCCATTCCCCATTTGATGTTAATCTGTTTAATAATTTTGCTTCAAAATGATAAATATTAAAAGAGAAAAAGAAATGGACATACACTTTTATTTATATGTTTTACTGTAGGTACTTTATATGTAAATAATATATAATGACTTATTTATAACAAAGTACTGGCGAAGTTCTAAGCAAAAATAGCAAAGTACTGGTGATATTCTAAACACAAACAACAAAGTACTGGTGATGTTCTAAACACAAACAACAAAGTACTGGTGATGTTCTAAACACAAACAACAAAGTACTAGTGATGTTCTAAACATAAACAACAAAGTACTTGTAATGTTCTAAACACAAACAACAAAGTATTGATGATGTTCTAAACACAAACAAAGTACTGGTGATGTTCTAAACACAAACAAAGTACTGGTGATGTTCTAAACATAAACAACAAAGTACTGGTGATGTTCTAAACACAAACAACAAAGTACTGGTGATGTTCTAAACATAAACAACATAGTGATGTTCTAAACATAAACAACAAAGTACTTGTGATGTTCTAAACACAAACAACAAAGTACTGGTGATGTTCTAAACACAAACAACAAAGTACATGTGATGTTCTAAACACAAACAACAAAGTATTGATGATGTTCTAAACATAAACAAAGTACTAATGATGTTCTAAACATAAACAACAAAGGTCTAGCGATGTTTTAAGCATAAATAATGAAGACATCAAACTATCAGCCAGATACCAATACAAACTATTAACCAGACAGCAGTATAAACTATCAGCCAGACATAAATCTAAATTATCAGCCAGACATAAACCTAAATTATCAGCTAGACAGCAATCCAAACAATCAGTCACGCAACAATATAAACTATCAATCAGACATCAACCTAACCTATCACCCAGACCACAATCCAAACTATCAACCAGGCAGCAATATAAACTATCAGCCAGGCATCAACCTAAACTATCAGCCAGACATCAACCGAAACTATCAGGCAGGCATCAACCTAAACTATCAGCCAGACAAAAATCCAAACTATCAACCAGGCAGCAATATAAACTATCAGCCAGACATCAACCTAAACTATCAGCCAGACATCAACCTAAACTATCAGCCAGACAAAAATCCAAACTATCAACCACGCAACAATATAAACTATCAGCCAGACATCAACCTAACCTATCAGCCAGACATCAACCTAAACTATCAGCCAGACAAAAATCCAAACTATCAACCAGGCAGCAATATAAACTATCAGCCAGGCATCAACCTAAACTATCAGCCAGACAACAATCCAACCTATCAGCCAGGCAGCAATATAAATTATCAGCCAGACATCAACCTAAACTATCAGCCAGACATCAACCTAAACTATCAGCCAGACATCAACCTAAACAATCAGCCAGACATCAACCTAAACTATCAGCCAGACATCAACCTAAACAATCAGCAAGACATCAACCTAAACTATCAGCCAGACATCAACCTAATCTATCAGCCAGACATCAACCTAAACTATCAGCCAGACATCAACCTAAGCTATCAGCCAGACATCAACCTAAACTATCAGCCAGAATTCAACCTAAACTATCAGCCAGACATCAACCTAAACTATCAGCCAGACATCAACCTAAACTATCAGCCAGTCATCAACCTAAACTATCAGCCAGACATCAACCTAAACTATCAGCCAGACAACAATCCAACCTATCAGCCAGGCAGCAATATAAACTATCACCCAGACATCGACCTAAACTATCAGCCAGACATCAACCTAAACTATCAGCCAGACATCAACCTAAACTATCAGCCAGACACCAACACAAACTATCAGCCAGACAACAATCCAACCTATCAACCAGGCAGCAATATAAACTATCAGCCAGACATCAACCTAAACTATCAGGCAGACATCAACCTAAACTATCAGCTAGACATCAACCTAAACTATCAGCCAGACATCAACCTAAACTATCAGCCAGACATCAACCTAAACTATCAGCCAGACAAAAATCCAACCTATCAGCCAGACATCAACCTAAACTATCAGGCAGACATCAACCTAAACTATCAGCTAGACATCAACCTAAACTATCAGCCAGACATCAACCTAAACTATCAGCCAGACATCAACCTAAACAATCAGCAAGACATCAACCTAAACTATCAGCCAGACATCAACCTAATCTATCAGCCAGACATCAACCTAAACTATCAGCCAGACATCAACCTAAGCTATCAGCCAGACATCAACCTAAACTATCAGCCAGAATTCAACCTAAACTATCAGCCAGACATCAACCTAAACTATCAGCCAGACATCAACCTAAACTATCAGCCAGTCATCAACCTAAACTATCAGCCAGACATCAACCTAAACTATCAGCCAGACAACAATCCAACCTATCAGCCAGGCAGCAATATAAACTATCACCCAGACATCGACCTAAACTATCAGCCAGACATCAACCTAAACTATCAGCCAGACATCAACCTAAACTATCAGCCAGACACCAACACAAACTATCAGCCAGACAACAATCCAACCTATCAACCAGGCAGCAATATAAACTATCAGCCAGACATCAACCTAAACTATCAGGCAGACATCAACCTAAACTATCAGCTAGACATCAACCTAAACTATCAGCCAGACATCAACCTAAACTATCAGCCAGACATCAACCTAAACTATCAGCCAGACAAAAATCCAACCTATCAGCCAGACATCAACCTAAACTATCAGCTAGACATCAACCTAAACAATCAGCCAGACATCAACCTAAACTATCAGCCAGACATCAACCTAAACTATCAGCCAGACATCAACCTAAACTATCAGCCAGACAACAATCCAACCTATCAGCCAGGCAGCAATATAAATTATCAGCCAGACATCAACCTAAACTATCAGCCAGACATCAACCTAAACTATCAGCCAGACATCAACCTAAACAATCAGCCAGACATCAACCTAAACTATCAGCCAGTCATCAACCTAAACAATCAGCAAGACATCAACCTAAACTATCAGCCAGACATCAACCTAAACTATCAGCCAGACATCAACCTAAACTATCAGCCAGACAACAATCCAACCTATCAACCAGGCAGCAATATAAATTATCAGCCAGACATCAACCTAAACTATCAGCCAGACATCAACCTAAGCTATCAGCCAGACATCAACCTAAACTATCAGCCAGGCATCAACCTAAACTATCAGCCAGACATCAACCTAAACTATCAGCCAGACATCAACCTAAACTATCAGCCAGACATCAACCTAAACTATCAGCCAGACATCAACCTAAACTATCAGCCAGACATCAACCTAAACTATCAGCCAGAAAACAATCCAACCTATCAGCCAGGCAGCAATATAAACTATCACCCAGACATCAACCTAAACTATCAGCCAGACATCAACCTAAACTATCAGCCAGACATCAACCTAAACAATCAGCCAGACATCAACCTAAACTATCAGCCAGACATCAACCTAAACAATCAGCAAGACTTCAACCTAAACTATCAGCCAGACATCAACCTAAACTATCAGCCAGACATCAACCTAAACTATCAGCCAGACAACAATCCAACCTATCAACCAGGCAGCAATATAAATTATCAGGCAGACATCAACCTAAACTATCAGCCAGACATCAACCTAAGCTATCAGCCAGACATCAACCTAAACTATCAGCCAGACATCAACCTAAACTATCAGCCAGACATCAACCTAAACTATCAGCCAGACATTAACCTAAACTATCAGCCAGACATCAACCTAAACTATCAGCCAGACAACAATCCAACCTATCAGCCAGGCAGCAATATAAACTATCACCCAGACATCAACCTAAACTATCAGCCAGACATCAACCTAAACTATCAGCCAGACATCAACCTAAACTATCAGCCAGACATCAACCTAAACTGTCAGCCAGACATTAACCTAAACTATCAGCCAGACATTAACCTAAACTATCAGCCAGACATCAATCCAAACTATCAGCCAGACATCAACCTCAACTATCAGCCAGATAGCAATCCAAACTATCAGCCAAGCCAAAATCAGAAGAAAAAAAAAGTGAATTACCCCTACAATCCCATACCAAAGAGTACAACAAAGCAAGGAAATTAACCATCAGACAGATGACTAAGCGATGAGATTAAAATAACAAAACTAAAGTGAAAAAGATAATCGGATAACAAAAACAATAAGTTATCATATCAACCTTAGAATTCGAAGATAACCCAGAAACCATCTGTAACCACTCACCGTGACTCGTAATTCTGACCATCTGTGCCGCAGACTTCTCTCTTCTTGGCTCCACGACAAACATGCAAGCTCGGACAAGTACACAGAGGTAGTCCCTACAATGTCAGACATAAGAAAGTAAGTCATTAATGAAATGTTTTGTTCAATTAAATGCGATTTCATT
Source organism: Megaustenia siamemsis (assembly GCA_032433765.1). NCBI lineage: Eukaryota > Metazoa > Mollusca > Gastropoda > Stylommatophora > Ariophantidae > Megaustenia > Megaustenia siamemsis. The sequence goes on from JAVIAB010000124.1 coordinate 26,441,888, forward strand.
GTTTTACGTTGAAGTTGTAACACATGTTTTTCAGTGAAAAAAAAAAATAATTTCTTGGGATGAAAAAGAGAAGTTAGCAGTAAGACCAAGAGAGGTCATGTTATGGGGTTCAAGTACTTTCTTACTTGCTGGGGTTCTGCTGGAGAAGTCGAACCTTGTCTATATTGATCTTCTATATATTTGTCCACTGCCTGAACTGAGGCGATACTTGGTCTTCTATATCTACATGCTCGTCCAGTACCGGAACTGAGGCGACTCTTAATCTTCTATATCTACATGCTCCTCCTCCAAGGCGATCCTAATCTCGCGAGCTTGTTGTTTTGACGCACACCGTTACCAAGGAGACCGATTGGGAGATGCAGTGAGAACATGATCGGCGGTGGGTGCAGTCGCAGGTCGTGTAAAGGAACTCTCGATGAAAGGAGATTGATGCTGATACCCATGTGATTGAGACTGATACAGATAACTGTAGGTGGTAGCTTTGCCATGACTTACATAAGACACGCTGACACGTTTCAAACTCTCGTTTCATTAGAACAATCTTAGAGATGGGGGATTTGTGTTGTGATCGCTACTGCTGATCAATTTCCCCCAGAGGTGGAGAGATTATAAAGGTTTTTGTTAGGATCATCATTACTGCAAGCCAGACAAACGCATAGGTGCTTAGATATCCCTATTAAGAATCTCGGTAAAATTCGAGGTTAGTCCTTACTCACGTGCACGAACTCTGTAGCACGGCCTGGGATTCACGATATGGGTTAGGGTTTTTTAAACACTTTTTCCCGGGCTGCAGCCAAATTTGTGGCCTACTCTTTTCGATTTGAATTGCCAATGGATCGTTACCGTGCGCTATAAATAAGTTATCTTCCACTAGCCACGCTGCCCTCGCTGTCATATAAATGCCATAAGTTTGCTTCCATCAATAATATTACCCGTTTATTGTCATATATGTATGATATGCTAGACACCAGATTGATATCCCTGTCCGCTGTGGGTGGATCGACCAATAGTTGTGACGTTTTCAGCATTGTGAGCAGGAGCGGTTGTGGGTAACATGAGATCAGCCGTCTATAGATCGAGACGTCGGGAGTATTGGGGTGTTTTCGAGAAAACCGCCTCAGTGGCCAGGCTCAAAGATATCGATGGCGACGGCTAGCCTCTGTAAATATAAAGTATGTCCGGGTGGCTAACCCTGCTTCATAAACTAAACCTCGCGTACCTCTACCAGCCACTAGCCCACAGGTCTAATCGTACCTCTACCAGCCACTAGCCCACAGGTCTAATCGTACATCTACCAGCCATTAGCCCACAGGTCTAATCGTACCTCTACCAACCACTAGCCCACAGGTCTAATCGTACCTCTACCAGCCATTAGCCCACAAGTCTAATCGTACCTCTATCAGCCATTAGCCCACAGGTCTAATCGTAACTCTACCAACAACTAGCCCACAGGTCTAATCGTACCTCTACCAGCCATTAGTTCACAGGTCTAATCGCACCTCTACCAGCCACTACCCCACAGGTCTAATCGTACCTCTACCAGCCATGAGCCCACAGATCTAATCGTACCTCTACCAGCCATTAGTCCACAAGTCTAATCGTACCTCTACCAGCCACTAGCCCACAGGTCTAATCGTACCTCTACCAGCCACTAGCCCACAGGTCTAATCGTACCTCTACCAGCCACTAGCCCACAGGTCTAATCGTACCTCTACCAGCCACTAGCCCACAGGTCTAATCGTACCTCTACCAGCCACTAGCCCACAGGTCTAATAATACCTCTACCAACCACTAGCCCACAGGTCTAATCGTACCTCTACCAGCCATTAGTCCACAGGTCTAATCGTACCTCTACCAGCCATTAGCCCAGAGGTCTAATCGTACCTCTACCAGCCATTAGCCCACAGGTCTAATCGTACCTCTACCAGCCACTAGCACACAGGTCTAATCGTACCTCTACAAGCCACTAGCCCACAGGTCTGATCGTACCTCTACCAGCCACTAGCCCACCGGTCTGATCGTACCTCTACCAGCCACTACTCCACAGGTCTAATCGTACCTCTACCAGCCACTACCCCACAGGTCTAATCGTACCTCTACCAGCCACTACCCCACAGGTCTAATCGTACCTCTACCAGCCACTACCCCACAGGTCTAATCGTACCTCTACCAGCCACTAGCCTATAGGTCTAATCATACCTCTACCAACCCCTAGCTCACAGGTCTAATCGTACCTCTACCAGCCACTAGCCCACAGGTCTAATCATACCTCTACCAACCACTAGCCCACAGGTCTAATCATACCTCTACCAACCACTAGCCCACAGGTCTAATCATACCTCTACCAACCACTAGCCCACAGGTCTAATCATACCTCTACCAACCACTAGCCCACATGTCTAATCATACCTCTACCAACCACTAGCCCACAGGTCTAATCATACCTCTACCAGCCACTAGCCCACAGGTCTAATCATACCTCTACCAGCCACTAGCCCACAGGTCTAATCATACCTCTACCAGCCACTAGCCCACAGGTCTAATCATACCTCTACCAACCACTAGCCCACAGGTCTAATCATACCTCTACCAACCACTAGCCCAGAGGTCTAATCATACCTCTACCAGCCACTAGCCCACAGGTCTAATCATACCTCTACCAACCACTAGCCCACAGGTCTAATCTTACCTCTACCAGCCACTAGCCCACATGTCTAATCATACCCCTACCAACCACTAGCCCACAGGTCTAATCGCACCTATCGCTCCCCTCCCACTTTTAAGGATACCAATCAAATGGTACGACGAGGACACACTGATGAACCAAAGGGAAGGTGATAAATTAAAATAAAAACGTGTTGGTACTACTGTGGTGATAACAGCATCAATTTTATGAAGCACTCCTTTGAACCCTGTAACAAAAGCCTGAACTTGACGCGGTTCTACAATCTTCTCTCACCATCTGTATTGACGCTGACTTGATGACTGAGTAAATGTTCTATTCGAAAAATGTGGTCTGTGCCCAACGACTTCCCCAAACGAACTTAAACCACATCATCTTCTAATTAACAGCAAACCCACACAACTCCTGAAAACATAAACGTGCTCATGCTTATCTAGAAGATCATCTTATACAACGGAAAATACGAATGTTTGCTTGGACGAGTGATTAGTTCCAGACTTTATCTGGAATTGCAGGAACTAAATTAGCGGTTAGTTATTTTGATTTGGCCTAGGTCTTCTACAGCGCCAAGATTTGGCGGAATCTAATGTACAAACTCTGGCATACTGTTTTTAGTTTCTATTGTGTATTCTAATTTAGAACTCGCACACCCGGATTGTGTTTCTTTTAAACAACGTTGATTTGAGCGTTTAATTTATTCAATGTGGTTTCGCATTCCTGTAGGTTTCATTGGACATATAGGAACCAATAGTCGTCCACTTTAAATTTTAGTAATCTATGAACTAGAGTCTCTGAGGTGGTGTTATCTTAGGTTGGGTTTACAGATTTGGCTTACTGGTTATTTAATTTGTTTAGCGGTTATAGAAGTGGCTTAACGGTTGTTGAATTGAGTTATTGTTTTAAAAAAGTGCCTTATTGGTTATAGAACTTGCTTAGCGGTTATAAATTTGGCTTATTGGTTTATATTTCCCTAATCTGTTATAGATAGTTAAAAGTAAAGTACCCCCGTCACGCCAAGTGGCGTGTAGGGAAATATGGTTTTAGTGACCCTATATTTTACAGACCTTCAGCACATGATTTTTGGGGTAATGTGGTCGGTATTACGCCCGTGCTACTTTACGTTCCCAGAAAAAAATCCAGTACCCATTTATGGCTGGGTGAAGCCGTAGGTTGGGATCGAACCCTACCCCTTATCCTTTGTAGTCCAGTTCACTAACCACTAAGCTATCGGGGCTCCCCATGTTATAGATAGGCTAGTTATATAATTGTCTTATTGTTTACAGAATTGGCTTACCAGTATAGAATTACCTTACCAGTTGTAGACTTGGCTTATTATTTATAATATTGGTTTAACGGTTACATCATTCTCTTAGTGATTATAGAGTTATCTAATTGGTTATACATTTTACTGATTATAAGAACCATAATGGATTTCTTTAAGTTATATATTGTGTTTCAGTTGAATCATTTGTCACTTAATATATGAGCTCCTAGAAATCATAAATCTGTATGGAGGAATTCAATGAATATGTTATGTCATTTATACATTTATAAATAGGTTTAATTGTAGGAGCTTAAAGAAAAAAAACTAAATTAAAGACCAAGTGTGATAACTCTTAAGGATATGACCGTAAAGTGCCAAACAAATGATTCACTCTGGGTACCACACTGGTTATCTCCGTCCCAGTTGTATGTTTCTCTCTTTTATTAGTTAAGTTGTTTTCAGTGGTCACGTATCTCAATCATTTGGCTGGGAAGATAACATCAAAGAATGGACAGGTCACGATTTCGCAGTCCCAATGAATGACCGAGATAGTTCAATAGAGAAGGTTAATGAAGTTAGTAGCGCTCCAATGATCCCCAGCGTTACGGGAAGAGGAAAGAAGAAGGAAGGTGGGGTCTACTGAAATATAAGACCTAGTTTTGTAAGCCCTCTAGACAGGACAAGTTCTAATTCCCACCAGCAGAAGGACGGTGGGGTCTACTGAAATATAAGACCTAGTTTTGTAGGGCATCTAGGTGGGACAAATTATAATTGCCGCCAGCAGCACCAGAGAATTCAAGAAAATCATTGCAGCCGCACCTCATTGTCTTCAGTCTTATAGATACAATCATGCAGAGTCTTATAGATACAATCATGCAGCGTCTTATAGATACAATCATACAGAGTCTTATAGATACAATCATGCAGAGTCTTATAGATACAATCTTGCAGAGTCTTATAGATACAATCATGCAGAGTCTTATAAATACAATCATGCAGAGCCCATGGGAATGACTAATGACATAGTTTAATGGAGATAATTGATAGAGTAGCGTCCTATCGATCGTCAGGGTTATGGGAAGAAGAAGCTATTCTCAATATTAAATTTGAAAGAAAGAGCGAGCCTCGTCACATCGTACGGTGGCTTAAAGGGAATTTGACGAAAGTAAAAAAAAGTAAAGAGCCCCCGTCACGCCAAGTGGCGTATAGGGAATATGGTATTAGTGACCATAAATTTTACAGACCTTCAGCACATGATTTTTGGGGTAATGTGGTCGGTATTACGCCCGTGCCGCTTTACTTTGCCAGAAAAAAAATATGGTAACCATTTAAGGCTGGGTGAACCCGGAAGCCGTCGTTTGGGATCAAACCCTACCTCTTGTCCTCTGTAGTCCAGTTCACTAACCACTGAGATTTGACGATAGCGCCCATATATTAAAAATAAAATTTCGAATTTTGACACTGATCGCTGATCAGGATCGAACCCGGCCTCCTATTAATAGTGGTTCAGCTCATGAGCTATTCGACTACCACGGTTATATATAAAGACATGCACAATCTGGGATGTTACAAATGTTTCATCCTAAAGTCCTATATCTACCAAGCTACTGATTGCGCGCGTTCGTAGTAACCAAAGATATCCCAAGGTTTAAATTTCGCGCGTGCAGACTCCCTCGTGACGAACCAGATGGCAGCACGAGCTCCATCTGCGAAATGGCGAACAAGCAGTAAAGAACGTGGTATGTTTTGTAACACGAAAAGTGTTTATCCGCAGGAGCGTACGTTCTGACGACAGTTAGAAACACTGTTTACGTGCCCACATGGCCAGCAACATTGAATGAGTTTTGGGACGACACTACCGCAGCTCTCATGGCCATCAACACGGAAATGTTACAGCTGGCGTGGGACTAACTTGACAAGATGTATGAGGTATGACGATGAAGAGCTCACATCCAACATTTGTAAAATAAGACTGAAACTTTTTAAAATTTCATTTTATTGGGGGGGGGGGGGGGGGGAACGCCGGGTGGTCCAGAGGTAAGACGTCGGCCTCTGTACAAGATTATCCCGGGTTCGATTTCCACTGTGGGAAAAAAAAAAACAAGAAATAAATAACATGAAATCGAATCTGTGGCTTTACCCTTCCCTGGTCTCTGGGTAGTTATATCGTTTGCGTTCACTTTATGACTAAAGGTTCACAGCTCTTAGTCATTCGTCCGTAAAAGGACGTTAATTTGGCATTGTGTCTGCGTTGTGTTGTGGACTTTAGCACGCAATTTTTTGAGTACCTGGTATTTATCCTTCTTCGATTCATAAACGCTTGGCCAGACTAAACGGTTAGTCTGTTTCTCGAGGCACCACGGAGTGGTGGAGCAAGGTCCGGATGGTTCTAGTTCACGGATCCTGGCGCACGCCATCAGCTGTTGGTTGCTGACAACTTCCAGCACTGCTGCTGTGAGGCGCCTCTTCTCTGGATCGTTACATCCGATGTCTAGCCTTCTCAGAAAACGGCGAGAAACGGGAAGTCCCGTGTGCTTTCTGCGCATGTTAAAAAGCAATTGGCAGTTGGAAATCGAAAAAAATGTAGCCCGAAAATGTCCGCTGTCCGGGCAAAGTTAATAGGAACAAATCTACACAGATGTTAGAACTATACACGATTAAAAACATACGAGCGACACTGAAATCGGAGGATATCTGCCTGTATGGTGTAGGACACCTGAACACACGGCTGCCGGTGTGGAAAATAGGGACAAATGAAACGCAAATTTCAGAACCTCAGGACTTCAGTAAACATTTAAAGCTGGTAAACGCAGAACAAACATATCTGTAATATATCGTGGAAGATTCATTGTTTCACGAGGAACACTTCGTGGAAAACTTTACAACCAGGCCAATCATTTATTTAATAACCATGAATTAAAGTGGTTAATCAATACAGCTATTTAAGAATTATATTAACTTCAGATGGGAGATGTACAGCCTAGCTTAGGTACAAAGTAGCGCAGGCAAAGGCTACATTGCAAAATATGAGAGAGATATTATGCCTGCCTTTTTTGTCAATAGAAATGTCGCTGAAAAAGAGTTATTAATGTTAAGCCATTCTTGACGTATGGATGCAAATCTTGTACAATCGGACAACATACTAGAATATATTTGGAAGCCACAGAAATATGTTTTTACTGAAGAATGTTCAGGATATCACAGCTAAAAAGAGTCACGAGAAGTTCTAAAGGAGGTCAAAACAAAAAGAAAGTTTATTTTCAATATCAGGTGGAGATAACCCTTATTTTTAAAGCTGCAATGTCATTTGTAGGGAACAACTGGAATATATTCACAAATAAGAATAATCGAGGGAAGAAGAGATGGAAGGAAACAGAAAAAATAATACAAAAGACAGTTTAACATAATGGTTTGGTAGAAAGTCAAAATGAATAAATAGCTGCAGAGATAGAAAGTTGTGGAAAGACATAATCACCAACGCCAGAAAGCACGGCATCATATATATATATATATATTATATATATATATATATATATATATATATATATATATATATATATTATATATAGCCTTAAATGGTTACCGCATAATTTTCTGGGAAAGTAAAGCAGCACGAGCGTAATACCGACCACATTATCACAAAATCATGTGCCGAAGGTCTGTAAAATTTATGGTCACTAACATCCTATTCCTTATCTGTCTATACCCAAAGCATCAAAACTCTCGACGATAAAAATATGAGAGTACCTATAAAGTCGGAGAATATCTGCCTGTATGGCGAGGAACACACGAATAAACGGCTGCTGGTTTTTAAAATAGGAAAAGCGACGTTCACAAAATGTATGTCTCTTAGGACGTTGCTAGAGATGTAAAGCTGGAGTCCGCAAAGATACAAAGTGAAGCATATCTCAATAATGTCGTAGAAGTATATCTAACAATGAACACAAAGTGAATCTAGCAGTGAACACAAAATTAATCTAGCGGTGAACACAAAATGAATCTAGCGGTGAACACAAAATGAATCTAGCAGTTAGCACAAAGGGAATGACTTCCGTTTCCAAGATGGTGGAATGCAGTTCATGTTCTCTCGATCGCTGCAGAAATTGTATTTCAGGACTGATTAATTTCGGCTCTCAAAGTGCAGTTGTCTGCGTTTAAAGTCAAAATGATGTTCTACTTAACAAATCTGCGCCGATGAAGCGGAGTCGCACACTCAGCAATATTTCTTTTCGAAAAGTCAAGTGTTGTGAATGCGATCTTCCACCGCTTAGAGTTGATCTGCGATTTACGTCAACACATTGAATGCTGTTCAATGGCCGTCGTTGGAATTGTTTGATGCAAGTTATTTACATGTTACAACTCATTAATGTTGATTGCTCCGTCAAGTCAACCGATGTTTTCACTTTAGGGAATTTGCACCGTGTTTCGTTCGTTGTAGGCTGCATTCACTAGAGTAATCGGAAATCTATGGGCGCAGCCATTGTTGTGTGTGCTAGGTCATCATAATGGCTCATCGTATATCCTTATACCGGCCATAGGCTAATGTTGAAAGGCGAAATGACGGATCTTTATTCAGGACTTTCCAGCACTGGGATGACTCCGGAGTTTCATGTCAGTCAGGAAGAATGTTGTCTAAATTCAAGAGGGCTACTGTGAGATCTAGGGTAGACATGCTTGCTTGCTGCGTTCGCCTGATGGCTAAAGGAGTACACCTCTTTATCAACCGCCCTTAAAAGGACGTTTGATGGGCGTGTCTGCGTTGTGCTGTGGATTGCAGTATAATTGTGATATTTGCGCCTTTAGGTACAACACATCCGACTTGAACGCGACATTTTTTTAGAACAAGGAAGGTTGTCTTCCCTCTTCGATCCCTACTCGCTTGGCTAGACTAGACAGGGTAGTCTGGTAATAGATGCTCCATAGAGAGGTGGAGCAGGGTCTGGATGGTTCTGATTCACCGATCCTGGCGCAAGCCATCAGCTGTGGGTCGCTGACAACTTTCAGCTCTGGTGCTGTGAGGTGCGCCTTTGCCTCCGGGTAGACATGTGATTTTATAATTTCAGTATGTGGTTTGTAATTTCACAAATGCACATTGCGAGAAGAGCTTACGGTCTGTTGTTTTATGTGCGACGGGGATAATCCGACAACTAACTCGGAATTGGAGCCAAAAACGATGTCCTGACATCATCAAGCGCTATACATAAAAAAAAAAAGATATGACGATCTTTATTTTCAGTAGGACGTGAAATTCCGGTCAATATTGTGGATAGGCGTCAGGAACCATTGAAGGCTATTTATGAAAAGTGTTCCTTGTTGCAGTTTCCTCATTTTCAAAGTCCGGCTTGTTGCAGGAGCTACTGAGTTAAGTGCTCTGTGCACACCGGGAGGAACAGTTGGCTGTGTTCACTTTCTGTGCGGTTTCGCCTTTTGTCTTTTGACGTGTGCTGAGGCTGCTATGATGGGGACTACAGCTACCTTTCTTTGTTTGGAAGATGAGTTAGTAATTCGGATGATTCCATTGGCACGGGCGGTTGAGCAATTATGGATTTTAATTAATTTACAGTGATACCGGGGCCTTCCATAACCATAACCATAACAAAGGGAATCTTAAGTGAACGCAAAATGAATGTAACCGTTTTATGCCTTATGTTTTTGTTATCTAGAGTGTGCAGACTATATGCACGTTAATGGTTAAAAAAAAAAACCTTACGGCATTTTCTCATTGCTAGGGTCTGTCTGGGGATAGGGGATGGAGGGGTGGGGGGGGGTGTATAGGTCTGGAGAATAAAGGCCGTTTGTTCAGTAGAGTCAGTGTTCGGGTCAGTGTTTTTATTTCACCTCCGATAGAAAAAAAACTTCGAATCCCCGTTCTACTGAACTGGAGTCCGATGACTCTTATTTTGTACATTATTATGCTTGTATAACGCCCGCTTGTGGTTAAAAAGATATTTCCGTGGTTCGAATGTGATAGGGTTGTTTTTGGACACATGATATTCAGACAATCCAGCTAAAATAATATATAGGGTGGATTTGGGTATGCTTAGTTATCATGAAGCGATCCATTGCCAGCGGCAGCGTATGTCGTTGTATCTTGCGGCCTTAACGACGAGCTGGTTTCACAACTTTTGTATTTTGTATCCACATGGTTATGGTTATGGAATGCCTCGGTATCACTGCAGACGAATTAAAATCCATAATAGCTCAACCGCCGTGCAAGTGGAATCATCCGAGTTACTATCTCATCTCCTAAACAAAGAAAGGTGGCTGTAGTTCCCATCATAGCAGTCTGAGCACACGCCAAAATTCATATGGCTAAACCGCACAGAAAATGAACACAGCCATCTTTTCACCGTAATACGATATGATCATTCATCGTAAACAATCGAAATATCGAAACACGATCAAAACGGATGAAACGCACAGCTCACGGTGTGCACAGAGTACTTAACACAGTAGCTCCTGCAACAAGTGTTGGGGGATTCGGCACTTATTATATTCTCTGCATATTATAGTAAGGTAGAAACACATAGGCTGGCACATTGACCGTATCATCTTAAAAGAGGCTTATTATATTGAACTGAAATACTTCACTGCCAACAACATACTATGACCATAGTATACCAGAACAGGAGAGCCATGATAGCTCAGTGGTTACTGAAATGGACTACAAAGGACAAGAGGTTCGGTTCGATCTTGATGACGATTTCCAGGTTCACCATACTCTAAATGGGTACAGGATTTTTTTTCTGGGAAAGTAAAGCGGCACGGGCGTAATATCGACAACATTACCCCAAAAATCATGAGCCGAATGTCTATAAAAATTATGATCACTAACACCATATTTCATACGTCATTTGGCGTGACGGGGTTCTTTACATTTTATGCCAGAACACCTTTTGTTTACGAAGGATAAAAGTACAAAATCAGCTACAAAATAATTTAACAGTTTAGTTGACTTATCTTACACAAGTTATCAAAACCGTAGGATATAATAATATTTAGCATCGACATTAATCTAAAAGACTGTATATCAAGTCTACTTACAGAGAGAAAACAACGTGACACTATTTTAGTAAAAGCACGGCTGCTTGCTTTATACACAAAGTGGAAGTTTTGTTATAAACCCAGAGAATGTGGCGCATTAATTCTGGATGAAGATAATATGAGTTAACTACCTTCCGGTAATTTTTCAAAATAAAAACTATATCAGAGAGGTCGTAGCGTTGTACACCTCATACAAGTTCATAGCTTTGTACAACTCATACAATTTCATAGCGCTGTACAACTCATACAAGTTCGTAGCGTTGTACAACTCATACAAGTTCATAGCGCTGTACAACTCATACAAGTTCGTAGCGCTGTACAACTCATACAAGTTCGTAGCGTTGTACAACTCATACAAGTTCATAGCGTTGTACAACTCATACAAGTTCATAGCGTTGTACAACTCATACAAGTTCATAGCGTTGTACAATTCCTACAAGTTTGTAGCGTTGTACAACTCATACAAGTTCATAGCGTTGTACAACTCATACAAGTTCATAGCGTTGTGCAACTCATACAAGTTCATAGCATTGTACAACTCATACAAGTTCATAGCGTTGTGCAACTCATACAAGTTCATAGCGTTGTACAACTCATACAAGTTCATAGCGTTGTACAACTCATACAAGTTCATAGCGTTGTACAACTCATACAAGTTCATAGCGTTGTACAACTCATAGAAATTCATTTTGTAGTTAAAATAATATTTACTGTGTAATGATATTTTGATATTAATGATGAAGTCTTAAAACAACTAAAAATGAAAAGAGAACTACTAAACACAATTCAAACAAGAAAAATGCGATTTTTGGGCCATGTCAAAAGACACAACAGTCTGCTAAAAGCAATATTGGAGGGGAAAATACAAGGTAAAAGAGGCAGAGACAGACCAAGACTAACATGGACGAGTAACATCAAATTATGGACAAATCAACCTATGACAACCTGCACTGTCAAAACAAGAGACAGAGCAGAATGGCGCTCCATGGTAGCCAACCTTCGTTGCGGAGATGACACCCTAATGATGATGATGATATTTTAATTGTTTATCTTCTTCTTCTTTCTTCCCTCATTTGCCTTTCAACGTCGAGGGGAATTGTAATTTGCAGTCTTTTGCTCTTCTGTTCGCCTCTGCTGCTGTTATGTTTCCTAGTGCTTCTAATATTCCGTCAATCCATCTTTTTCGTGGTCGGTCCTTGGGTCTTGGGTTTTCGCAAATTTTATTGATGGATCGTTGTGTTGTGTTTTGATCTTTCTGCCTTGTCACGATGTCATATTATCTGTTGTTTCTTGATATATTCCATGGCAAGGGCAATTTTTTCCTAGTTTTTTTTTTTTTTAATCAGTTCTTCAATTGTGATGTTATCTCTCAGGCTGTTTCCTGTTATTCGTCTAACACATTTCATCTCAGTAGAGGTTATTTTTTCTTATTGTTCTTGCATCTAGGGTCCAGGTCTGGCATTGGAAACATAACTTGGAATGAAGATTGTATTATAGAGTGCTCGTTTTGCCTCTAGAGTTATTTCTTTTTGGACCATAGTGGTAATAACTGTCCAATGATGTGATAAGCTTTATTGTATATTGAGTCTATTTTGCTGTTTGTGAATTGTCGTTAGTCAATAGATTTCATTGATATTTTATTTTTATCCTCTACTTGTTTCAGTTTCCTGCCGTCTATAATTATGTTTCTCTTTTGCGATATTCATGACTTCTGTTTTGTTGATGTTGATTGTACTTGTTTATGACACAAAATATTCAAATAATTACTGACGTAGCCCTTTCTGGTCTGAAATGTTTCATTGTTAACCACAAACGTTAGTAACATTGAAGCTATCGCTTATGATAATCAACTTGGATGTAGTATAGAACAATCGTGTACATCTTATTTTGCCTGAAATTATTAAAATAAACGAGACAACTAAAATTTCAGTGGCCAGCAGCTGTGAAATATTCTGAAAGGAATCGTGCTTACCTGCATGTTGACAACACACACCTTCAACTTGGGACATTTCACCTGGTCACACGCATTACCTGGCGACGAGAAAGATTTCAAACAATTATTTGTTTATCAACTGATCTCTACATCGTGTAATCTTAGTTGATCCTAGTTATTCTAAGCAGGGTTTCGAGGAGACAGATTAGATGAACAATCTTTCATAACAGATTGACTCAGTTGCTTGAGGAATTTAAAATATCTGATTTTTATTTAAGTCATGGAATCTGGTGCTGGTGATCGTATCCCTCTATAACTCTTTGTCACGACAGTTACTCATTAATTACTTCTTCTGTTCAATGACGTACCAATCGACGGCTTCCGGTTTCACCCAGCCAAAATGGGTACCTGATTTTTTTTCTGGGAAAGTAAAGCGGCACGGGCGTAATACCGACCACATTACCCCAAACAATCATGCGCAGAAGGTCTGTAAAATGTATGGTCGCTAATACCATATTCACTATACACCACTTGGCGTGACGGGGCTCTTTACTTACCTTTTTTTTTTTTTTTACTTTTGTGTTCAATAACACACACACACACACACGCACACACATACACACACACACACACACATATCTATATATATATCTTTACAACATTTTTTCCTTTACCAGGTCTGCCGAAGGGAATTTTACGACCAGAGAATAAAGGCCGCTGGTCCAGTGCAGTCGCTGCGAGATGTTCCAGTCTTATTTTTTATTTCACCCCCGATATAAATAACGTTATACCCTATCGGGATTCGAACCAGTGTTCTCCTGGTTTGGAACCTGACAAGCTATCTATTCGACCACCCTCTCTACAGCTCTACATAGTCTGGAAACTGTTGTGTCAGTTTCTTTCTCTATTTGATTCCCTTAATATTTACAAGAGAAAGGATATGTTCAATTTAATTTCATTTGTCATTGTATAGCCAAGTATGATGACTGATGTCAATAGGCTCACATCTTTGACAGAACGAAGAAAGCACAATATGTGTTTAGATATTGAAAATGTTGCCTTTTGTCAAGTCCGCAAAACGTTAAAGGCGAATCGCTACATACATGTTTACAAATAACCACCTTCATCTGCAAAAGACACCTACATTTGTATAAACAGAAACCTATATCTGTAAAAAAACACATACATTTGTATAAACAGAAACCTATATCTGTAAAAAAAACACATACATTTGTATAAACAGAAACCTATATCTGTAAAAAAAAAACACATACATTTCTATAAATAGAAACCCATATCTGTAAAAAAAAAACACATACATTTGTATAAACAGAAACCTATATCTGTATTAAAAAAACACATACGTTTGTATAAACAGAAACCTATATCTGTATTAAAAAAACACATACATTTGTATAAACAGAACCTATATCTGTATTAAAAAAACACATACATTTGTATAAAGAGAAACCTATATCTGTATTAAAAAAACACATACATTTGTATAAACAGAACCTATATCTGTTAAAAGCACCTACATTTGTATAAACAGAAACATATATCTTTAAAAAGCACCTACATTTGTATAAACAGAAACATATATCTGTAAAAAAGCACCTACATTTGTATAAGCAGAAACATATATCTGTAAAAAGCACCTACATTTGTATAAACAGAAACATATATCTGTAAAAAGCACCTACATTTGTATAAACAGAAACCTATATCTGTAAAAATCGTCAGTGGGTAACAATGTAATGATGTTGTAAAGGACACTTAAAGAGGAAATAAAACGGATCATGCAATATTTGCGTTCGCCAGCTTTATATCTGTAGCGACGGCCCGAGGGAATAAATGTTGCGTGAATAACACTTTTTACAATATTTCACACTGGCAGCTCAGGTGTCCTACTCCATACAGGCAGACATTCTCCGACTTCAGAAGTACTCTCAGATTTTTATCATCGAGAGTTTTAACTTTTTGAATAGATTTTTCCTATTAATTTTGGCAGCGTTCATTTTTAGCCTATTTTTTTCCGATATCCAACAGTCAAGGGTTGTTTAGCGTGCGCAGAATGCAAACGAGACCTCCTTTTTTCACCATTTTCCGAGAGTGGTACACATCGGATCTCACTGCCCATAGAGGGCTAGACATCGGATCTCACTGCCCATAGAGGGCTAGACATCGGATCTCACTGCCCATAGAGGGCTAGACATCGGATCTCACTGCCCATAGAGGGCTAGACATCGGATCTCACTGCCCATAGAGGGCTAGACATTGGTTCTCACTGCCCATAGAGGGCTAGACATCGGTTCTCACTGCCCATAGAGGGCTAGACATCGGATCTCACTGCCCATAGAGGGCTAGACATCGGATCTCACTGCCCATAGAGGGCTAGACATCGGATCTCACTGCCCATAGAGGGCTAGACATCGGATCTCACTGCCCATAGAGGGCTAGACATCGGATCTCACTGCCCATAGAGGGCTAGACATCGGTTCTCACTGCCCATAGAGGGCTAGACATCGGATCTCACTGCCCATAGAGGGCTAGATATCGGATCTCACTGCCCATAGAGGGCTAGACATAGGATCTCACTGCCCATAGAGGGCTAGATATCGGATCTCACTGCCCATAGAGGGCTAGACATCGGATCTCACTGCCCATAGAGGGCTAGACATCGGATCTCACTGCCCATAGAGGGCTAGACATCGGTTCTCACTGCCCATAGAGGGCTAGACATTGGTTCTCACTGCCCATAGAGGGCTAGACATCGGATCTCACTGCCCATAGAGGGCTAGACATCGGATCTCACTGCCCATAGAGGGCTAGACATCGGATCTCACTGCCCATAGAGGGCTAGACATCGGATCTCACTGCCCATAGAGGGCTAGACATTGGTTCTCACTATCCAAAGACCAGGGTAGAGTGAAGCCATGGATTCGATTTTATTATTATTTTAAAAAAAATTGTCTACCCTGTAGTGGGAAGTGAACCCGGAATTTTCTTGCCTAGAACCCGACGTCTTATCTTTAGAGCACCCAACCTCCGGATTTTGTTAAACTAAATAATGAGATTTTGTGGACATACAAATTATGTAATGAAACCATTATTTTCTCTCTCGCTCTCATCTACCTTATAAAAAAAAAATAAGCAAAGTACTCCTGTCAAGTGGCGTATAGGGAATATGGTGTTAGTGACCATAAATTGTACAGACCTGTGGCATATGATTTTTGGGGTAATGTGGTCGGAATTAAGCCCGTGCCGCATTACGTTCTCAGAAAAAAAACCCGGTACCCATTAAAGGCTGGGTGAACCGGAAATCGTCGGTTGGGATCGAAGCCGACCTCTTGTCCTTTGTAGTCTAGTTCACTAACCACTGAGCTATCGCGGCTCCCTCATCTACCTCATACCTCTTTCTTTTTTCTATACTCTCTCTCTCTCCCTCTCTCTTTCTTTCTCTCTCTCGCTCTCTCCAGTTCTCGTCCGTTCCTGTACAAACAAGTGACATCACTGTAGATGCAGAACTGTTCCAGACGGGTGTACCCTGACAGTACACCACCACTTGTCGTCCCTCACAAACATCGCAACAGATATTCCCAGCAAGAGAGTTCACATCTGACATTATTCACGACTTTACACCCCCAAAACAAACTCAGCGCATCCACACACACACCCACCCCATATCTCTCCACACAATAACAATTCAGAAGACCCCACACATATTACGTGAAATACCAGCACACAAATATTATCGTGAACTAGGTTTGATAATAAAATAGAAAAAATACACATCAATAAACAAAACCAAACAAGTGTTAACGCATGCTGACGGAGCGCCCACAGCCTGGGATTTCCTTGCTCCCATAATTTCTCATGATGGGAGAAACATTACACAAACAGGCATCTCCACACACTCAAACGTTCATTAGTGTCAAATCCCATGCCGCAAGGCAACCTTCTGTTCCAGTGCTTAAGTCGGCGATTACGAAACGAGTAATTGGTCTCGCCTTCAGTAAAAATGTATGCGGATTGAAGCGGTAAATGGAACGCCCAAAAACATAAATCTGGGAGGTAGGAGGAATGATTCTTCTTAAGCCCTTTCTCCCACAATGTTTGCTTTTCATAGTTTTATCTTTTTCCGCTTTCGTTTTGCTATCGCTTAAGATCTATTTTGTCTGCCTTATCTCTCTGTGACGTCCTTGTTGTGTGGCTTTGTCTTTTTCTGCTTCTTTCCCTCTATACTTGCACGCTATTTTCTTACTATTTTGCGTATCCTTTTTTTTTTAATCTCGCATTGTCGTATTTTCTCTCTGTCGTTTCTTTACAAGCTATTTCATTTTTCAAAATCTTTCCCTATCCGTTTCTTTCTTTCTTTCTTTCTTTCTTTCTTTCTTTCTTTCTTTCTTTCTTTCTTTCTTTCTTTTCTTTCTTTCTTTCTTTCTTTCTTTCTTTCTTCCTCTCTTTTCTTTCTTTCTTTTATTTCTTTCAATATTCCTATCCCTTCACCTAATCCTTTTTTTTTTTTTGCAGTGTCTACCCTTTACGCTTTCTAAAAAGTTTTACTTTCTTATATCTCTTGGTCTGACGCTTTCTTACCCTGCCAGATATCTGTATCGTTCTTCGTCTTTCCTCTGTTGCTCTTGGAGAAAATAACAAAGACAAAAACGTTGACGTCTTCCAAGTTTGTTAACAAAAAACTCTATCTCATATTTTATTGAGCAACACCAAGTTTCCGACACCTGCACGACCACATTATACCATCAACTGAGATACTCCACACCTGCACGACCATACGTTATACCATCAACTGAGATACTCCACAGCTGCACGACCATACGTTATACCATCAACTGAGATACTCCACACCTGCACGACCATACGTTATACCATCAACTTAGATACTCCACACCTACACGACCACATTATACCATCAACTGAGACACTCCACACCTGCACGACCATACGTTATACCATCAACTTAGATACTCCACATCTGCACGACCACATTATACCATCAACTGAGATACTCCACACCTGCACGACCATACGTTATACCATCAACTGAGATACTCCACACCTGCATGACCATACGTTATACCATCAACTTAGATACTCCACACCCGCCCGGCCGTACGTTATACAATCAATTGAGACACTTTACACCCGCGCGGCCATACGTTATATAATCAACTGAGACACTTTACACCCGCGCGGCCATACGTTATATAATCAACTGAGACACTTTACACTAGCGCGGCCATACGTTGTATAATCAACTGAGACACTTTACACCCGCGCGGCCATACGTTATATAATCAACTGAGACACTTTACACCCGCGCGGCCACACGTTATATAATCAAATGAGACACTTTACACTCGCGCGACCATACGTTCGTTATATCATCAACTGAGACACTCCACACAACACAGTCACGTGTGACTAACAATCAAATAAAAATTCGTCATTTATCTCCTCCCACGTACCCTTTATAACCGTCAGCTATATTATTCTGTTGTCTGCTATCCCTTCCATGCTTCAACAACTAATCCTCTTTCTCTCTCTTCCTGAAGTGAACATTCAATGGACGTAGTTTCATTGCATCATGGAGTATATCAACTTGCGATATTACGCCTTCCGACCCAGTACATCCGATATCAAAATGACATTTTGGAAGCCTTTTTGCCAAGTTCGTTTTGTTTCCAACTCCACCACACGAAGGTGGAGTATGATCGTAATCAGCTCCGGTTCTCTGATGTTGACGCAGTGGTCAGCTATGAGTCGCTGGCTAATTTAATCACAGACAACCTAGTCTTCAGCGGATCTCTTACCATTCTCTCCCTTTCTCTATAATTCTCTACCACCGGTCCCCTTTTCCACCGCTGTTAGATCACAAACACCGATCACCGCTCTTTGAAAACAAAGAATCACACATACGTTTATTTGCTAGAACCGCTGTATCGCCGATGTTTTGGCGACCTACTCTATTTATTATTTACCGGCTTGGAAAATTTCAAAATGGAGCCATCTGACACCCTTCCAGTCCCTACCCATAACTCATTAAGTGTTTAGAAGCTCAGATTGTGCTCAGATTGTATCGGTGATGCAATCTACAGCATGGGCCCTGCTAAGAAAGACACATAAATGAGCGCATTGCAGATTAACTCGTTCCTTACGGAAGCTTGTTATCAATGCAACGAAAGAGATTTCAGATACAATATTTTTCATAATTTTAAGAATCAATCTATCATATGTATATTTATCTAACATGTACCATATTATATTTGAATTTCTAGATATTTAAACAAGGAATTACATTTCACCAATACCAAGATAATACGAGGCATGTAAAATGAATATGATTTGATGATAGTTCACACTAATAAAATTGAGAGCGACGCACTATGCGGCGAAATGTACGGAAGGAGTTAATATCGAAAAGAGGTTATATGTTGGGCTTGAACACAAATTCAAATTCAAATTCAAAAGTAGTAACATTTCAGCAATAACGGCAAGCATTAATGATAATCATAATGACGATTCAGAAGGTGACGAATGACAGAAAACAGCCTCAGAGACAAGATCAGAAATGACGAATTGAGAAAAAAGCTAGGAATAGCCCCACCATAAAATATATAAAGAAACAACAGATAAAGTGGTTTGACCACGTGACAATGCAGAGTGATGAAAACACAACACAACGAGGCCTCAATAAACGTTGCGATAATACCAGACCCAAGGGTCGACCACGAAAAAGATGGATCGATGGAATATTAGAAGCACTAGGAAACATAACAGCAGCAGAGGCGAACAGAAGAATAAAAGACCGCAAATTATATCTCCCCTCAACGCTGAAAGGCAAATGAGGAAGGAAAGAAGAATAAGATCAACGATAACAACCATTAACATCTTTTACAGCCACATAAAACAACGATAACATTAACCATTAACATTTGTACAACCATATACAACACAAATAATATAAACCAATCAAATTCCTACAGCCGTGTACGGTTCTATCGTTAATTAGGAGCTTCTATCAGACATCCGTGCAGTTGTACCTGAGATCTCCTTATGTAGTTAGCCAAGCGTTTGGAGTGCTATTGAACACTATCTGAGCATAATAACAAGCATTCAATGTACACACATTTATTTCTGAAACCATTTCCTCTCTTGTGCAATACTCTCGCGTGATAAGGTAGATGAGGAAGTAACGAAAGAAAGATAAGGTAATGGGGAAGTGAAGAAAGAAAGAAAGATAAGGTAAATGAGGAAGTAACGAAAGAAAGATAAGGTAATGTGGACGTGAAGAAAGAAAGATAAGGTAATGTGGACGTGAAGAAAGAAAGAAAGATAAGGTAAATGAGGAAGTAACGAAAGAAAGATAAGGTAATGTGGACGTGAAGAAAGAAAAAAGATAAGGTAAATGAGGAAGTAACGAAAGAAAGATAAGGTAAATGAGGAAGTAACGAAAGAAAGATAAGGTAAATGAGGAAGTAACGAAAGAAAGATAAGGTAATGGGGAAGTGAAGAAAGAAAGAAAGATAAGGTAAGCGAGGAAGTAACGAAAGAAAGATAAGGTAAGTGAGGAAGTAACGAAAGAAAGATAAGGTAAGTGAGGAAGTAAAGAAAGAAAGAAAGATAAAGTAAACGAGGAAGTAACGAAAGAAAGATAAGGTAAATGAGGACGTAAAGAAAGAAAGAAAGAAAGAACGATAAGATAAATGAGGAAGTAAAGAAAGAAAGATAAGGTAAATGAGGAAGTAAAGAAAGAACGATAAGGTAAATGAGGAAGTAAAGAAAGAAAGATACGGTAAATGAGAAAATAAAGAAAGAAAGATAAAGTAAACGAGAAAGTAAAGAAAGAAAGAAAAAAAGAAAGATAAGGTAAACAATTAAACAAAGAAAGAAAGAAAGAATGCAATAAAGAAAGGAAGATAAGTTAAGTTTTTAAGTAAAGAAAGAATGAAAGAAAAAAAGAAAGATAAGGTAAATGAGGGTTACCTTCACGCATCAAGACGCATTGGGGATGTGTTTTGGTGCCAATATTATTCTATGAGCAAAACACGTTTTATGGGTGATGTCGATAGACCAGGGTCAGATTGGAGGGAGATAGACACTTTCATATCGCGCTAGGCCGCTGTCAGGCTAAATGAAACAAACGTGTCTTGTCTTGTTTTGCTGACGAAGGTTTGTTTGTGAAACGTTTATAATTGTTGTACTGTCTCTTTCCAGTAAAGTTGCTGTATGTAATTTTATATTTACTTTTCAGTCAGATTGCAAAAAAAGAGATCATCTACCAGTCGTAGGAAAACTAGAATAAACAAATCAACGACAACAAAAAGAGTAGCAGTTAACAAGTTAAATATAGATGTACTTGAATCAGACAAAACTATACACGAGAAACATAACAAGGCAGAATATGTACAGTGAAATAAATACAAAGTATAGACGAACAATGGGAAGTGCTGATAGAATCAATTAAAAAAAATATCACAAGAGATAATATTACCACTGAGGATAATTACAAGGAAGAAGTGGATGACATATATTTGACAGTTGATGGACACTACAAAGAAGTAGCATTTGAAGCGAAGCGGGCTATTTATAAGACGATCTTTATCTCAGTATTGTGCTACCAGTGCCAGACAAGGACCTTAGACTCAAGAGCTATTAGAAAAATAGCCACTATTGAAATGAAGTGTGCCAGACGCATGGCAGGAAACAGCTTAAGTGATAAGATCAGAAATGAAGAGTTATGAAAAACACTAGGAACGGAACCAGCTGCTGAATATATTAAAGGGACAACAGATCACGTGGTTTGGACATGTGATAAGACATAAAGATCTAAATGCAATACAACGAATCACCAACAAACGATATGAGAACACTAGACGATATGAGAACACTAGACGATATGAGAACACTAGACGATATGACAACACTAGACGATATGAGAACACTAGACGATATGAGAACACTAGACGATATGAGAACACTAGACGATATGAGAACACTAGACGATATGACAACACTAGACGATATGAGAACACTAGACGATATGAGAACACTAGACCACGAGGCCGACCAAGAAAATGGTGTATAAACTGTGAATACTAGAGACACTCAGAGGTCTAACAGCAGAAGAGGCCAATAGAAGAGCAAGAAATCGTGAACGATATCTCCGGTTGAAGCCGAAAGGTACAAGAGGAAGGAAAGAAAGAAGAAAGATGAACACCAGAGAAAGGAATAAATAAGGAAAAGATGAATACGATTAAATAAGAAATAGAAAAAAAAGCAATGCTATGCTATGAGGCATAAAAGAGGTGCAGTCGCTATTCCCAAACAAAATGACAAATTTAAAGGAAGAAAAACACGACATAACACTGAGTGTATAACTTAAGGGGAAGTTGGACAGAACACATCAAACACTTCCATGTTGATGAATGGCCGAAAGTAAATGCCCAATATATTTGGGAAGAATCGCAAATACTCCCAGGTGCATGTCTAACGAAACATGAAAATAGGAAAATTGCCTGGACCAGATAATGCATCCAAAGAAGGGATAGAAGCTGTGGGATAATTTGAAATATAAATAATAACAAAAGAATTTGAATGACATCTATAGCAGCCAATGTATAGCGGATGGTCCAACCAAATCTATATACATAGCTCTCTATCAAAGAAATCTGATTTCATTGAATATGAGGGGGTCACTGCAAAGTAAGTCTTACGAGTCGCGTGACTAAAATATGACTAAAAATCAACATTATAAGAATGAGAATGAAAATCAAACCAGAAATGAGTGTGAATAGTATCGATTTTGGGGAGGTAAAATCACGAAACAGATACATACAATCATTAGTAAAATAAACTACAGAAATTAAAACAACATGCTGTAGAGACTACACAAAATAATTTGACAAAGAAGAGCATCGAAAACAACAATTTCAGATAGAATCAATGTTGAAAGCAAAAATCTAAGAAGAATAAGGAGTATATCTGTGAACAGAAAAGACAACAATAAGAACTGGAAATGAATTGGGAATGTTTCATCAAATAAAACAAGGCATTATACAAGGATGTGTACTACTACCAGACTAATTAAATATTGTGAGAGATTCATAAAGATCAAACTGAAAAAAACAGTCAGGTCATAAACGGCATGATGTTTTCTATAGATACAGTCTTAATCAAGTCTTAAGCAAGTCTTAATCAAGTCTTAATCAAGTCTTAAGCAAGTCTTAATCACTCAGATTGAAAACAGTTGCAGAAAATAACTGACATTATAGTAATTGGAAGTGTATGTAAAATAAGCCAGATCGCAACGCTTCTTTGAGTGTGGTCTCAATCTGGGCAAAGAAGACATCGTCAAGTTTATTCTTCATTTCTTAAGATAAGGGAAAGAGGATGTGTGAGATAATGATGCCTATGTTGAGAGACTGATGAGTCTGAAAGTGAAAAAGGGATCTGGACGGTCCGAAGTGCTTAGTGGGGAGAACGGATGCATCTACAATCAAAACTTTACAGGAAGTGTCTGCATACGCCTCGATAAATGCTGGAACGAACGGTGGAGCGGATACATGGATTCCTCGAATGCAATGAAATTCATTCCATAAATAGAATAGAAAGTAAAAACAAAGGCCTTAATTTGAACAACACAGGGCGGAGGTACGTGTTTCAATGTCAAAATATCTGCTAAACGCCAGAGACATTATTAAAACAGGGCAATGGGGGACTGGTTGGTCTCGAGGCAAGATGCCGGCCTTGAGACAGAGAGGTTGTGAGTTCAAATCCCGGCTGAACCATTTGGGATTTTTATCTATGATTTATCTCTGCGGTAACCACCCCTGAACTCCGCAGGGAGACCCGGCTTGAAACGTCAATTACTCATCGACAAAAAAAAATATGAGTACCTCCGAAGACAGAGTTATCTGCCTGTACGGCGAGGGACCCCTGTGCACACAGCTGTCAGGGAAAAATGGATTAACAAGCAAAATTCAGTTCCTAGTCTCTAGGGACTTCGCCAGAGGTAGAAGCTGGCGAACAAAAAAAAAAAAAAAAAAAAAAAAAAACAAGCCAATGAATTAAATGTCTAGGAACGATGTCAGCTTCAGGTGGTAGATGAACAGCAGAGTTAAAGTGCTGCAGGGCTCAGGCAAAGTCCACATTCAAGAGAATGAGAAACACATGATGTAGCCTGCTTTTGTTAACAGAAATAATGGAAAAGGGGGCGGGGGCGGGGACTAGATTTCTTCATTGTTTTGTGAAGTCTTGACATTTGAAAATGTGAATCGTAGATATTCCAACGAGAACAAACAAAGAGGAAATGTGGTTTAACAGGAAAATGTCGAGAATACTTAGGGGAGGTAAAAAGTATAAAGTGAACGTTCTAAGAGTGAACAAACAAAAATAAAGCTTGTTTGAGACGTCTGGAGTTGTCAGTAATTTGTTGGCCACGATATGATCAGGGAACTGGTGCAATATACTATAACAACAGGCAATGGCGAAGAGTGAGGGAAGAAGATATAGCGGTGAACAAAGTTGATATAGGTTTAAGAGAATGATTTAGTAAGGAAATCAACAACCGAATCGATAAACAGCTGTGGAGAGACATGATCACCTACACCAGTTGTAAACATAGAAAGCTGTGGAGAGACGCGATCATCATTATCATCATCATCATCATTATCATCATCATCATCATCATCATCATCATCATGTGCCATACCGGTTAGCGTAGGTGATCATGTTTTTTTCAAAATCATCTATCTACAGTGCATTGCATCAGTTCTGTTGTTGACTGTTTTCCATGCCATGACACCAAGCTATACGGTATTTTCTCTTAGAGAAAATACGATCTTCGTCAGCGGCTGTATATGCAGAAAACTGAGAACAGAAAGCTGGGGAGAGACATGATCACCTACATCAGCCGTATATATATAAAGCTGTGGAGAGAGACGATCATCTACGCCAGCAGACACAGTACTTGATGACTATGTGGTCGGTATTACGCCAAGCCGATCAACCTTTCTAAAAAATGCATAGTATCCAATTTTAGAGGCAGAACAAACTTCGAAACCTTGTCCGTCTAAAAAAAGAAAAAAAAAAACATGACATTTGCTACATCCGGATGTTGCACATACGAAAGTTACAGTTTTTACATTTTAATCTTTCAAAAGATAAATATGAAACGCAACGGAAGACGCTCGTAACATTCTTCACTGTTATTTATGACGCTACCAGAAAGATATACTGCATTTTGTTAATCCTGTCCGGAAATATATCACATTGCTTGAAGTGTTTGCGCATGCTCCAAATTATCATTAACCGCAAGATTCCAAGCTTCTCATTTATCTATATCAAGGGATATATATTTTTTTCATCGCTCTGATTCTCTGGCAAATTATAGATAGAACGTTGAGTTTTGATTTCCTTGTCTTTACAAATATATAAACATCAGTACTAATCTTTCTCTAAGATGGAAAGGAACTTATAAGTTAGAACTAACTTAGCTATAGTCTAAAGGAGGATTTATAAACACTGGTCATTTTTCACTTTCAAAGGAATTTAAAATTGGAGTATTCATCTATGGAAGCAATTAATCTTTTTCTATTTCAAATTGAAAACTCGAGTGTTCTACTATGGAAGGACTGAATCTTTTTCTCACTTTCAAAGGAATTGAAAACTCAAGTGTCCTACTATGGAAAGACTGAATCTTTTTCTCACTTTCAAAGGAATTGTAAATATTAGTGTTGAACTTTCCATCACTAAAATATATCTCATTACTTACTGCACATCTTACCACGTTATTAATAACACGAAGATATGATGTTGCCGCATTGTGTGCATATTTAAGTTGTTTGATAACGTTCTTGGTTTGTTTTGTTATAAAAACCTATGCTGATTCTTGTGGTACGGGCACTCCACTGATGAGAACAACGGATAGTAGCTGAAAGTTTCATCAATGATAACGGACAGCGCGATGCTTCAAGTAAGAATGAGAGAGACTATTATTCTTACTCATCATCATCATCATCAAGTACCGGGCCTGCTGGTGTAGGTGATCATGTCTCATCACAACTTTCGATTTTGACAGTTATTTATCATTTCTGTTGTTGACCTTCTGCCAAGCCATTCTCCTAAGTCGTCTGGTATCTTTTCTCTTTGCTTCCATTTATCTCTTCGTTCCTCAATTTTCCCAGTTGTTACAATATATTCCAGTTGCTCCCGTCTCATTACATGGCCAAAAGATGATGATTGTTTCTTCCTAATATTGGAAATTAGCTCTCTTTTTGCTTTGGTCTCTTTCAGAACGTTTTCATTACTCTTCTTAGCATTCTTACTCATAGAGTCATATTGCCACCACACGTCGACAACCGATATACGAACCTCTTTCATGGCTACACAGGAAGATCTAAATTAAAAATAAAAAAGTAAAGAGTCCCAACACGCTATGTAGCGTATAGGGAAAATGATGTATGTGACCATAATTTTTACAGACCTTCGGCACATGATTTTTGGGGTAATGTGGTCGGTATTACGCCGGTGCCGCTTTACTTTCCCAGAAAAAAAATCCTGTACCCATTTAAGGCTGGGTAAACCCGGAATCTGTCGATTAGGGTCGAACCCGACCACTTATCTTTTGTAGTCCAGTTCACTGATCATTGAGCTAGCGCGGCTCCAAGATCTAAGTATGGTTAATACATTTCGAAAGTTTAGTAAATTGTGCTCTGTGTATTAAAAAAAATCGGATACTACTATTTCAATGACGGTACAATTTTGTGTTTTAACTTTTGTGCCGACATCAGCGTTCAATTTATTATGTTTGATCTAAACACGCAGAGAGGGAGTCTTATGTGTTTTTGTCGTACGCATTCATTATGCTTAGATACATAATCTTGTCCTAAGGGAATGGTACACAAGTGTGAATACACAACGTTCTGAGCTGAAAGCTTTCATGCTAGAGTGATCGGACCTCCCACATCAGTACAAATGTTGTATTTATGTTTATCACTAAGTTGTATTATGATGTATAATGACAATTGACTAATATGTATAATAACACAGGTGTTTTCATGTTTTTCACAATGTTGTATTTATGATAATAGCAAGGGTGTATTTATGTTTATAACAATGTTGTGTTTATGATCATAACAATGTTGTATATATGTTTAATACAATGTTGTATTTTTTTAAATGTTGTATTCATGTTTATAACAATGTTGTATTTATTTTCATCAGGAGAGACAACGACTGTGAGAGGTACGCTTAGCTTATGGCCCCCCACAAAGTTGGATACAGGTGGTTCATGACACAGAACTACTTTAAAAAAAGAAGCCATTTATCGTATTTCTGCTGGTACTTACAGTGTACTGTCACGCAGGGGAATGTCATCCGAAAGTGTCTAATGTTGCGGCCACGTAGTTATAAGATAAACATGTCACATGAGTGGATCCTCGTCTCAATGTGACCAACTACTTGTAAAGTAAATAATGGAAGCAGATAATGACGAAAAAAATGGTATGTTTACAGCTTTACCATATGGGAAAACAGTTGAAGACACACAGCGACGTTCCGGCCATAGAGATTCAACAAGGAACAAACTGAAAACAGTTGAAGACACACAGCGACGTTCCGGCCATAGAGATTCAACAAGGAACAAACTGAAAACAGTTGAAGACACACAGCAACGTTCCGGCCATAGAGATTCAACAAGGAACAAACTGAAAACAGTTGAAGACACACAGCGACGTTCCGGCCATAGAGATTCAACAATGAACAAACTGAAAACAGTTGAAGACACACAGCAACGTTCCGGCCATAGAGATTCAACAAGGAACAAACTGAAAACAGTTGAAGACACACAGTGACGTTCCGGCCATAGAGATTCAACAAGGAACAAACTGAAAACAGTTGAAGACACACAGCGACGTTCCGGCCATAGAGATTCAACAAGGAACAAACTGAAAACAGTTGAAGACACACAGCAACGTTCCGGCCATAGAGATTCAACAAGGAATAAACTGAAAACAGAGGCCACGTCATAATAAACACAAACAGAGGTGAATCAGACTTCGGTTCATGTGAATTAAAATGAACACCAGGCAAGAAAAAAGCGCATTAGTTTGTGACGTAGAGAGATACTTTCGTTGGGTTCTCCTGGCTTTCAAAGTCTCGGTTGGTGCGTGGTTGGTGCGTGGTTGGTACGTGGTTGCTGCGTGGTTGGTGCGTGGTTGGTGCGTGGTTGCGGCGTGGTTGCTGCGTGGTTGCTGCGTGATTGGTGCGCTCGCTCTCTGATTAGAAGAGTCCGGGTTCTATTCTTAAAAGTGGCAGATATTTTTTGGATCGACACTGCACGGGGGTTCCCCCGAAGTCTAAAAATGGGAAAATAGAAATTTTTCTGTGAAATAAAGGCGTTATTACCTAAAAATTTCCGCAGGTCATGGAAAAATACAGTCTTTAACATCTTATTCTTCATATACATAACATGGCGTGGAGGAAAATGTTAGTTATTTTTTCTTTAATTCGTATAAGTGAATCTTAGTAGAGTAACAGAGAGCACAAAAGTACAAATAAAACATACAAAGTTAAAGTTAAAAGTGTGACACTGACGTTTCATGTTAGCGATAAATGGGGTACTTAAAGAGAAACAAAAAGATTTGAAAAAAAAAAGCAAGGACATGACGTGTGAACCTAGGTAAAGCACCGGTAGCAATATGATGTTGCTCTGCTCTCTAACTGATAGTCGACAAGAAACTTTCGATTGGTGTCGCCTTCTGGATGCGGACGAACACTAGCTATGGCGACATTCCTCAAGCTTCATAAAAAACTAAATCCCTTTTTACTTGGTGACTGGATAAACCAGTGGAGCTTTTGCTAATTTGAAACGCTGCTCGGGATATTCGAGTCTGGTCAGTGTTGAGAGTTTTACGCTAATATACTCCCGCGGGCATTCCCTTAAGGAGAAAAAACTTTGAACATCACAGGGCCAAGAAACGGCTTAGAACATCCCAGGGGCAAGAAGCTACTTAGAACATCCCATAGGCATGAAACAACTTAGAACATCCCAGGGGCAAGAAGCTACTTAGAACATCCCAGGCGCATGAAACGGCTTAGAACATCCCAGGGGCAAGCAACGACTCAGAACATTCGATGCGTAAGACATTTTTTTTAAAAAGATGGATAAAGTTAGGGCTCCTCTGGGCCAGAAGAGTTATTGTAGATTATTACCAAAGTGTGTCACCACGTGATAGGTAAATGAGACGTTCACTGAAAGAGACTACCAAACGTCGGACTGTTTCGCCAATATTATACTCATTGTAGCGGTACGTACATAGGATATGATGGCACATGCGGCAAAAACAGAAGACGTTTTCTTTAATGTGATTGAGGTGTTTAAAACATTTCAGTACTGAAATCATCAAATATATTGATAATTGCAAATAAGAAAGAAATCTTTTGGGCGCAGCACAAAATATATTGAGATCTGTATTGACAACTAACCAATAGTCAATTGTGGAACGCAAACCCGGGTCACTTGGTTCTTTAGCTGAAATGTACTGTTTTGATGGAAGAAACACTTGAGGCAGTTATAAGTTTTATTTTCGAAGCAGTATTGTAGCTATAGTTTTACACATTGGACAGCATTTATGTGTGAGTACTAGCTGAACCAACCGATGGCTTCCGGGTTCACCCAGCCTTAAATGGGTACCGGATTTTTTCTGGGAAAGTAAAGCGGCACTGGCGTAATACCGACCACATTACCCCAAAAATCATGTGCCGAAGGTCTATAAAATTTATGGTCACTAACACCATAATCCCTATACGCCAGTTGGCGTGACGGGTCTCTAATACCATATTCCCTGTACGCCACATGGCGTGACGGGTCACTAACACCATATTCCCAATACGCCACTTGGCGTGAAGGGGGCTCTTTACTTACTTTATTTACTAGCTGAACCTACAACGTTCGCCTTATTATTAGGAAATAAGAACAAACAGAAAGTATAGAACACAATTTATTCTTTTCTCTTTATATTCCTGACTCCTTTTTACACTCGACATCTCTACGTGTCTGTCTTTGTGAACTAAGTATAAATATTTGTTGACTCATACTTGATGAAGGCTTGTGATGAAATGTCGCAGTTTGTCTCGTCTATCCATAGCCTTATCTGCATGATACAATTTTATGTTTATTTTACAAACCTTATTCTTAGAACTGTTTTTACGATGGAAGTGTTTACATAACATCACACATCTAGATTAATGTTCTACCTTTATTAGATTTGATGCTTGTTATGTTTGAGTTAAATGCTTATCAGGACGTTATGGACATCGCAATAGAAAAGATGAACATCAACATAACGATATATTGAAGACAATTAAAACAAGTGGAGGAGTTTAAATATCTAGGAAGTCTAGTGACAAACATTAATTTGCATGCAGCAGAAATAGACTCAAGATGCAACAAATATTATGAAATTAATGGACAGATGTGAACACTACGATGGAAATATCGTGTACCACTTGAGGTAAAACAGGCATTCTACAATACAATCTCAATGTTGAGCTAACAATGCAAGATTTTGACACTAAATTTAAAAAAAGCAATAAAATAAGAAAAATAACCACTACCAAAACGAAATGTGTTAAACGAATGAGACGAAACAATCTGAGATCAGAAATGAAGAACTTTGACAAAAGCTTGGGATAATCGCCGTCATAGAATACATAAAAAAAAAAAAACGAGATAAAATGGTTCGGCCGCGTGATAAGACAGAAAGATCAACAAACAACACGAGTTTTTAATAAACGTTGTATGAACACAAGACTAACGGGACGACCACGAAAAAGATAGATTAATGGAGTATTAGAAACGCTAGAAAACGTAACAGCAACAGAGGCCAACACATGAGCAAAAGACCGCAAATTATATCTCCCCTCGACGTTAAGAAGAAAATGAGGAAAGAAATAAGAAGAAAAATGCTTATGAAAGTTAAGTTTCAAAAACGGGCAAATTTGACACTTTCTAGCGCGAGATATTGAGTGTATACCCCAACAGTTACTGTTATGTCACGATATAACTGTTCATAATGAACTTGAATGTAGGATACAAGGTTATTTTGTTGTTTTTGCCAAATGAAGAAATGAGTAAGATAACTAAAGTGTCAATAATAAACGGCAGTTTCGAATTAAAATATAAAAGAATGAGCACGAGAAATTCTGAAATGAAGGAAACAAATAACAGGACGACTTCACCGTTATTTAAAAAAGTATGCGGTACACTCATCCACCAAAAAAAAAAAACAAAATAACAATGGGCAACCCGGATACGAACTGGGTTCGTCCATGTGGCGCCCTCTCATCACACATTTTGGCAAAAAGAGAAATTATTGCTACCATTTGTGCCTATAGCACTTCTCCCAAACAAACATCTTGCGCTAATGTCTCTTACTCAGTCTTTGATGTCTTTACACGGAGAAGGAAGGAAGTAGGGAAAGAGCAAACAAGGAAGGAGATATAACGTGTTGTTCATTTGTTGTTGTTGCTACAAATGAGTATCTGTCAGTCAGCGCTGGTGAGGTCGCCTTACAGTACAAGAATAAGAGCGGAATACAGGCACGATGTAAAACAATATGTATACATTTACATTAGCAGAAAGGTTTCATATCTACTATGTGTACTATAGTAGTGCTATTAGTGTATGGGTTAGCTCAACTGTTTCTGATAAAGGGAACGTGAGTTCGATTCCAGCTTTTCTCCATTCGACCCTGTTTCGAAAAGGATATTTGGTTTATTGAATTCAGAAAACTAGTGAGTGCACTGGTCACCTCACCTCAAAATGTTGTAACCTAGAGCGATACAGTTTACACTTCATATTTCCTACAACACTGCATGTTATGGGGCACTCTTCAATATTTTCATAGCTCGTATTGGCCTCATCAACCCCATAAGAAACAGGCAACGTGGACGGGTACACCTCATCAGCTTCTGGACGAACAACAAGTCTTTATAACTATATCTTAGTCTTTATAAATCACCATCATCATCAAGTATCGGGCCTGCTGGCGTAGGTGATCATGTCTCTCCACAACTTTCGATCTCGACAGTTATTTATCATTTCTGTTGTTGACCATCTGCCAAGCCATTCTCTTATGTAAACAAAAAAAAAAAGTAAAGTACCCCCGTCACGCCAAGTGGCGTATAGGGAATATGGTGTTAGTGACCATACATTTTACAGACCTTCGGCACATGATTTTTGGGGTAATGTGGTCGGTATTACGCCCATGCCGCTTCACTTTCCCAGAAAAAATCCGGTACCCATTAATGGCTACGTGAACCAGGAAACCATCAGTTGAGATCGAACCCTACCCCTTGTCCTTTGTAGAATACTCGCAACAGACTGCTTCTTGAACCGCAGTTTCTGAGCATTATCCGTGGATATTTCTATGAGCTTGTCTTGCTCTTGCACTGCTGCTGTGAACTCCTCTGTTCATATTAACTGTAAATGGAAGTCTAATCCAGTTTTTGCTTGCATTAAAAACGTGAAAACATTCACGGTAACTAAGCTACACATCTTCCAAACGTCCTGGGATAAGCGATGTGTCCTACAATAACTCTTCATCGGCGAAAATAAGAAAATGTGTACAATTTGGAAATATCCCACAGTTTCTGTTTAATAGACGATCATGCTGCAGTTACATAAAGAACAAGAAAGAAAAGCACAGCTTCGATCTTGTAAAACTACTCCCTTGAAGATTTCAGTTGAGCAAATTTAAATTGGTGAAGATATCTGGCAGATATGCTCATTTTTATGAACAGAAAGAAAAACTGTCAAACGATCTCTGAGGTAAAATTGCTGCTGATGAGAAATTATTTGATCTTGTCTTTCAAATCTCAAACACCGGAACTTTACCTCGTGATAGCTAACATCACAGTGTTGGGGTAGTGATGTTTACTGCTTATATCTGTGTAAAGTTGATCAAAATGTCATGAAGTGATTTTTTAAAATGACAAATTTGACTGCTGCATCTAAGGTCTGAATTATTTTTTCTGGCAACTTCCTTTTCTACTTCTTCTTCTTATTTTTACTTTTTTTCTTCTTCCTCTTTTTTTCTTCATCATCTTCTTCTACTTCCTTTCGACTCCCTGTGGAGCATAGGTCTTAAACAAACATTTTCCAAATCATTCTGTTTCTTGGCATTGTTTTAATATCATTACATGTCTTTCCCATTATATGCATCTCGGCTTCCACATGTCTTCTCCAAGAATATTTTGGTCTTCCTCTTTGTCTCTTCCCCTGGGGATTCAAAAAGTAGAGCATGTCGTGTAATATTCTCAGTTGGCTTCCGCAGTGTGTCCTACCCAGCGCTATTGTCTTCTTTGTATCTCTTTACAGAGAGCCCTTATCGTTCCTGGATGTAGGATTTACCTTTTTTTTCTTTTCTTTGACTTGCTCATGTTCATGAAGCGTTTGCGGCTTATTTTTTTCACAGTACAGGATAGCCAGTTCCATGCTATACTCTCCTTAGCCGATTCTTACGAACATGCCTGGTAGGGAACAGCGCTACAATTCTTTACTCCCTTTTCGGGCCCTGGCAGCGCACATGGGTATCTTCTTAGTAAGTAAGTAAAGAACCCCGTCACGCCAAATGGCGTATAGGGAATATGGTGTTAGTGACCATACATTTTACAGACCTTCAGCACATGATTTTTTAGGGTAATGTGGTCGGTATTACGCCCGTACCGATTTACTTTCCCAGAAAAAATCCGGTACCCATTTAAGGCTGGCTGAACCCGGAAGCCGTCGGTTGGGATCGAACCCTACCTCTTGTCCTTTGTAGTCCAGTTCACTAACCACTGAGCTATCGGGGCTCCCTGTATCTTCTTACCAATTAGAGCTAATTCTATGTATGCATCAGTCACCAACAGTATAGTTTCCTTAAATAGTGGTACAAGCGCAGGAAGCTGTAGAGAAATTTCTCGTGCCTGCCGGCGCTAATTCCAAAGTATTTCAACGAATACATATTATGATATGCTACAAACCTATGTAAGCTGTTATGTATATCTCTTCAGCTATAGTGCGCACCAACGAGGGGTTGAGCACTTCTACCTTGCTCTTATTTAGAGAAGCACAGTAAGATAGGCTTTGTTGTGTCTGTCCTGTTGTCCAGATGCAGAGTAAAATAGGAAAACCTGTGAATTCTTTCTAATTAATCATTTTTATTTGATCCCGGCTGATATGATTCGCTTATTAAATGTGTCGTTTGACGAATGTTTTAAGGGCATCTCCTTGACAGCTTTCTTGTTCACCAATACAGAAATCATGATTTTGTAGCAGCTGATATTTCAAATCCTGTTTCCGGTTTTCAGGTTCTCCCATTTGTTGAAAATACCCCAAATGTCACCCAAATTGAACTTTCATTGATACAGCCATTTGGAGTCTTTTTTTTTTCAAAACATAAAAAAATTCTCTCGAGGCCCTTGCTCCTTACATTTGAGGAAAACAATTATTATCTTTGTGTCATGATCTTTATGTTTAGTATCCAGATATTTTCGCAATGTTGAGATTTCATTTAATAATGAAGCACGGCACGGTTGCAGCTGCTTGGCCTCGCGACCTGCATACGTAAAGCTAACATATGCTACTTGCTATATCGGCAATACATTTTAATATGACTGGGGACGCTTCATTTTTCTTTAAACAATGATGCACTTCATAAACGTCATCAGTTCTTTTACTCTCCAAAATCAACCAAAAATCCAAGAGGTGGAGGCACAGCAGCAGAGCTGGAAGTTGTCAGCGACCCACAGCTGATGGCTTGTGCCAGGATCGGTGAACCAGAACCATCCAGACCCTAACCCCACCTCTCCGTGGTGTTTCCAGTAACAGACTAACCTGTCTAATCTGACCAAGCGAGTAGGGATCGAAGAGGGAAGACAACCCGGTACTCAAAAATGTCGTACTGAAGTCGGAAGTGTGGACCGAAAGGCGCAAATATCACAGTTATAGTGCAAACCACAACACAACGCAGACACGCCCACTTACCGTTCTTTAAGGACGGATGATGAAGAGGTGTACTCCTTTAGTCATCGGGCGAGCGCAAGCAAGCAAACAAGTAAGCAAGCAACGATAAATCGTGATTATGGGCTAAAATGTATTGATACGACAAAATCGAAATATCGAAAAGTCACTTTAGTCGACAATAAATTAAATGGTTTTATTAGCACTAACAAAGAATGAAAAAAAAGGTTTAGTACTAACCGTAGATGAAAATAGTTTTAGCACTAATCGAAGATGAAAATAGTTTTAGCACTAATCGAAGATGAAAATAGTTTTAGCACTAATCGAAGATGAAAATAGTTTTAGCACTAATCGAAGATGAAAATAGTTTTAGCACTAATCGAAGATGAAAATAGTTTTAGCACTAATCGAAGATGAAAATAGTTTTAGCACTAATCGAAGATGAAAATAGTTTTAGCACTAATCGAAGATGAAAATAGTTTTAGCACTAATCGAAAATGAAAATAGTTTTAGCACTAATCGAAGATGAAAATAGTTTTAGCACTACAGGAAAATGAAAATAGTTTTAGCACTAATGGAAAATGAAAATAGTTTTAGCACTAATCGAAAATGAAAATAGTTTTAGCACTAATGGAAAATGAAAACAGTTTTAGCACTAACCGAATATGAAAATAGTTTTAGCATTAATCGAAGATGAAAACAGTTTTTGGAGGTAGTGAGTTAGAGAAGCTAATTTATAAACGAGAGAGGGAAATTAACATTTCGTTCCACATTTTTTATATTTTTTCCCCTGCTTTCATTTATCCATCCACTCATGTATTCAATATTTCTATTCAATGCAAAGGACCTTAACATTTGTGATTCACGTACTTCCGGATCCGTGTGAGATCGCGTCGCCTTAAGGGTCCTCGGACCGCAGGTTAAGAGCCTCTGGGCTAGTCACAATTGAACAGAAACAGTGAAACAATAAAGAATGGTTCGTGTTCAAAATAAATGCAGCATACATTGCTCTTGTAGATGCTTAGTCTTTACCAATTTTTATTTCTTCTAGTAGAGACCTGGAATAGAAGTCGTGGTTTGGGTCCAGGAGTCCATTTAACCCGTGGCGTCGGAGTCACAGGAAAGAAGATTCTAAAGTGGAATTGGGAAGATCGTATCCACAAGAAGTCAGAATAATAGTTTCAAAGTGTAAACATTTAATAAATAAACACGTAGGGGTTGGAAGTTGAATATAAAGTTATATATATATATATATATATATATATACTATATACTGGAATATAGGAAACGGGATCGGATATATTTATATATATATATATATATGTGTGTGTGTGAGTGTGTATGTGAGTGTGTGTGTGTGTGTGTGTGTGTGTGTAGACACATACATATTGACAAATCCTGGTATATAAAACAAGGAGAGATAAGTTAAATCAACATATTTGCCACACAAAATGTCAAGTAAAAAGAAGAAAATAAAGGAAAAAACTCAAAGAAGGCAGAAACAGAAATGTTAATGGAAAATGTTTGCTACAGATAAATGTTAGAGACACAAGTGGTACTAATAAGTCCTCTATTTGCCCAAATTCTCACAGTAATTCACGGCAGATGCTGCTTTCAGCGTATCAGATATGGGGTCCAAGTTTAGGACAACGCTGCCTGCAAATGATGAGGAAAGTGGTTGCGCCATTATATTACTTCTAGATGTTGGTGGATGTTAGAATACGCATCTAATGTGCGGAATTAGTCCTGGCTTGATGGTGTAATGTGCCAGCCAACATCACAGTCCTAATGGAAGAGACTCGCATCTGTTTGTTGTTTTGTTTGTGTGGTTGATGTAACTAAGACTTGTTCCCTGGTTATGGGTGCCATACATCATGGGAATTGCCATCATCATCGTCGCCGTCATCATCATCACCATCCCCTTCACTATCATCATCTTCATCATCATCATCATCATCATCATCATCATCATCATCATCATCAACATCCCCTTCACTATCATCATCATCAACATCCCCTTCACTATCATCATCATCATCATCATCATCATCATCAACAACATTATAAAGATCATCATCATCATCAACATCCCCTTCACTATCATCATCATTATCATCATCATCAACAACATTATAAAGATCATCATCATCATCATCATCATCAACAACATCCCTTCACTATCATCATCATCAACAACATTATGAAGATCATCATCATCATTACCATCGTTCTTCCAGTACCGTCAGATGTCACACAGGACACTGATTATGCCTCGCCCATGAATCTGGTTGTGAACGAGCTTCTCATCTCAGTTCGAGAATTGACGCCCGATACATCTTCCTCTCCCCATAATGTTCTTTCCATTTTTCCACGAAGTCGGCCTCTTTTCCAATTTAATAGTTTGCTTTGCGATTCTCTAGCTATTTCTTCTCATCACATGGTAGACACATGACCAGATGTTTTCGCAATGTTAATATTTCATGATTTCATTGGATAATGAAGCACGACACAATACACACGGTTGTAGCTGCTTGTCCTCGCAACCTGGATACGTAAAGCTAACATATGCAACTTGCTATATCGGCAACACATTTTAATATGACTGGAAACGCTTCATTTTTCTTTAAACATGCCGCACCACATACTGGAAATACATATATCGAAAGAATTGGCTAGAAATGCAATATACAAAAAAAAAAAAAAAAAAAAACCTAGACATGTAGTAAGAGGCATAGCAAGAATATATAAATGTAATATTATAAATAAACTGAATATAGAAATGTAGCATGATACACAGAAATGTAGCATTCTACACAGAAATGTAGGGATTGAATTATTTGAACCCCATTCAGCATAGTAGAAAAGAGTAAAAGTAAAAAAAACACGTAATTACAACCGTTAAGGCTACAAACCGAACAGGATAGAACAATAACCACACAGTGTGGCTCTTCGCAATAAATGATTAGCGAATCAGTCAGGTACTTCTGTTCGTGTCAATCAAATGGGGGTGATTGGTAATTTTTTTGTTCCTTTGCAATCGTCTGTAGTAGGTATTCCAACAAAATAAAATACCCAGCACTTACTTGATTTCATTGTATTTTACTAACCTCTACTCTATTATTTTGTTAATTTTACCTACTTCCTCGATAGTTGAACTCGCATGCTAGACATTCGCACGCACCCTTACTGCTAATTTTGCAGGAGAAAAGAAGTATCAAATAATCTTGATGGAGTTGGTAGTTTGTGAGGAATAGAAATGAATCGCCACGTAAATAAAGATAATAGTAAACAAATATTTATTATGGGAAAATCCGAAAATCCAACACTTAAACTATACAGGTGCAAAGTTATTTGAACAGCTTCTTAGAAAAATACACAAGCATCAGCAACACCATAAACACACAGAAAAATATGTTGTCTGGACTTGCTGACGTTTTGTGTTGGACTTTTTTCTTTTCCAACAGCTGTTCGTATATTAGCAGTGTACAAACATGTTAAATATGTGAAAGTAGGAAAGTAGAAATGACAATATAATTAGGTCATACGCACTGGCAGAAGGAAGTGTGAGCCTTATGTTCACCCTCTCAAACTGGGAAAACCCCTGCATGTACGAAATTTTACTTCTGGGATTGCCGATATTTGAAGAGGATGGCTTTAACACCTTGCCCAGGTAGATTGGAGACCATACGTTCTCGCCTTTTTCGTGACGAAATGTTTATCTTTGTAGACCGCTTTCGGCAATAACCGTATCCAGTGAAATGACCCACCGCGATATGAAACGAGACACGCCCCTAGAGTTGTATCAAAACAAAACTGGAATTGCAAATAAACAAATCTTTGCCTTGATTCTTAAAAAAGAAAATCGTAAGTGGAATGTTCTCAAATATGTCCGGATGTTACAGGAAACGATAGGAATGTTACACACAAGATTCATTTAAGAAAATACCTATTGAGAGAACTTCGTGAAATTTACAAATCGCTCTAAAAGCTATACAATTTTACAGTAGCTGGTTCCTTCCATTTTAAAATGACTAATTACCAGATGTAAGACTGCAGACTATGAGATGAAAGGTCAAGAGAAATTTCCAGTTGTTAAGACATCCAGTATCACGTGTTCTTTCCCCCGTTTACGTGTGCCTGTTTTTATTATTTCTTCCGCTGCTGTTCTTGCTCCGATCCGGTCTCTGGTTATCTCAGGTTGTTCCCAAATCTGCTATCGTTGCTGCGTGCGTTTGCAGTTGTCAGCGATGATAAGAACAAAAGATCTCGCTTTATGGGTAATGTTGTAGCCAGTTATAACACATAAAACATAACAGGGAGGACATTATTTTACAAAGCCATTTATTGTATGGCAGAAACTGAGAGAAAAAATATATTACGTGCTAGCTATCTATTGTAAAATAAAAAGAATGTCACGTGTAGTATAAATTTAAGCGGAACAGCGAAAAAACTGAAGCGACTCAAAGAGGACTGCTTGCGTCAGAATCCACCCAAAAGCTATAATCAGAGCATATCAAGATCGTGCTCTGCATTCTTGTAATGACTGAAAACCGAAATAACTTGGCCAAGATGAAGAGGGAAGGCAAACTCCGAACCAAAAAATGTCGCGTTTGAAGTCGGAAATATTAGATCGAAAAAAGATATAATAATAATAAAGATATCGCAAACAAACCATTTGTACGCATTTAGCACTATTTGTACGCATAGGCGTACCTCAAGACGATGTTCTTAATCGTTAGGTCAATTTATAAAAAAAAATTCCTTATAATAAATAAGAACTGAAAAACTGTTCAAAGTCATCTTATAATGACACACTAACATTTAAAGGGCCGTTGCAAAGAACTGTAAAGCCATGAAACGCGAAAGGTTAAAAAAATCAGTACACAATACATCAAAGAAATAATACAAGGGGTAAACATATCGCAAAGAAAGGAAATGTGGCAGATGCAATGCCAAAATTATTGCATGAAAGCAGAAGCAACAAGATGAAATATGACATTACGTAGTAAAATAAACAAATGTAAGATACAGTACAAATACACCAAGGTAAGGAAAAAAAATACAGACACAGCGAGTTTGATGTAGAAGAAAGAAAGATCACAGTATCGTTTATATAAAATGTAAACGAGATAAATGAGAAAGGTTATTTATAGAATTAATGTCTGCTTGAACTCAGTAGGGACGTTACAGTAACGAAGATAAAGTAAAAAAGTAAAGAGCCCCGTCACGTCAAGTGACGTAGAGGGAATATGGTGTTAGTGACGTAGAGGGAATATGGTGTTAGTGACGTAGAGGGAATATGGTGTTAGTGACGTAGTGGAATATGGTGTTAGTGACAATAAATGTTACAGACCTTCAGCACATGATTTTTGGGGTAATGTGGTCGGTATTACGCCCATGCCGCTTTACTTTCCCAGAAAAAATCCGGTACCCATTTAAGGCTGGGTGAACCCGGAAACTGTCGGTTGGGATCGAACCCTACCTCTTGAACTCTGTAGTCCAGTTCACTAACCACTGAGCTATCGCGGCTGTAACGAATACAGTTTGTGTAAATAGAAAAAAAACAAAACGCAAATTTAAACTATTAAAATAATTACAAATATGGGGAAATATATAACCATGAAGGACTGGGATAAAGTTTTGGTGTTAACTAACACATACAACTTTTATGTTATAACTTGAGTGATGACTTGACTGATGACTTGACTGATATGTGATAGGACTAATCAGAAACATTTCAATTTAAACAAAAACAAACAAAAAAATCTTTATCCTGAGACAAAAGTAAAGGCACAATTTTCACGGATAATGAGGATGCTGCGATAGCTCAGTGGTTAGTGAACTGGACTATAAAGGACAAGAGGTAGGGTTCGATCCAACCGCCGGCTTCCGGGTTCATCCAGCCTTAAATAGGTTCCGGATTTTTTCTGGGAAAGTAAAGCGGCACGGGCATAATACCGACCACATTACCCCAAAAATCATGTGCTGAAGGTCTGTAACATTTATAGTCACTAACACCATATTCCCTATACGCCACTTGGCGTGACGGGTCACTAACACCATATTCCCTATACGCCACTTGGCGTGACGGGTCACTAACACCATATTCCCTATACGCCACTTGGCGTGACGGGGCTCTTTACTTTTTTCCTTTTTTTACTTAAGAGAATGGCTTGGCAGATGGTCAACAACAGAAATGATAAATAACTGTCGAGATCGAAAGTTGTGGAGAGACATGATCACCTACGCCAGCAGGCCCGGTACTTGATGATGATGATGATTTATAAAGTTTAATGGTGGCTGT
This sequence comes from Megaustenia siamemsis, assembly GCA_032433765.1. Lineage (NCBI taxonomy): Eukaryota > Metazoa > Mollusca > Gastropoda > Stylommatophora > Ariophantidae > Megaustenia > Megaustenia siamemsis. The sequence goes on from JAVIAB010000124.1 coordinate 26,483,146, forward strand.
TGTTGTTCGTCCAACAACATGGACAACACTGCTTACCATGGATATTGTTTTAGAAGAGAGATTGCTGTTTTTGTTCACTGATTTAAATCGAAACATTGGTGTTATTGTTTAGTCCTGTCATATAAGTGTTGTCACTTATCATTGATGTATGTGTATGTCTTCATTTAAGCGCAAAGTTAGAGAAAAGGGATACATACACAATGTCGTAGGTCTCAGTATTGGTAGGAGAGGTTAGTTTCCAGCTGGAGTGAGTAGTTTGTTCATTGTTAGTTCTATCATCGACTGGCGAGCCACAATTAGGGATTAAACCGGCGTTCACTTTATCATTAAGTCAGCGCACCAAACACTATGCTGCCGAAAGACACAAATACACACGCTGAGAGAAAACAAGAGACCAAAGGAAAGCGAGATAGAGAGACATGAGAGAGAGAGAGAGAGAAAGAGAGACAAAAAGAGGGACAAAAAGAGAGACAAATAGAGAAACAGAAAGAGAGACAGAAAGAGATACAGGAAAAGAGGCTGAATATGGACAGAAAGAGAGACAGAGTGAGAGACAGAAAAAGAGAGATAAAAGAGAGAGAGAAAGAAAGAGACAAATAGAGAGACAAAGAGAAAGACAAAGAGAGAGAGAGAGAGACAGAAAAATAGAGATAAAGAGAGATAAAGAAGAGAGGCAGAAAGAGAGACAGAAAGAGAGATAGAAAGAAAGAGAGAGGGACTAAACATGTACAGACAGAGAGACAGATTGAGGAAAAGAAAGAGAGAGAGAGAGACAGAAAGAGACAAATAACGAGACACAAAGAAAGACAAAAAGAGAGACAGACAGAAAGAAAGAGGGACAGAGTGAGACAGACAGAAACATAGAGACAGAAAGAGATACAGAGAATGAGAGAAAGAAGACGGACAGAAAGAGAGAAAGATAGATAGAGATACAAAGAGAGAGAGAGAGAGAGAGAGAGAGAGAGAGGGTGGAGAAAGGTTTACAAATATTTGTATCTCTCAACAGTGAAGTAGTGCCTTATAATTTTTCTTAAATTGATAAATTGATACAAATCTGATTCCAAATCTTCTTGCTGTAACAGACATGGGTCATGTTTTTAACTGAGGGCGAGGCAGTTACCAACTATTGGGGGCCTCGGTAGCTTTTTTTGAAATACATGTACCACCCGACTGGACTAACGACATTCGGACAACCCGTGTTTGATTCCCGTTGGAAGCAGTGAGAGTAGTGCTAGTAAAAAATAGAAAGTTAAGTACCCCCGTCACGCCAAGTGGCGTATAGGGAATATGGTATTAGTGACCATAATTTGTACAGACCTTCGGCACATGATTTTTGGGGTAATGTGGTTGGTATTACGTCCGTGCCGCTTTACTTTCCCAGTAAAAATCCGGTACCCATTAAGGCTGGGTGAACCCGGAATCCGTCGATTAGGATCGAACCCGACCTCCTGTCCTTAGTAGTCCAGTTCACTAACCACTGAGCTATCGCGGCTCTCGAGTTATACTCGTGGTTGGAAAAAAAATACCCCCGCGGTCGACCCAGCCGCTGGCAGTAATGGGTACCAGGGTAATACTCTGGGAAAGTGAGGAATGCCGCCTCGCATCGTGAGATTCGATGCTTGAAGCAACACTATCCAGAAGTTTCCAAACACTTCTGGATAGGTGACCGAGCACATATGAGTGACAACTCGCGTGCTAAGACGCCGATTCAAGTCTCGTTCTTTGCCTTGACCTTACCTGCCCACAAAGTCAAGTCTTGCAAGGCAATAACAACACACAATCACTCCACATCAAGCCGATTAAGTCCCCCCCATGCACTGTGCCATGCTGTGAACTCATTTTGTCTCTCTTCTACCTTTTCTCTGTAGTTTATTTACTCACGAAAGCTCTTATGATCACTCCAGGACCTCGTTTGAGGACGTGACCTGTCCAGCTCCAGATCTCTCTATTATTATTGTAAACATTGTGCTTTTGTTGCACTCTTGGCGCAAATGATGGTTGCTGGCCGAGTACTTTTGTCCACGCCATAAAGAATTTTCCTTTCATTTGCCAGGTTGTCTAAAACGCTGTTCTATTTTCGGCTGCCCACTGCCAATTCAGAAACATTGATCTAAAAACGCAGAATATCCTTAGCCTTGTAAGTAAAAAAGTTATCAAATATTGTGAAAAAAAAACCAGTACAAAATTATTGATCATATCGCATTCCTGAGATATCTTGTATGGATAATGAGCATTCATGGACGTGGAGAAATTCGATTCAATATGATCTCTGGTCTGTTACTTGATCATTCCCAGGGGAATTTTAACCCGCCCGCTTGGACAGCATTTCTTTTTGATGGCTCTCTCGTACCCGGCACATCCGTGGGTGTTTACGAACGAGAGTTACCTGTGCGCACTGCCAATAGTTGCTCGATTCAACGTATGCATCATATTTTATGTGGATTTTTATTTTGTGACAGTGTGGGTCTCTCGTTGTTGTTCTTCATTTCCTTGCCCCGCGGGTCGATAGTCGTCAGTTGATTTTACGATTGGGTGTTTCATGACTCACCTGGAAAGAAACCCTTGTGATTTCGTACCATTAAAGGCAAATTTATAAAAGCAGGGTCTGAGGCTGCAGAGTACATGCAGCACAGAAACAACACAACAGAAACAATAACACAGTGACATGAAAGAACAGTTTTGAAGGTGTCAGAAGATCGGCAACTATTGTTTTTTTACATTCGGCCAAATTATAGTGGAGTGAAGAGGAGGAATTAATTGCATGATAGGAAATAAGAGGCGAACACGACGAATTTCGTGGTAGCGAATAAAAGAACAAGAACTGAGTGGTAGTAAATAAGAGGTGAAGAACAAGACGAATTGAATGGTAGCAAATAAGAGAAAAAGAGAGGCATGTCGTAAGAGGCGACTTAGGAGGTTGATCGATGGCTTGACAAGCTGTCATTGTAAAAAGTATTGTTATGGAAACAGCGTCATAGATTTTAGAAGCAGTGATCTCTGCAATATGTGTCATTCTGGCACACAAGGTTTCTGTTTTTGAGATTGTGGTTCTGCCCTATGTGCCGTCTTCGGCTCGAAAGGACAATAGATAGATAGAAATAAGAGAAAAACAATAAGAATTGCACGATAGAAAAAAACGAGTGGAAGAACAAAAAGAACTGAGTGGTAGTAAATAGGAGACGATCAAGAAGAATTGCATGGTAGTAAATAGGAAGAGAAGAACAAGAGAAAATAAATGGTAGTAAATAAGAGGAGAAGAACAAGAACATATTTATGGTAGAAGAATAAGAGGAGAAGAACCAGAAGAATTGCACTATAGAAAAAAAGAGTGGGAGAACAAGAAAAACTGAGTGCTAGTAAATAGGAGAAGAAAAAAGAAGAATTGCGTGGTAATAAACAAGAGGAGAAGAAAAAGAAGAATTATGTGACAATAAACAAGAGGAGAAAACCAGAAGAATTACGTGACAATAAACAAGAGGAGAAGAAAAAGAAGAATTATGTGACAATAAACAAGAGGAGAAGAACCAGAAGAATTACGTGGTAGTAAACAAACAGGAGGGGAAGAACACGGTGAAATTTGTGGCAGCAAAGGGAGAACAAGGATTGCATGGTAGTAAATAAGAGGATAAGACCAAGAAGATATTTCATGCAAGTTGAAGACAATAAACATGTAGATGGAAACATGACTATCCTGTCCCATAGTTAGCAACAACTCTAGCCGACAGATTTAAGACGTGCCGCCTTCAATGTGGTTAGAGTAACGGTAGCTGATGTTGTAGCTAGTGACAGATGATATAAAGAAAGGCTGGGGGATTGATAACAAGTTTCTAGGGGTGTCACAAACACATAACAGGATCACAAACAAGTTCATGGAGGGTGTTAGGGAGTTTAACATATAACAGGTCGTGTCATTGCCAGATTTCTGGCAAAGAGAGGCTAAATAAATTAGTTTTATTTTTTTTTAAAGAAAGAAAATGTGAAAACAGTTATGGGGGAAAGACATGTCACTAAAAGGTCTGACACTTGTCTCTGTAAGGTAACAATGTTAGACGGAGTTTAGATTTCAAACTTTTAAGAATGCGATTATTTTTTGTTTTGGTGAAGTAATGGCGGTTCTCCTAATCTCTTTATCTTTGTATAATTATGCAGTAAACCGTTGGTACTAATTAAACTTAATCGTTAACATTTCAATAAAAGTCAAGACATATACAAAACTTGCAAAATGTCTATAGTCCTGTAGAGATCGGACAACCTGAGACGCTCCTCACGCATTCCAAACAACAGCTGCTCATTCTGCTTGTTCTTCTACATTCAGTCTTTCATTCCGCAATTTTTGACTCAAATGTAGGATTAAAAGCGGCACGGCCATTTATTTGAGTGTTGTGGGATAGTACTAGACTGCTTTATTTGAAGCTGATGGAAGAAGCAATCAACATTTTTCGGGCACATCATGAGAAGAGGAAAGTTGGAATATTTGGTTACAACTGGCAAAATAAAAGGAAAGAGAGATCGCGGACGATAAAGAGAGAAAGTACTGGATAGCTTGGTGTAATGGCATGGAAAACAGTCAACAACAGAACTGATACGATGTACTGTAGATAGAAGATTGTGGAGGGACATGATCACCTACGCCAACCGGTATGGCACATGATGATGATGATGGCACCAGTGATCTTCCATGCTCTCATTTACCCTCCATATGATTTTTTTCCAGCTGGATGGACCAGGGCGCCAAGCAGCGACGATCACACATTTACCTCATACCCAAACCAATGTACTCCGCCACTGACGCTCTTCAACTATAAGATTTAACGTGGAATCAATAACCGCAACATGAACAGAGTTACGTATTTGTCAGATTCTTGAACCATGTTTCTGCAGTGCTTTCTTTCTTCATCTTCTCTTGTAGTCGTGCGGGTATCGAGGGAGATACACATTTCTGGTTCTCGACCTTTGGCGTCTTCACTCATTGTCAATTGATGTTGTTGTAACGTTTCTTTGATGTTGTCTGTCCATCTTACTCTTGGTCTGCTTCTTGCTCTTCTCCCTTCTTCTCATTTAATATAGACTTTGTTTGGGAAGGAATCACATGGCATTCTTTCTAGATGGGCAAAACAGTTTATTTGTTGTTTCTGTTTGTGGCTTAGAATTGGTTCAATGGCTACTCTTTCTCTTATAATGTCATTGCCAATTATGCCTTTTCTGGTCACTCTCCAAGCGCTTTTCTCAGACATCATCTCTATGGTGACAAGCTTTCTTGTCTGCTTAGACGTTAATGACCATGTTTGGCATTAGTAGCACAATGTTGGAATGAATATAGACTGCATAAAATGTTTCTTGTTGGTAATAAGTATTTCTTTGTGTTGAAGTATAGAAGAAAGCTGTCCAAATATGTGTTTCTGGAGATACAAAATAGACAGCTGGGACATAAGTGGATAAGAATTTTAGATAAGTGATAAGGGACGTGTTTGTTCTAGAGGAGAGAACGATTAAGTTAGCGTCGATGGCATTTCTAGTGAAGACATTGTTAGTTTAGTTAGTAGAATCGAGCTCAATATATACGGGATAACCACAAATGTGCTCAGTTCATGTCAGGTAACGGCAAAGAGTGCACGTGCTGATAGCTCCCAGTAGATCGCTGGTTAGACACATCCCTTTCACTTCTCTTCTCTCAAAGGTTTCTGAGTGGATACTACTTCTTGCCATCTTGACAGACCATCACGACATTGTACGGTCTCCGTAACTCTCGCTGTAATTCTGAGATAATTCATGGCATTAATAAATCACTGTTATAATTTAATAATGTGTCATTATCATCAACTAACATGTCTGCTGGCGTAGGTAATCATGTCTCTTCACAACTTTCGATCTCGACAATTATTTATCATTTCTTTTGTTGACCTTCTGCCAAGCCATTCTCTTAAGCTGTCTGGTATCTTTTCTCTTATCTTCCCTCTATCTCTTCGTCCCTCAATTTTAATATACTAATGTTTACTGTCTACTTAACATAACTGAAAAGTTAACAACTTTATTGTATTATTATATACCTTAAATGGGTACCGGACTTTTTCTGGGAAAGTAAAGCCGCACGGTCAATCCGCAATATTACCCCAAAAATCACGTGCCGAAGGTCTGTAAAAATTATGGTCACTAACACCATATTTCCTATACGCCACTTGGCGTGACGGGGCACTTTACTTTTCTACAATATATGTTATTGTTTTCTGACCAAGAAAACACATTACAAAGGGCGTTCAATTGAAAACCATAATTTTTGTTTATAACAAACACTGAAATAATTAAATTATCACTGTTCAAAGTAGTACCTCATCTAGGTCAATCCACTTGAGCCAGCACTTAATAGGCGATTAGATACTGCAAAAAAATGAATTCTTTTGAATGAGTACTCAGCCACTCACGCACAACAACTTGAGTACCCGTATATGCCACATTATTTGGGAGCTTCACCTCGTCATGAATGATGTCATGGGCGGATCCAACACGAATGTTCCATAATGAGGGCACTTCCTTGTCTATGACGCGCTATGTTGCTACCATATTACGTTCGCCACAACTGCAATGTTATTTTCCTCGTCTGGACCTGGACAAAGATAATCCCCCATACCAGTGGGGGATACTCTTGAACTTCTCTGTTTATTCACACATTTGTGCAAGACTCAAACGCTTATCTCCGAACTCACTTCCGATGAATCTCTATAGGTTTCACGCCTTCACTAAACAGCAATCTAACAATACTTCACACCCACAGCTCCTGTTTAGTCGCTATTGCAAGGTCGTCATATTGTTGAATCGTTTCTCATGTTTCTATTCGCCGCAGGTGTGTCAGCACCATCTATTTATAGTTCAAGGTCATTGCCTCCGCATACCAGACACGTGTAACAAACAGTATGTGGAGTGGGTTAGCTTAAGTCACATAATGGAAGATAAAGATATAGCATGGGTCGGATAGCTTAGTCGGTACCCATTTCTCAACATATTATAACAGTAACATAAGAATAACAGTCAACAGTAGTTAGTGACAGAATAACATAAGCAATGGAACTTTTCTAGCTGTTATTGGAAAAGATGTGGGGATGGAAGTAGCTGTAACAGAATTGTAAGAATTATAATTCAGACAGATGACAGTAGTTCAGGAGAGTGGAATTTTTCCAGCTGTTATTATAAAGGTGTGGATAAACATACATGGCTTGACAGGTCAACAATTAGGTTGACAAATAACTTCAGGGCAGGTCAAGTTCATGGGATAAATATTACTCGCAAGAGTCATGGTAGATTGTTTTGGAACACGTTAGTGAAGTTAAACTAGGTGTCAAGACTACGCCTTATTTTGGCAATTGTAACACAAAGTTCATATAAGGATTAGCCTCGCGGATTCTGATTGGGTGCGAGATAACTGCGTGAAGCCTGCGCAAAGAGCAAGCCAATAAATTATGCAAATAAAACTAGGGTACTTAACCGTATGCACACAAGCAATTAGAAGTGAACTTTGATGAGAATCAGAAATGTAAACTAGACGAGCTTAGTTCGGCTTCGCCTGAAGCTGCTGACGGCAGTTTGATAATAGTGTGGACTTCTACAGTTAGAGTTAGAGAAGTTAGGAAAAGAATAGCAGGTACTTACGAGCAATTAGTTGAGAAGTAGATAGAAAAAAAAAAACAGAACAAGTAGAATCAAACAGAGACGGAGGCGAAAGCGCGCCTACCAGCACCAGAGCTGGAAGTTGTCAGCGACGTACAGCTGATGGCTTGCGCCAGGATCGGTGAACCAAAACCATCCAGACCCTGCTCCATTTGCGTTGAGGGAAGACAACCCGGTACTCAAAAATGTCGTGCTGAAGTTGGATGTGTTGGGCCGAAAGGCGCAAATATAACAGTTATACTGTAAACCACATCACAACGCAGACACGTCCACTTAACTTCCTTTTAAGGACGGATGACGAAGAGGAATTCTACAGTCTACGAATACTCTATAGAATACTTTAGTCATTGGGCGAACGAAAGCCAGCCAGCCAGAACAGAGACCAAGTCCGATATAGCTAAGTTAAAGACAGTAAGACATTGATTAGTTGTGAAGTGTTTACAAGTAAATTCAGAAGTAGTGTTCCAGAGACAATAGTAATTTGTGTAACGCAAGATAGTTTGTGAATTAAAGTTAGATTTATAGAAATCACAGAAATTAAGTACAATGGAGATGGCTCCATAACCGTGGGAGGTAACCTCGTGAGTACATCCACATAAATAACATTATTGACAATATAAGTACTACCACTAATTGTCACGTACCAAGAGAATGTTTCAATAAACTTGAATGAACATTATTTTGGCGTGTGTCAGTGTTAGTCATGCCTCATATCGCTGTGTGCATGTCAGTGTTAGTCACATCTCATATCTTTGTGTGTGCATGTCTGTGTTAGTCACCTCTAGTGACTCGGGCAGATGATGCTGGTAAACCTGGGAGGGCAGAATCCCCCTACAGAAAGACAATCTGCTGCCTTGCAGGAAGATTGGGAATAATCAAAGGCTAAGGAAAGCAAACCTTATCAAAATGCTGTCTGAAATCGGATGCACTGGGCCACTGGCGCAGAACACAGTGCAACGTTTTAACAGGTATTCAAGCAGAGTGGATCTAACACTCTAATTGACTTTAATTATGATGTCAATTCACTTAAACAGACAGCTGTCTTCATGTGAGAGTCTGGAATCCTACTCTGATTGAGTCCTGATCGCAGAGAGAGAGAGAGAGAGAAAGAGAAAGAAAGAGAGAGAGAGAGAGAGAGAGAGAGAGAGAGAGAGAATGAACATGATTTGCATAGTGTGTGATTGATGACTAAGTTGTGCTATGATCTATGTGAACTCGGATATCAATAACCAGCAAGCTTATTCCACACTGTCATCCACTCAATGGTATAAACCATACATGTCATTTTAAATAGAACCTTTCTGGTTTCCCACTAAACGACATTGTATTTGCTTTGTGGCAAAAGTTGAATTGTCTGCTGAATTCGTTCACTGTGCTAAGATCATTCCTTCTTTTCCTGCATGTGGGAAATAGATCGAAATACTAAAGGACACAACAGGAACACAATGGTGGTGATGTTTCTGTAAAACACGTATAAACATATGTTGTATTATTGTTATATGAAACATTTGCAAGACTATAATTCTCGTCTAGATTCGTTTAAATTATATGTATTTGTTTGGACAAACAAGTCTATACCAAACATGTCGCGTGACGTAGTGGGGAAGATCAGCTTTCACGCCAACTAGTGAATCATATAGGGGTGGTCAAGTAAGGGTTTCCTATAAAAGCGAGGTAAGTAGAGCTTAAGAAAATCGATTCATTGGAAATTGAGTGCTACAAACACATTCTTCAGATGCATTGAGTAATGAAAAAGAGCAATGAAGATAATACTACAAGATTTGAACATTGGTTATTGGTTATTGGTTATGGAAGGCCTCGGCATCACAGCAAACGAATTAAAATCCATAATTGCTCAACCGCCCGTGCCAGTGGAATCATCCGAATTACCAACTCATCTCCCAAACAAAGAAAGGTAACTGTAGTCCCCATCGTAGCAGTCTCAGCACACGCCAAAAGACATAAGGCGAAACCGCGCAGAAAGTGAACACAGCCAACTGTTCCCTGTCATACGATATCATCATTCATCGTAAACAAGCGGGATATCGAAGCAGGATCAAAACGGATGAGACACACAGCTCACGGTGTGCACAGATCACTTAACTCAGTAGCTCCTGCAACAAGCCGAACTTGGAATATGAGGAAACTGCAAGAAGGAACACTTTTGAACATTATAAACAGCAATTCTTAATCTTCTTCTTCTTCTTTTCTCTTTCACTGATACCTAAAAGGTGTCGTGGTTTATATCATTTGTCGTTCTTGTGCTGCTCGAATTGTCTGAATTAGTGATTTTCCTTTGTTGTTACATGTCTCTGTCACTGCATCTATCCATCTTCTTCTGGGTCTTCCTCTTGGTCTTTTTCCATGCATTCTCGAGAAGAACGCCCTTGATGGTGATTGGTGAGGATTCATTCTGACCAGGTGGCCAAACCATTTAAGTTGTTGTTGTTCTATATATTCTTGGCAGGGTTTTGTTCCTACCATTTTTCTTATGGTTTCATTTGGTATTCTATCTCTTCTTGTGTTGTTTGTTACTTTTCTCAAGCATCGCATCTCACATGTATTGATCTTTCTTAAATGTGATTTAGAAAGGGTCCATGTTTGACTTTCATAGCACAAAGTTAGTATGAAGATGCTATTTATCATTTGTTGTTTAGCTGGCATAGAAATGTTTGGATGTCTTAACAATGGTGAAAGCTGGTATGTGACAGCATTTGCTTTTTGTATTCTCATGTCAATTTCTCTGTCTAATTTTCCATCTTCTGTGAACATTGTGCCTAAATACTTGAATTCCTCTACTTGTTTTATATCTTTGTCTTTGATCTTGATGTTTAATGGGTGTCTTAATTTGCTTATTCTTATAGCCTCTGTTTTTGCTGTGTTAATTTTCATACTGTAGTTTGTGCAGCTTTTATCTAGAGATGTTAAATGCTGTTGTAGCAGGTTTTCATCCTCGTATATTAGGCATTGGTCATCTGCGAAGAGTAGCTCATTGATGTTGGAGTTTTCTACCTCTATGTTATTATTTGATTTGTCCTTGTTGTTGGTTGTTTCCTGATTTATTTTGTCCATATATATGATGAAGAGGAGTGGTGGGAGGACACATCCTTGTCTTACTCCTGTTGTAACCTGAAACCATTCTGACAGACCTTCCGATGTTCTGACGGCACTTTGACTGTTTTTATATAGTGCTATTATATTTTCTAGTAGTTGTCCTGCTATCCCGTATAAACAGCAATTTGTAGAGGAAATTACAATATTATGGCCATGTCAAAAGACATAGCGAATTGGAAAGAACAATAATGGAAGGCATGGTTTCTGGGCGACTTATCAAGGGGTAGACCACGAGGAAAGTGGTTTCAAGACATGAACATTACAACAGTGGAAGTGGGAGATCTGTCTAGAAACGGCGATTCCTTCAAACGGGCTGTGGTGAATGCAACGTTCTGCAAAGAATGTTGATGATAATAATGATGATAATGTGGAGCTTACATGGCAACAGCCTCTAGAATGAGAGTCAAGACGGAGTCAATCACTGCTGTCTCAGAATGGTTTTATGTGCATGATGACCTTAAGGGACAGGTGTACATTTGTTGTCTAAACAACATCGTAGAATATCCGACAGTGAGAAAACTAATAGGCTGATTTTAAGGTACTTATGTCTGGTTTATGAACAACAGAAGGTCGATCAATATGGACATAAGAGTGACATCCGTTGTAGACAAACGAGGGACATTAATTATAGGCAAAAGAGGACATTAGTTATGGACATAAGAGAGGCATTAGTTATGGACAAATGAGGGACATTAGTTATATACAAAAGAGAGACATTGGTTATGAACAAAATAAGATCATTGATTATGGATAAAAAGGGACATTAGTTATGGACAAAACAGGGACATTGATTATGGATAAAAAGGGACATTGGTTATGGACAAAAGAGGGATTTATTTTTATGAACAATATAAGGTCATTGATTATGGACAAAAGAGGGACATTGGAAATGGACAATAGAGCGACGTTAGTTATGGACAAGAAAGGGACACTAGCTTTGAACAATGGGGGAGGGGAGCTCCCTGTAAGGGTAGTAGAGAGACATTGATTATGGACGATGGAGTCATTTTTAAAATGGGCAATAGAGTGATAATGCCTATAGACATTAGGGGGTGTATATTATAGATAAAGGAGGAAAACTGGTTATCGTTAATATAAGGAACATGTTTGACTTTAGAGAGACATTAGCTATGGAAAACAGGGAAAGGTGTTGATTATGATCATTATATACTTGTCTATGACAAATAGAGAACATACGATAATGAGTAATAGAAGGATACTGTTTGTAAACAATATAGGGACATTAGCTATGAGCTTAAGAGGGACATTGGCTACGGGAGTTAGAGGAACATTGCTTATGGGCGTTAGATTGTCACTGATTACGGGCGTTAGAGGGACATTGGTTATGGGCGTTAGAGGGTTATTGGATATTGGCGCCAGAGGGTCATTGGTTATGGGCGTTAGAGGGACATTGGTTATGGGAGTTAGAGGGTCATTGGATATGGGCGTTAGAGGGGCATTGGTTATGGGCGTTAGAGGGGCATTGGATATGGGCGTTAGAGGGGCATTGGTTATGGGCGTTAGAGGGACATTGGATATGGGATTTAGAGGAGCATTGGATATGGGCGTTAGAGGGAGATTGGTTATGGGCGTTAGAGGGACATTGGATATGGGCGTTAGAGGGGCATTGGTTATGGGCGTTAGAGAGACATTGGTTATGGGCGTTAGAGGGAGATTGGTTATGGGCGTTAGAGGGACATTGGATATGGGCGTTAGAGGGGCATTGGTTATGGGCGTTAGAGGGAGATTGGTTATGGGCGATAGAGGGACATTGGATATGGGCGTTAGAGGGGCATTGGTTATGGGCGTTAGAGGGACATTGGATATGGGCGTTAGAGGGACATTGGATATGGGCGTTAGAGGGGCATTGGTTATGGGCGTTAGAGGGACATTGGATATGGGATTTAGAGGAGCATTGGTTATGGGCGTTAGAGGGACATTGGATATGGGCGTTAGAGGGACATTGGATATGGGATTTAGAGGAGCATTGGTTATGGGCGTTAGAGGGACATTGGATATGGGCGTTAGAGGGACATTGGATATGGGATTTAGAGGGGCATTGGTTATGGGCGTTAGAGGGACATTGGATATGGGCGTTAGAGGGACATTGAATATGGGATTTAGAGGAGCATTGGATATGGGCGTTAGAGGGACATTGGATATGGGCGTTAGAGGGACATTGGATATGGGCGTTAGAGGGACATTGGTTATGGGCGTTTAGAGGGACATTGGATATGGGCGTTAGAGGGACATTGTATATGGGCGTTAGAGAGGCATTGGTTATGGGCGTTAGAGGGACATTGGATATGGGCGTTAGAGGGGCATTGGTTATGGGCGTTAGAGGGACATTGTATATGGGCGTTAGAGGTACATTGGTTATGGGCGTTAGAGGGACATTGGTTATGGGCGTTATGGGGACATTGGATATGGGCGTTAGGGAGACGTTGGATATGGGCGTTAGAGGGGCATTGGATATGGGCGTCAGAGGGATATTAGATATGGGCGTTAGAGGGTCATTGGCTATGGGCGTTAGAAGGACATTGGATATGTGCGTTAGAGAGGCATTGGTTATGGGCGTTAGAGGGACATTGGTTATGGGCGTTAGAGGGACATTGGTTATGGGCGTTAGGGGGACATTGGATATGGGCGTTAGAAGGACATTGGGTACAGAGTGACACCCTGAGTCCTCCGAGAGGACTAAGAAACCGTAATTTGTTGAAGAGAAGAGGGTTAAAGAAATTCTACATTTGGAGAGGAAGTGAAACTGGAACTGACACACACACTTCATATTGTATTACATATGCTGTGTAAGCTAATCCTTATCGCTACATAATGTTGTTAATGTTGCACAATAAATAGTCGGTTGTAGTTAATCGTGCGCGCTCTTTGCAAAGCAGAACATTCCAAATACCCTAATTACATCGTATCAGGTGTTTTTTTTTAGTAATGCAAGAATAAATATTTCCCCGTCTGTTCACATTGGCTGTAAACGATTGTTCTTATTCATTGCGTGCTGTTGTTGGCCGGGCCTGTAGTTGTCACATGATCCTTTCATTCAAAATATCTGTAACGCTATATAATAGACATAAGAGAAGTATTCTGGAATATCAATGTTATATTTTCAGCTTTTGGTTTAGCGAGACCAGCAGACTCTGATCTTGTAACAGGCCCAGGGAAATCACGGGTCGATGATGTTAAATGTGCGTGATTTGAGAGTTATGGATATAATCCAGGAGAAAACACACTTCTGACAAACATAAGCTTATAAGGTAGTAAAGAGCCCCAGTCACGTCAAGTGGCGTATAGGGAATATGGTGTTAGTGACCATAAATTTTACAGACCTTCAGCACTTGATTTTTGGGGCAATATGGGCGGTATTATTTACTTTCCAAGAAAAAAAACTCGGTACCCATTTAAGGCTGGTTGAACCCGGAAGCCGTCGGTTGGGATCGAATCCTACCTCTTGTCCTTTGTAGTCCAGTTCACTAATCACTGAGCTATCGCGGCTCCCATAAGCTTATACACATACATTGTTTGGGCATTACAGTTCTAGAGACAATATTGGCTCCTCTTTTCGTTGTCTTTTAGCGTCGAGCTTATTTCGCCAAATATATCTGATGTATCCACTACATGGCTTTCCATGTGACGTCAATTATTTATTTATTTGTTTTTTTCGCCTTATTTGTCGACATTCCCTAGTAAAAGTAACTATATACATGAATAATGTTTAGAAATTTCCTGTTTGCTAACTTTGATCAGAAAAAGAGGTCTATTTACTTCTAGCATGTCTTTTTTCCTTATAAATGTTAATTCCTTCAAAACAGATAGCATCAAGAATCGGCAGTAATAATATAAGTACCTAACTCGTTATGCACAATCAATCAATGATTTCGAGTGACCACAACAATTCGAATATATCCTTTTGTTCGAATATTCGGATACCCTTTTTTGTATCCTCAGGGAAAGAGACAAAGAGAAAGGCCAAAATATACAAAGAGAAGACAAGTGGAAGTAGAGATAAAGAGGATGTGGAAGAATTGGAACGATATTAAGAGAATGGCAAGAAACAGAGTGACTTGGAAAGTGTTTGAGGAAGTTCTATGCTCCATCGGGAGTTGAAAGTGTATGAGAGGAAGTTCTATGTTCCACCGGAAGTTGAAAGTGTTTGAGAGGAAGTTCTATGCTATACCGGAGTTTAATGTGTTTGAGGAATTTGTTCTATGATCCACCGGGTGTTGAAAGTGTTTGAGGAAGTTCTATGCTCCATCGGAAGTAGAAAGTGATGAGGAAGTTTTATGTTCCACCGGGAGTTGAAAGTGTTTGAGGAAGTTCTATGCTCCATCGGAAGCTGAAAGTGTTTGAGGAAGTTCTACGCTCCACCGGGAGTTGAAAGTGTTTGAGGAAGTTCTATGCTCCACCGGAAGTTGAAAGTGCTTGAGGAAGTTCTATCCTTCACCGGAAGTTAAAATGTATGAGAGGAAGTTCTATGCTCCACCGGAAGTTGAAAGTGTTTGAGGAAGTTCTATCCTTCACCGGAAGTTAAAAGTGTATGAGAGGAAGTTCTATGCTCCATCGGAAGTTAAAAGTGTTTGAGGAAGTTCTATGTTCCACCGGGAGTTGATAGTGTTTGAGGAAGTTCTATGCTCCATCGGAAGTTGAAAGTGTTTGAGGAAGTTCTGTGTTCTACCGGGAGTTGAAAGTGTTTGAGGAAATTCTATGATCCACAGGGATTTGAAAGTGTTTGAGGAAGTTCTATGCTCCACCGGGAGTTGAAAGTGTTTGAGGAAGTTCTTTGGTCCACCGGAAGTTAAAAGTGTTTATGGTAGTTCTATGCTCCACCGGAAGTTGAAAGTGTTTGAGGAAGTTCTATCCTCCACCCGAAGTTAAAAGTGTATGAGAGGAAGTTCTATGCTCCACCGGAAGTTGAAAGTGTTTGAGGAAGTTCTATCCTCCACCGGAAGTTACAAGTGTATGAGAGGAAGTTATATGCTCCATCGGAAGTTGAAAGTGTTTGAGGAAGTTCTATCCTCCACCGGAAGTTAAAAATGTATGAGAGGAAGTTCTATGCTCCACCGGAAGTTGAAAGTGTTTGAGGAAGTTCTATCCTCCACCGGAAGTTACAAGTGTATGAGAGGAAGTTCTATGCTCCATCGAAAGTTGAAAGTGTTTGAGTAAGTTCTATGTTCCACCGGGAGTTGAAAGTGTTTGATGATGTTCTATGTTCCACCGGGAGTTGAAAGTGTTTGAGGAAGTTCTATGCTCTACCGGGAATTGAAAGTGTGTGAAAGGAAGTTCTATGTTCCACCGGAAGTTGAGAGTGTTTGAGGAAGTTCTGTGTTCTACCGGGAGTTGAAAGTGTTTGAGGAAATTCTATGGTCCACCGGAAGTTGAAAGTGTTTGTGGTAGTTCTATTTTCCACCGGAAGTTGAAATTGTTTTGAGGAATTTCTATCATCCACCGGAAGTTAAAAGTGTATGAGAAGAAGTTCTATGCTCCATCGGAAGTTAAAAGTGTATGAGAGGAAGTTCTATGCTCCATCGGAAGTTGAAAGTGGTTGAGGAAGTTCTATCCTCCACCGGAAGTTGAAAGTGTTTGAGGAAGTTCTATGCTCCACCGGAAGTTGAAAGCGTTTGAGGAAGTTCTATCCTCCACCGGAAGTTGAAATTGTTTTGAGGAAGTTCTATCCTCCACCGGAAGTTGAAAGTGTTTGAGGAAGTTCTACCCTCCACCGGAAGTTAAAAGTGTTTGAAAGGAAGTTCTATGCTCCACCGGGAGTTTAATGTGTTTGAGGAATTTGTTCTACACTCCACCAGGTGTTAAAGGAGTTTGAAGAAGTTTTATGTTCCACATGGAGTTGAAAGTGTTTGATGAAGTTCTATACTCCATCGGGAGTTGAAAGTGTTTGAGGAAGCTCTTTTCTCCATGGGGAGTTGAAGAGACAAATGAAAAGATTACAACTCGACTCTAGCTTCTTTTAAATGTCAAGTTACCTGTTCTATCTGGTACTGGTTTATTCTTTTCTAACTTCGCCGTCCACTATAGATTGTCTATTCTGAACATAGCACTACATTTTGCTATTTGTAAAATTAATTTTTGTTCCTCTTAATGCGTTAAATACACATTATTTGGGTGGTCTTTATTTCTTTTTTGTTGCTGTTGCATCTGTTGTCAGTGGCACAACATTTATGAAGACGGAGGGGAGATTGCCTCAGGTACTAAAGCGCAATCCCAAAAGAAATAACAGAAAGTAGTAATAATAAATGGCAGTGTCATGTCATGGAACGAAATACTTTTCTTTCCCACGCGTTTACAAGACACGTAACGCCACTTTGTGTTTATAGCATCTCATAAGTGCCAATTGTTTGGTCTTGTAGCCGTGTCTTATGTTCAAACAATCTAGTGGAGGAAACGTCGCCTTCTAGCTGCAGAGCAGGAAGTTGTCAGCGACCCATAGCTGATGGCTTGCGATAGGATCGGTAAACCAGAACCATTCAGACCCTACTACGCCTCTCCGTGGTGCCTCCAGTAACAGACTAACCTGTCTAGTCTGGCCAAGCGAGCAGGGATCGAAGAGGGAAGACCACCCGGTACTCAAAAATAACTTGTTGAAGTCGGATGTGTTGGGCCGAAAAGCGCGATATCACAGTTTTACTGCAAACCACAACACATCGCAGACACGCCCACTTAACGTCCTCTCAAGGGCGGATGATGAGGAGGTGTATTCCTTCAGTCATCGGGTGAAAGCAAGCTATCTAATTTGTTTGTTTCTCGATATAACTTAGAGTTGATCTTACTCTTACTATCCTAATAAAGTATTTGTTTCTGATTTTATATTTCCTTGAGTGTCGAGTATTGTTCACACAATATATTGAGAGTCGAGTATTGTTCACACAATATATTGAGAGTCGAGTATTGTTCACACAATATATTGAGAGTCGAGTATTGTTCACACAATATATTGAGAGTTGAGTATTGTTATTGTGTACACACGAATTGTAATAGTTTTGTTTTTGCCTTTATTCTTGTCTACTATCAATGTCCATGTTTGACAAAATAGTACAATATGAATATAAACAAATATGTTGTATTAATAAAAGCAAGGAAAAGAACATCAAAAAGCACACTTACTAAAGTAGAAACTAGAAGATCGTACTCTTGAGGTAATTATGTAAATGTAGACATTTGATATGAAATGGAGAGCACTCTAAAAAAAAAAAAAAAGAGAACAAATCAGACCACAAAAAAGATGCAAAGTGCAAAGTTAAGCGAGTAGAGATAACGTCAAGAGTCGGTATCAGCGTTACTGACAAACTGATAAATCGCAGAAGTTTGGTTTAAAAATAGGGGGAAAAAAAAAGAAAAGAAAAGTTGACTCGCTTTGCTGTTGAGCTGAGAGAAGACTTGGTAAATGTCTGCATTGATTAATTATAAACAAGTGTTGTCCTGACATGGTCATGATTTGAGCGTGTTGAATATTGATGGCCGTTTTATGTTGTCAGAGGCAACTCTTTATAGAGCTTCTCGATAGAAGTTATCATCATCATTGAGTGCCGTCTCCGCATCGAAGGTTGGCTACCATGGAGCGCCATTCCACTCTGTTTCTTGCTTTGATGGTGCAGGTTGTCATAGGTTGACTTGTCCATCTTTTGATGTTACTCGTCCATGTTAGTCTTGGTCTGCCTCTGCCCCCTTTACCGTGTATTTTCCCTTCCAATATTACTTTTATTAGGCTGTTGTGTATTTTAACATGGCCCAAAAATTTCATTTGTCTTGTTATAATTGTGTTTAGTAATTCTCTTTTCAAGTTTAGTTGCTAAAATTTAATCGTTGGTTTCTTTTCTTTCCATCCAATTCTACCTATTCTTCTATAAATCCACATTTCAAAGGCTTCAATCTTCTGTTCTGTTTTCTTATCTAATGTCCATGTTTCTGCACCATATAGGAATATTGAGAAGATGTCACATTTTGCTATTGTTAGTTTTAGCCTCGTTAGAAGACACTCTCATAATAGGAATTGTTCCCCCGTCAAGCAAACGTTTTGATTCCTAAGCTTCTGGTCATTCCGAAAATTTGGGACGTGGGGTTTTTGGGTCCGACTAGGTATTCCTCTTAGCGGATCTATTAATGAATTGCATAACGCTTTTTTGTGCCTTTTGGACCGGTGTATCCGTCTTCAGCATGCATTTTTCAGGGACCGGTTACAAAGTCTTTGATTGTTTTTAATCTTCCCGCAAGTCAGACATTGTTTGTAGCCAGAGCTTTCTCTCTTTAAAAAAAATAATATTTATTCACTTATTATTATTGAGTAGTTGTAGAAACATAGCGGGTTTTGAGACGATTTCTTGAATGAAGATGTCGTGAAGTTCCCTGATACACATTAATGGATCCACCTACAGAAGCCAGTATTCTGCTCTCAGTTATGTAAAGTAACAGAGGTGTGCAGGAGTACTGGCTCCTTTATATCTAAGTTCTACAGTTTACAACATTTACGTTACATAGCTTTACACCTATACGGGATTATAGATGCACGAGGAACTTTACTGTAGTCGGGTTGAATTTTGGGTCCATTTTTTTCTTCACCGTTTTTTTTTAATCAACGGAGAGTTACCGTTGGAGGTGTTGACTGTAGAGCACATTCGTTAGAGTTCTCATGACGGTTTCTAATGTTCGCGCTAGATAAGTAAGTAGTGGATAAGCTGGTTCCTGTGGAAGAACAAATTGTTCAAATTCATGTAAAGTCTACAGCAAATCTCTGTGACTCGTCATTTTGCGTTTGCAAAAATTAGGATTAAAGGAGAAATGAAAAAAAAATAGGGTGATTGGAGAAATGAAAAAAAATAGGATGAATGGAGAAATTAAAAAAAAACGTACTGCCCTGATTAGGAACGACTACAGACTACCAAGATCAGTATTGTAAAAGATGTTCTGTAACATAAAACGTCTTAGCGGTGTCAAGTGTTAAATTTAATCGAATCTCAGAAGTCCAGGAATGAAGTTTCTGCTGTCATTACTCGTCTTGGACATAAATTATCATTTTTATTTTAAAAGCCACGATATCTTTTTTTCGGAAATTACCAACGGAACTTCACAACTAGAACAGATTTAATAAAAACATATTTGAAGAGAACAACTCTGAAATTGAGAAACTTGTGCAGAATAGGGTTGGCGGAAGCTGCAAGTCCTGTTGAATGTCTAACGTGACTGGAACGATGTGAGAATAGGGGTGGCGGAAGCTGCAAGTCCTGTTGAATGTCTAACGTGACTCGAACGATGTGAGAATAAGGCTGCTGATACATGCTGATCCATGACCCGCTTTGATTGCCGAATCTTGTAGCTGATCAATTATTGATTCGATGCATGCAATAAATAACTACTTTTGTTGTTGATTCCTGTTACTAACTGCCAGTTTTGTTGTTGATTCTCGTTACTAACTGCCAGTTTTATTGTTGATTTTAGTTATCAACCGCCAGTTTTGTTATTGATTCTTGTTATTCTTGTTACTAACGGCAAGTTTTGTTGTTGACTCTTGTTACTAATCTCCAACTTGCATGCCGACTTTTATAGTTGATGACCAGTCTTGCTGTAGAAATTTTGTAACTAGTAACTAATTTGGTTATCAATTATGGTAACTAATGGCCAGTTTGGTTGTATAGGTTCATGTAACGAATAGCCAGTTTAGTTATATAGGTTCCTGCGGGGGACTGGTTGGTTTCGAGGTAAGACGCCGGCTTCGAGACAGAGAGGCTGTGGGTTCAAATCCCAGCTGCACCGGTTCTCTACGGAAACCTGGTCTCAGCAGCGAGGCCCGGCTTGAAACGTCAATTACTCATGGACGGAAAATAATATGAGTACCTCAGAAGTCGGAGTTATCTGCCTGTGCGGCGAGGGACCTTTGTGCACACGGTTGTCAGGGAAAAACGGATTAACACGCAAAATTCAGTTCCTAGTCTATTGGGACTTCGTCAGAGATAAAAGCTGGCAAATGCAAATAAGTAAATAAATAGGTTCCTGTAACTAATAGCCAGTTTGCTAGTTAACGCTTTTGAAATACAAAAATACCCAACTCCCCGGTGTTTTCTTTCTGTTCTCATTTAACTTTCTGTATCCATCACAAAAGAAATCCTACTAGTTCTTGACTTGACTACTGTTTTATAAACGTAGTAAAATAATGCCGTCTTTGTTCAACACCATCATCGTCATCACTAACGTCATCTCCAACATTGCCTACTTTGCTCGCTACGGTTTTATAGATGGCCATCTGTTTTCTGCGTCATCATTTTCTCCAACGCCCTACAATGTTTTCGTCTTCACAGCTGATCATAAATTCAGACTGAAGAAACGTTCAGCGCCAAAGACAGAAATAGAAACAGGTCATTTTTTGGCGCTCTGTGGACAAATAGAGTAAATGACATCCACCGTTTCAGAGTCTTTTTTTTAGCACACATCTTGTTCTTGCTCAAGATATTTGAATACGTGAAACATTTTTATAGGGAAATGCGCAAACAGATTGCAGGTTGTAAGGAAATGTGTTCGCGATTCTTTGATTCAAGCATGGGAAGCGAAGTGAAATATTATAGTTCGTTCAGAAATTCGTGCCCACAGAGTTGATCAATTATCTCGGAAACTGTTTCATGAATTTCTGTAATTCTTTTTCATGAAATCTTTTTTTTTTCATCGACCTTAAGATGTTATAACATTTAAGGAGAAAGGTAGTCTGAATTTTGCACAAATCAGTTTTTGCTATATGATATTAGGAAAATATCAAACCATGTGCTCTAAACATTAGATTTTACTGTAAATTATGTCAATTTTCTAATAAACTTCTTAGCGGATTGCGTCTTACAAGTTACGGTTTAGTGAGCGCGAGATGGTGCTAAGATTGTATGGAGAGCACGTGAAATTTGCCTTTTTAAACGGTGAGTTGATTACAACAAATATGGGTATTGTAAAATCCTAAAAATAAGACAACCAAGAAAATAATATTTTTATATACCTCAAAGAAGGAAAAATCTTTCCTATAGGCATGACAATAGGAAAAAAAACAGACTTAAGGTCGGTGAAGAAATGAGATTTCATGAAAAAAGAATTACAGAAATTCATCAGTTTCCGAGATAATTAATAAACTCTGTGGGCAAAAATGTCTTAATGAACTATAGAAACAGATATGTAGTGTGTGGTGATGACGTACAAATAAACAGAGACGAAGATTTTGGGGGGTTAATGATTTGTTTCGTGCGACGATGTTTCCAGAGAGTGGGGACTGGGAGTAGTGAACAGTGACATGAGGTAGCTCCATCGGGGCATCAACAAAAAAAAACAGAGGGGCGTGCACGTTCGGTGTGGGCGGGTGCACTAGACAATCATTACAGGAAGTGTACAGGTAGTGAACACTTGAACCGTGTTTGATGAATGAGAGCTTTGGAAGTGGGGATGCTGGGGGAGCACACGTTTCCGATAGAGGGAATAAGATGAATCGGGAGTTCAAGTTTAGTTTCTTTTCTGTTAGAGGGAAGGTGAGTCTAGGAGAGTTTAGTTTATTATTTTTTTTTTCAAAAGAAACATGAGCTATAGAGGAGTCTTTGTTAAAGTGGAATGTGTTCTAGGTGAGCTTTATGTAGAGCAAAGATGTATTTTGTGAGAGTATTTGTTAGAGGAAAGATGAATTCTTAACGTTTATTAATTTTTTTTTTTTAGATTATAGAGTTCTTGGAGATGTTTCTTTAAAGAAGGAGATGAGAAAAATCGTTGCTAGAGAAGATATACATTCTAGCAGTATTTCTTAGATAAGATATGAAAACTGAGAGGATGAGAGGGGATATGAGGTCGAGGAGAAGTTGTTAATGAGAGGAATTCATTCAAAAAGGCTTTTTGACTGTGGAAAGAATGATTTGATGAATTTCTTTGTTAGAGGAAAGATGTGTTTGGTGAATTTCGTTGTTAGAGGAAAGATGTGTTTGATGAGAGTCTTTGTTAGAGGAAAGATGTGTTTGATGAGAGTCTTTGTTAGAGGAATGATGTGTTTGATGAGAGTCTTTGTTAGAGGAATGATGTGTTTGATGAGAGTCCTTTTTAAAGGAAAGATATGTTTGATGATAGTCTTTGCTAGAGGAATGATGTGTTTGATGAGAGTCTTTGTTAGAGGAAAGATGCGTTTGATGAGAGTCTTTGTTAGAGTAAAGATGTGGTTGATGAGAGTCTTTGTTAGAGTAAAGATGTGTTTGATGAGAGTCTTTGTTAGAGGAAAGATGTGTTTGATGAGAATCTTTGTTAGAGTAAAGATGTGTTTGATGAGAGTCTTTGTTAGAGGAAAGATGTGTTTGATGAGAGTCTTTGTTAGAGGAAAGATGTGTTTGATGAGAGTCTTTGTTAGAAGAAAGATGTGTTTGATGAGAGTCTTTATTAGAGGAAAGATGTGTTTGATGAGAGTCTTTGTTAGAGTAAAGATGTGTTTGATGAGAGTCTTTGTTAGAGGAAAGATGTGTTTGATGAGAGTCTTTGTTAGAGGAAAGATGTGTTTGATGAGAGTCTTTGTTAGAGGAAAGATGTGTTTAATGAGAGTCTTTGTTAGAGGAAAGATGTGTTTGATGAGAGTCCTTGTTAGAGGAAAGATGTGTTTGATGAGAGTCTTTGTTAGAGGAATGATGTGTTTGATGAGAGTCCTTTTTAAAGGAAAGATATGTTTGAAGAGAGTCTTTGTTAGAGGAATGATGTGTTTGATGAGAGTCCTCATTAAAGGAAAGATATGTTTCATGAGAGTCTTTGTTAGAGGAAAGATGTGTTTGATGAGAGTTTATGTTAGAGGAAAGATGTGTTTGATGAGAGTCTTTGTTAGAGGAAAGATGTGAAGAGAACAACTGGAATATATTGTAACAACTGCAAAAATTGAGGGACGAAGATATAGAGGGAAGCAAAGAGAAAAAAATAACAGACAGATTAAGAGAATGGCTTGGCAGAAGGTCAACAACAGAAATGATAAATAACTGCCGAGATCGAAAATTGTGGAGAGACATGATCACCTACGCCAGTAGGCACTGTACTTGATGATGATGATGATGATGATGATAATGAATGATGATGTAGTATGACGGGGAGCAGATGACTGTGTTCACTTTCTGTGCGGTTTCGCTTTATGTCTTTTGGCGTGTGCTGAGACTGATATGAAGGGTACTGCTGCTACCTTTCTTTGTTGGTGAGATGAGATATTAATTCGGATGATTACGCTGGCACGGGCGGTTGAGCAATTATGAATTTTAATTCGTTTGCAGTGACACCGGGGTCTTCCATAACCATAACCATAACCATATAATATTTTAGACATTTAAGTAAATTATTGTCGGTATATAACTGACATGAATGTCTACAACTGATAACAATGTTGATATCTTAATTTAGTTATTGAAAATTAAAATTAGTAAATTGTTAACTGTCGGGAACATTGATCTGTCGCTGTCACTGGGACTGATAGTGATCTATACTATACTCATAATACTGTCATGAATATTGATCTGCTGCTGCCATGTATGTTGATATGTTACTGTCATGCGTGTTGGCTTGTTGGTTTCATGTATGTTGATATGTTGCTGTCATGAATGTTCATCTGCTGCTGCTATGAATGTTGATATTTTGCTGTCACGAATGTTGATATTTTGCTGTCACGAATGTTGATATTTTGCTGTCATGAATGTTGATATTATATTGTCATGAATGTTGATATCTTGCTATCACGAATGTTGATATTTCGCTGTCACCAATGTTAATGTTTTGCTGCCACGAATGTTGATATTTTGCTGTCATGAATGTTGATATTTTGCTGCCACGAATGTTGATATTTTGCTCTCACGAATGTTGATATTTTGCTGTCACCAATGTTAATATTTTGCTGTCACGAATGTTGATATTTTGCTGTCATGAATGTTGATATTTTGCTGTCATGAATGTTAATATTTTGCTGTCACAAATGTTGAAATTTTGCTGTCACCAATGTTGATATTTTGCTGTCACGAATGTTGATATTTTGCTGTCATGAATGTTAATATTTTGCTGTCACGAATGTTGATATTTTGCTGTCATGAATGTTAATATTTTGCTGTCATGAATGTTGATATTTTGCTGTCACCAACGTTAATATTTTGCTGTCACGAATGTTGATATTTTGCTGCCACGAATGTTGATATTTTGCTGTCATGAATGTTAATGTTTTGCTGTCACGAATGTTGATATTTTGCTGTCACGAATGTTGATATTTTGCTGCCACGAATGTTGATATTTTGCTGTCATGAATGTTAATGTTTTGCTGTCACGAATGTTGATATTTTGCTGTCACGAATGTTGATATTTTGCTGTCACGAATGTTGATATTTTGTTGTCACCAATGTTAATATTTTGCTGTCATGAATGTTGATATTTTGCTGTCACGAATGTTGATATTTTGCTGTCACGAATGTTGATACTTTGCTGTCATAATGTTGATTCATCGCTGTCACTAGAACGAATATTAATACACACTATGCTCATAACACTGGCATTCATTGTGACATTGTTTTTTCACAAATGATATATTGCAGTAATGAATCTGATCAATCACTGTCACAAACTAATTAATGTAAATGGCCAGTGACATATAATTATTATAACAAATGTTTTGAATGCGAAACTAATAAACATCCCTCACTAATAAACATAAACACTCACACGAATAGCCACACATAAAGCAGCAAACACACATACACACGCAGAAAGCTATAAAAATACCCGCACTCACCCATACGACCAGACCTGGTCTCGTTAACTAAATCTTTAATACAAGCCATGACCAGACTTTCCCTGTCGACTGGCGCCCCCTGGAGGATTGGTCTAATTAATCGCGCCACCATTTGTCACACAACATTAGTTAGAATGTGGCTAGTACCAGACTACAAACGGTCTCACCTACAGACTTACTTCTCTGATCTTTGCCACCACAAAGACATTTACTTAGAGATGATACCATTTGTCCTTCTATTGAAACCCAGTCTAACAACCTTGACACATTAACGAAGACGTACGTGTCTGAGACATTACTCCAGGAAATTAATTCCAAGTACTCTCTGTCTTGTTTAGCGTTATCTGTTTAGTTGACATTTTTGTACTTTGTCATTGTTTTAACTAATATCTGCCAATAATGTTGCTCTAAGATATTGATACAATCTATTCATCTGTTCATAGAAATCTCTTCCACATTTTCTTTATTACTTTTCAAATATCCGCTTCGCGCAGCCAGAATGTGGGGTTTTTTTTTTTATCACCAGACTAAAGAATCTTATTAAATTAAAACTTCATCTTTCCTTCCTCATTTGCCTTTCAGCGTAGATTGGAGATATAATTTGTCGTATTTTGCTCTTCTGTTTGCCTCTGGTGCTGTTATGTTTCCTAGTGCTTCTAATATTCCGTGAATTCAATTTTTTCGTGGTCGGCCCTTGGGTCTGGCGGTCTAGCAACGTTTATTTAAAGCTCGTTATTTGTGTTTTGACATCTCTGCCTTGTCACGTGGTCAAGTCATGTTATCTGTTGTTTCTTTATATATTCTATGGCAGGAGTTATTCCTAGCTTTTTTCGCAGTTCTGCATTGCTTATGTTATCTCTCAGGCTGTTTCCTACCATTCGTCTAACACATTTCGCTCAGGTTATTTTTCTTATTGTTCTTGCATCTAGGGTCCAGGTCTGGCATTGATAGCACAACGTTGGGATGAAGATTGTATTGAAAAGGGCCCGTTTTGCCTCTAGAGTTATTTCTTGTTGGACAAAAATGTTGATAACTCTCCAATGATTTGACAAACTTTGTTGCATCTTGAGTCTATTTCTGCTGCTTGTAGATTGTCGTTTGCCACTAGACTTTCTAGGTATTTAAATTCGTCTACTTGTTTTAGTTGTCTCCCGTCTATAGTTTTGTTGACGTTCTGTTTCTCTTTTGCGATGTTCACGACTTCTATTTTGTTGATATTGATTTTCATGTATTTTGTGTCTGTGCTGTTGAGTCTATTTAAGCGGTCTTGTAAATTAAAATTGATTTCAATTAATGTTACTGTTTTAGTAGGCGATGCAATTGTTTATGCTTAGCTGAAATATTAGTTGGTGGTAAACACATTCATGGAAGTTTCAAAAGTATCATCGATCAGTAAACATACCAGTAATAGAACTACGTGAGAAGGGAGGACTGTTTAAAAAAAAATGCCAGACGATGATACAATACTCTGGAGAAAACAAGCAAGAAAGAGGAAAGTTATTTTAGACCAGTGATGTCTAATTTGGAGTAGTGTTACCTCCAGCTGCATGAACATGGACATGCAAAAAAAAAAGAATAAATAAAGATGGAAAAATAGTATACACTACAATAAAATATAGTATAAGTAAAAAAGTAAAGTACCCCCGTCACGCCAAGTGGCGTATAGGGAAATATGGTGTTAGTGACCATATATTTTACAGACCTTCAGCACATGATTTTTGGGGTAATGTGATCGGTATTACGCCCGTGCTGCTTTACTTTCACAGAAAAAAATCCGGTACCCATTTAAGGCTGGGTGAACCAGGAAGCCGTCGGTTGGGATCGAACCCTACCCCTTGTCCTTTGTAGTCCAGTTCACTAACCACTGAGCTATCGCGGCTCTCCAAAATATAGTATACAAGGCAAATATTATAATTAATATGACAAATGTGAACATATTAATTGAAGTAATGTAGCATTTAAAAATTGTAATATACGTTATTTTGGCTTAAATGTACTGTAGTTCATTCTTGAAGTCTTTATTATAAATATCAACGCGTCGGTTGTTTACCGCATGCACAGCCATCTATAGAGAGGAAAATCCCCAAACTTTTGGTGACACTTTCATCTATCTCAGCTACCGACGGCTAAATTTCTCCACAACCACCCATGTCCCTATGCCGAAAACGTCACAAACTTTAGGTGATCTCTTTCAGCCTGCGGGCCTTATTAATACTACAGATGGCTGTGCCCTATGTATGTGTAGCTAGGCATAGTTGCTCATGTCAGGGTAGTTACTAGATGCTATGTTTAGACCTGTAGATTCTCGTATGGCACAACCCTATGAAAGGTTCAACAATGAACAAGGAAATTTATGTCGTCAAATTTAATCTAATTTCTGTCCTTCTACCAAATATTGATCACATGATCTTATAATTAGTTTCTTTTTCTTCTTTCCTTGGTCACGATTCGATAAACCAGTCAGTGCCTTTTAATATCTGCAGTGCAAAATCAACATTCTACCTCTACAGTGTACCCTGTTTCTGACCGACAGTATTTATCACCTTTTTTTTTTTAACTTCCCTTCTCATTGTTGCCTTTGGTTTCATTGGGACTAAATGGTTATAGCTAGTCGAAGGTCCCGGTATCACAGCAAACGAATTAAAATTTACAATTCCTCAACCGCCCGTGCCAGTGAAATCATCCGAATTAAAACTCATTTCATTGAAGGATTTAAACAAAGAAAGGCAACTGCAGTCCCTATCACAGCAACTACGGCACACGCCAAAAGACAAAAGGCCAAGCGGCATAAGAAGTGAATGCAGCTGAATTGTCTTTCATCACACGATATCTTCATTCATTGTAAGCAGTCGGAATATCGAAACACGACCGGATGAAAAAAAATAAAAAAACAACTCACGGTGTGCATAGAGCACTAAACACAGTAGCTCGGGCAGCAGAGCGGAACTAAAGATCATATTTTACTGTGAAAATACACTTGAAGTAGGTCCTACTATTTTCATGACAGTTTGATGGTATGAAGAGTTTTCCAAGAAGTACGCAAGTGAATAAATGTTGAAAACCACTGCGTTAGAAAACAACCAAAAACAAAAACTGTAGAGGAATATTCAATATATAAAGAACCTTCATACCGAAATATAAGCCAAATATGGGGAGGCAAAAAATGGCAGCACCGAATATAAAATAGAATTATTCTATGGCAATTAGATCAAGGCTTCAAATTATACAAACCCCATGAGATTGTTATTATTCAGAAAAATAAAGTTGGTCAAATATAATTAATGGGTTGGGGGGGGGGGTGTTACTTAGTTGTAGAAGTTGGGTGCGCGTGAGCGTAGTGGAATGAAAGAGGAAGGGCGATGTACCAACAAAATAGGCAAAGTGATCAAGAGGCTTAAGGAAGACCGATGAAGAAGATGTTGGTAAAGAGAAAAAGGAGTCATTATTTAGTAATACGAGAGCATGGATTTCTCACGAGAGGTGCCAGCCTGGAATGTGTAAATATAAACAAACAAACAAAAAAAAAACAGCAATAATGCTAGAAATGCTCGCATGAATCAACAATGTATGACAACATACACGTGAACCACCGATATAACTAAATGTAAATATATTCATTAATGTAATGTAGCTTGTAATGTTTACATACATACAAACCCAAATAAATTGGTTTGCCCATCTAGAACGAACATCATGCAATTCCATACCACACAAAGCATGTGTTAAAAGAGGAGAAGGGAGAAGAGCAAAAAGGTAGTTATTCCTCTGAAAACATCGATTCGTGCATGTCCCTTCAATATTGGGTTATTTAATTACAATAGCCTCAAAGTGGAATAACTACAACTACAAAATAAATAGAAACCTTTTTTTGCAAATTTAAAAGAAATAACTTTAGGAAATGTGTTATTAATAGGCATACCAGTATTCAAAGATTGGGAATAACTGTTCTAATAAGGGATTGAAAAACATCCATCACAGACAGTGCTCGATGAAGTGTGAGCTGTAGAACTGATCACTTTCCAGCGATATAAATAGTGAGAATCAGGGTACAGAAACACACAGAATATTAGACAACAGCAAACTAGATCTGGGAGTCAGAGTAAAGAAACCTACAGAACATCAGACAACAGCAAACTAGATCTGGGAGTCAGAGTAAAGAAACCCACAGAACATTAGATAACAGCAAACTAGAACTGGGAGTCACGGTAAAGATACCCACAGAACATTAGATAACAGCAAACTAAATCTGGGAGTCAGAGTAAAGAAACTCACAAAACATTAGATAACAGCAAACTAGACCTGGGAGTCAGAGAAAAGAAACACATAGAACATCAGACAACAGCAAACTAGATCTGGGAGTCAGAGTAAAGAAACTCATAGAACATCAGAAAGCAGTAAATTAGACAGGGATAAATGAAATACTGAACACGGTGTAAGAAATTACTTCAGTATGTTCAATGTAAGAAACAATCAACATATTTTGGGAACATCGTGAAAAGAGGAAAGTTGGAATACTTAGTTACAACTGGCAAAATAAAAGGAAAGAGAGATCGCAGACGACAAAAAGAGAAAATACTGGATAGCTTGATGTCATGGCATGGAAAACAGTCAACAACAGAACTGATACGATGCACTGTGGATAGAAGATTTTGAAAGGACATGATCGCCTACGCCAACCAGTATGACACATAATGATAATGATGTTCAATGTATTATTGAACAACAGTTTAGAATCGTTATGATCTTCGTAGAATATAGAAACCTTGTCCCATTCAACCAAACTGTAGAGTCATAAAACCCGACCAGTGCTACGGAGTTCATGTACCTTTTCTCATTTCCATCTGTGCAATCAAGTCAGAGATCAAAGTGCATTTGGAAGCTATAAAATGAAATGATGATGGCTCTATAAAGAAGAGCAAAATCATAATTCAAACGAATATGAGGCAATGGAACTGTGCAAGAGAATAATCAAATTATAAACTAAAGTGCTTGACAGATACGAATTGTAACCAGAAAAAACGACAAAGTAAGTTATAAACAAATAGAAAAAAAAAAAAATATTATGAGACAAAAACGATACCTGCACAATTTACAATGAAAAAAAATAACAAAGTAACAACATAGAAATTATTTATTATAGAACATAAACAAATGTTTGGAGAAAAGAAAAAAAGTTGTAAGGAAAGCAAAGATCAGAAACTGGCGAATAAATGCAAGCACAAATTGTAATTTAACAGTAATGGAGAAAGACAAGAGATGGACAGAGTTTATGAGAGAACTCGATGGTGAACGTGAAAGTGTAATCTCAAAATTAAAATCTCCACAATGCTGGGGAAAAAATGTAGATGTATGAAACCAATAAAGCGATGCCAAGCATAAAATTGATTCAGATTGTAAAGGAAATGATAATATAACTGAAAGAGTTTGATATGCAGCAAGCCTTCAGTTAAGATATTCATTGAATGAAACGCAATAGCACTAAATTGACACTCAGAAATGTATTTCTATTAAGATCTCAAGGGAAAAAAAAAATAAAACAGAGAGATGAACAATCAGCACCGTGTATAATAAATATGAAAAGAATAAGATTAAGATCTACAAGTTGGAAGTAATAAATCAAAGCAAAGAAAAATAACTCAATATTCCACATTTTCAAGACAGAATAAAAACAACAATGAAGTGGGTGAAAAGAAAGCAAAAAAATGTGTGGGACTGTGGTAGAAAGGAAAGTAGCAAAATAAGCCGTTGTGGTTTGTGATTGATCTGCTATAGATAAGTCAGGTCGTGTTGGGTCACTTCTAACAGATAAACATTCAGGTGCACGTTAGTGAACGGAATTCAAATAGCAATGGCAGCTAAAATGACCTCAACACTAAGAAGCTTCACGAGCTGTAGAAGAAAAGCGTCTTTAGAAACCTCGTGATAACGTTAATGATTGTTGACAAAGGAAAACGAGGAAGACTGATTGAAAAGATTTAAAATAAAAACATAGGCTGTGATGTAGCAAAATGCTGCAGAAGATAGTTTTGGAGAACCTCGTTTTTCAAATTCTTACTTGTTTGCATAATGAAGCGAGCTGTACTGTTTTACACAGATCAGTACATGAGTCACGCACTTGTGCTAGGCTGCTTCCTTGATCTCTGGTTTTCTAGGACCCACCAGTGCAAGAATTGATCATCAAGATCTCCAGTTAGTGCGCATAGTAAAGTCAAGTCTCCCGTCACGCTAAGTAGCGTAAAGGGAATATGGTGTTAGTGACCATAATATTTACAGACATTCCGCACATTATTTTTGGGGTAATATGGTCGGTATTATGCCCGTGCCGCTTTACTTTCCCAGAAAAGATCCGGTACCCATTTAAGGCTGGGTGGACCTGGAAGCCGTCGATCAGGATAGAAACCGACCTCTTGTCCTTTGTAGTTCAGTTCACTAACAGCTGAGCTGTCGCTTCTCCCTAGTTATAGCACACGATGATAATAAAGAGAAGGCAAACCAGCTAAAATAATAAAATAAATGCTCTGAACTTACTGGTTAATCTGATATATTGAGAACATGGACTTTTGTATCAATTAAAAAAGGAAAAGATATCGATAAAGTTCAGAAAGCAACTTCTGGATGATATTACAAGATGAATAGGAAAGCAGCAAGTGTCGGAAGGACACGAAGACATAAAGATATGGGTAACTGAGAGGCGCCGCTGGGCGGGGCCGGCCATATCTCTGACAGGAAATTCGGTGTCAGTCTGAGCGGGAGATTTGGTGCTTCTGTGTCTGCTCAGTGATAATCCAGTGCTGTGAGATATCAGATTTACGGAGAGGATTTACCAGACGCGGACATAATTTATCAAATGGAGGTGCGTCACCTCGCCGGCCACATTTGCCGGTGATGGATATACAACTACAAATGGCATAAGAATCTCTACAGGGGTGCTGGACTCCTAGTGGGCAGAAAGGACAGCACTTTAATCATCTATAGTGAGAACATTTGACATGGACATGTGAGAAATATAGAAGGGACTCAGTGAAGGAAATTAATGAATCTGTTGGATACAGAAGAAATTAAGTGAATAAAATTGATGAAGATGTTGGACAAACAGAACATAATAAAGAAACGTATATGAAGATGTTGGATAAACAAAATCCAGTACCTCATCCAGAATATCATCCTGTATGTCCTGCAGTACTTCATCCAGTTTCACATCCAGTATCACATCTAGTATCACATCCAGTAACACATCCAGTATCGCATCCAGTATCATATCCAATATCTCATCCAGTATCGCATCCAGTATTACATCCATTATCTCATCCAATATCACATCCAGTATCACATCCATGATCTCATCCAATATCAAATCCAATATCTCATCCAGTATCTCATCCAATATCACATCCAATATCTCATCCAATATCACATCCAATATCTCATCCAATATCTCATCCAATATCACATCCAATATCTCATCCAATATCTCATCCAATATCACATCCAATATCTCATCCAATATCACATCCAATATCTCATCCAATATCACATCCAATATCATATCCAATATCTCATCCAATATCTCATCCAATATCACATCCAATATCATATCCAATATCACATCCAATATCTCATCCAATATCTCATCCAATATCTCATCCAATATCTCATCCAATATCTCATCCAATATCATATCCAATATCTCATCCAGTATCTCATCCAGTATTACATCCATTATCTCATCCAATATCACATCCAGTATCACATCCATGATCTCATCCAATATCAAATCCAATATCTCATCCAGTATCTCATCCAATATCACATCCAATATCTCATCCAATATCACATCCAATATCCCATCCAATATATCATCCAATATCACATCCAATATCTCATCTAATATCACATCCAATATCTCATCCAATATCACATCCAATATCATATCCAATATCTCATCTAATATCTCATCCAATATCTCATCCAATATCACATCCAGTATCTCATCCAATATCTCATCCAATATCTCATCCAATATATGATCCAATATCTCATCCAATATCACATCCAATATCTCATCCAATATCACATCCAATATCTCATCCAATATCACATCCAATATCATATCCAATATCTCATCCAATATCTCATCCAATATCACATCCAATATCTCATCCAATATCATATCCAATATCTCATCCAATATCTCATCCAATATCTCATCCAATATCTCATCCAATATCTCATCCAATATCATATCCAATATCTCATCCAGTATTACATCCATTATCTCATCCAATATCACATCCAGTATCACATCCATGATCTCATCCAATATCAAATCCAATATCTCATCCAGTATCTCATCCAATATCACATCCAATATCTCATCCAATATCACATCCAATATCCCATCCAATATCTCATCCAATATCTCATGCAGTATCTCATCCAGTATATAATCCAGTATCACATTAAGTATCTTATCCAGTATCACATCCATTATCTCATACAGTATCTCATCCAGTATCACATCCAGTATCTTATCCAGTATATCATCCAGTATCCCATGCTGTATCTCATCCAGTATCTTATCCAGTATATCATCCAGTATCCCATGCTGTATCACATCCAGTATCACATCCAGTATCTCATTGCAGTTTGCCATGCTGTATCTCCTCCAGTATCTCAAGCAGTATCTCATCCAGTATCACATCCAGTATCTTATCCAATATATCATCCAGTTTCTCATGCT
Source organism: Megaustenia siamemsis (assembly GCA_032433765.1). Lineage (NCBI taxonomy): Eukaryota > Metazoa > Mollusca > Gastropoda > Stylommatophora > Ariophantidae > Megaustenia > Megaustenia siamemsis. The sequence goes on from JAVIAB010000124.1 coordinate 26,517,420, forward strand.
GTATCTCATCCGGTATCTTATCCAGTATCCCATGCTGTATCTCATCCAGTATATCATCCAGTAGCCCATGCTGTATCTCATCCAGTATCTCATCCTGTAACACATCCAGTATCTCATGCAATATCTCATCCTGTAACACATCCAGTATCTCATGAAATATCTCATCCTGTAACACATCCAGTATCTCATACAATATCTCATCCTGTAACACATACAGTATCTCATGCAATATCTTATTCTGTAACACATCCAGTATCTCATGCAATATCTCATCCTTTAACACATCCAGTATCTCATGCAATATCTCATCCTGTAACACCTCTAGTATCTCATGCAGTATCTCATCCTGTAACACATCCAGTATCTCATGCAATATCTCATCCTGTAACACATCCAGTACCTCATGCAATATCTCATCCTGTAACACATCCAGTATCTCATGCAATATCTCATCCTGTAACACATCCAGTATCTCATGCAATATCTCATCCTGTAACACATCCAGTATCTCATGCAGTATCTCATCCTGTAACACATCCAGTATCTCATGCATTATCTCATCCTGTAACACATTCAGTATCTCATGCAGTATCTCATCCTGTAACACATCCAGTATCTCATGCAGTATCTCATCCTGTAACACATCCAGTATCTCATGCAATATCTCATTCTGTAACACATTCATTATCTCATGCAGTATCTCATGCAGTATCTCATCCTGTAACACATTCATTATATCATGCAGTATCTCATCCTGTATCTCATGCAATATCTCTTGCAGTATAACATCCAGTATCTCATGCAGTATCTCATCCTGTAACACATTCAGTATCTCATCCTGTAACACATACAGTATCTCATGCAATATCTCATCCTGTAACACATCCAGTACCTCATGCAGTATCTCATCCTGTAACACATCCAGTATCTCATGCAATATCTCATTCTGTAACACATTCAGTATCTCATGCAGTATCTCATGCAGTATCTCATCCTGTAACACATTCATTATCTCATGCAGTATCTCATCCTGTATCTCATGCAATATCTCTTGCAGTATAACATCCAGTATCTCCACAAGGCTTGCGGCAGCAATACATCTTTGATGATTAATTGCTGGCAATCTTGATCGCTATCCAACAAACTGTGGAGCAGTGATTATGATGAGCATGGTGAAAGACTTCATCCACACATTGTTGCTATAGAGAAACGGCAATTGGAGATCTTCAATAGTTGCAGATTATTACAGGACAGTAATAAGAGACACATCAATGCTTGCAGATTATTACAGTACAGTGATAAGAGACACCTCAATGCTTGCAGATTATTACAGTACAGTGATAAGAGACACCTCAATGTTTCCAGATTATTACAGTACAGTGATAAGAGACACCTCAATGCTTGAATACATGAAACTGATGAAGAGGTGTCGATCAGCCAGTGAACTATGGTGGGAGAGATACACATATATTTATTTTAAAAACGTTTTATGTGAAATCTAAATTCTGCTCGGTTTTTCTGCCATTTCAGTTTGGGGGCATTCTTTCTTTCTCTTTAAGACGTTTATCAGATGACTATTGACGGAATTTTCTTTGTCCTCTTCTGTCATTCATCACATAAAGGACGTTACGTGCGCGTGTATGCGTTGTCTTGTGGTATGACAGAGAAATGTGTGACTTTCGGCCCAGCACATCCGACATCAGCACGTTTTTGAGTACCGGGTTGCCTTCCCTCTTCAATTTCTCTCTCTCTCTCTCTCTCTCTCTCTCTCTCTCTCTCTCTCTTGGCCAAACTAGATCGGTAGGTTTGTTTCTTGAGGCACTGGAAAGAGGTGGAGTAATGTCTGGATGGTACTGGTTCACCAATCCTGGTACAAGTCATCAACAATGAGTCGCAGACATCATTCAGCTCTGTTGCTATCAACTCTTGCCTCAATGTTGGCAGTATCACTTAACAATTGCAACACGTATGAAGCCTAAGTGAAAAGATTAATTGTTCGCCAATGAGAATTAAACAGACAATCATTATTCGCTTTATATTATTACTGTTTTATATCATAGAAACAAGAGCCAATTAGTGAATTTCATTATGATATATGAAATGAGCATGTTAAAATAATTAAGAAATGATGGAACACCTTTCTGAAGCAAACAACTTTGAAAACTGTGAAGACTGGTCTAACTAAATATAACATACGTTATCAATAATTGAGTCATAAATAGATTTAACTCAAACAGAAGTTAAATCAGGCCGAACTAAACTAAACAAAATTGGAGAGAGGTTAGCCAACTAGATAGAACGTTAATGATCACTTAATTATGAAGTTAAATATAACATACGTTATCAATAATTGAGTCATAAATAGATTTAACTCGAACAGAAGTTAAATCAGGCCGAACTAAACTAAACAAAATTGGAGAGAGGTTAGCCAACTAGATAGAACGTTAATGATCACTTAATTATGAGGTTAAATATAACATACGTTATCAATAATTGAGTCATAAATAGATTTAACTCGAACAGAAGTTAAATCAGGCCGAACTAAACAAAACAAAATTGGAGAGAGGTTAGCCAACTAGATAGAACGTTAATGATCACTTAATTATGAGGTTAAATATAACAAACGACACAGGCGTTGGCAGAAATGGGTACCAGGGTATTACCCTGGGAAGGTGAGGAATGTTGCCTCGCATCTGAGTTTAGATGCTTGAGGTGACACTCTACAGAAACCTCCGAACATTTCTGGATAGGCGGCCGAGCACATATGGGTGGAAACTCGCGTGCTAAGACGCCGGTTCAAGTCTCGTATTTTACCTTTATATAACAAAGCAATCAATTATACGGTTAAATATAATCACACGAGTGCAAGATACCCATAAAAATGCCGCGAAAATGGAGCTACTCGACACCCCCTCGCGCCGACATTTTTTGCTTATCGCGGATTGGAGTTATTTTGTGTTAATGCCCAGTTAAACAGAAAATAAATCTAGACCCGTTCATGTATAGTAACCTACAGGTTATCTTCCCTGAGAGAAATCTTTGTATAATGAGATGACACTCACACTGGAGCTATACCATCATTGTTCTTAATGTTGTGACTCATTATCAGATGTATTCATCAGCATCATTATGTACCAGACCTGCTGGCTCAGGTGATCATGTCTCTCCACAACTTTTGATCTCGACAGTTATTTGCCATTTCTGTTGTTGACCTTCTCCAAAGCCATTCTCTTAAGCTATCTAGTATTTATTTTCTTTTCTTTGTTTCCCTCTATCTCTTTGTCCCTCAATTTTCCCAGTTGTTACAATATATTCCAACTGTTCTTTTCTCATTGTAGGGTCAAGACATTATGATTATTTCTTCCTATATAGATATAATAATATCTAATAATATTAATATTGAAAATGTGTTCTCTATTTTGCTTCGGTCTCTTTCAGAACGTTTTCCTTACTCTTCTTAGCTGCCCATGGTATTCTCAACATTCTTCTGTAAAACCACAATTCTGCAACCTCTAGTTATTTTCTTATCTGTTGTCATACTGTCCATGATTCACATCCATATATTAAAACTGGCACAACGTAACATTTAAGAACTCTTTTTCTAGTTTCTATTGTCAAAAATGGATAGCACATCTTCCTCATTTTTTTTTTGGAAAGCTGCCTTTGCTCTGAGCTATTCTGGATCTCATCTATGTTGTATATCTACCATCTGAGGTTAACATTGTTCCCAGATATTTAAAATCAGATGTATCGAGTGATGGAAAAACAGAACACACTGTGGCAATATGTACATTTACAAAGCAATAAGAAATGTGTGATAGAACGAGAAGATACTGGATTGTTTAACGTTACAGCTGCAATACAACTGCAGGGACAATAGAGATCCCTGGTCACATATGCCTTCCTGCACAACACATGACGTTTGTGACGTCCCGCGGGGGCTTAATGGTTAGAGACATGTGCAGATTATGCACGGAAGTGATCACAGTTGCTTATCATTGCTATTTTAGTTCTCTCATTTATTCTTCTCAGAAATGTCACCTCCATATACTACTATATTTCTAGACAGTAAAGCCTCTTATTTTCAACGACCATAATTTCGATGTTCCAGAGTTCGAATGCTAAATTAGAGAGAATTATGATCAGGATGCTTCAACGTTCGAATTACCAGTGCACAGGCGCAGTGAAAAATAATTATTTCATCTTTAACCCTGTTGTGCATCCATGCCATCTCTTGCTCGTGTTTTCGGCGTTCGCATGTTTTATTTTTTATGTTTTTAGTGAAACACAACCACTCTCAAATAATGACAGCTCCCGTGTGGGGCGTGGAAGCAAGGAAGCTCGAGAGAAATGTTGCAGTGTCGACGTTTTCAGTGAACAAGAAACTTATCATGAAGCTTGAAAAAAAAAAATATTTTGGCGGGTCTAGAAGAGAGGGAAAGTGCACCAGGATCCACAAACAATAGTGCTGGCAGGCAGAAGAGAAGGGAAGTGATCCAGGACCCACAAACAATAGTGCTGGCAGGCAGAAGAGAAGGGAAGTGATCCAGGACCCACAAACAATAGTGCTAACTGGATGAAGAGAGGGAAAGAGAACCAGACCCACAGACAATAGTGCTAACTGGATGAAGAGAGGTCAGGTGAACCAGTACTCACAGACACAATAGTGCTAACTGGATGAAGAGGGGTCAAGTGAACCAGTACCCACAGACAATAGTGTTGGCAGGCAGAAGAGAAGGGAAGTGATCCAGGACCCACAAACAATAGTGCTGGCAGGCAGAAGAGAAGGGAAGTGATCCAGGACCCACAAACAATAGTGCTAACTGGATGAAGAGAGGGAAAGAGAACCAGACCCACAGACAATAGTGCTAATTGGTTGAAGAGAGGTCAGGTGAACCAGTACTCACAGACACAATAGTGCTAACTGGATGAAGAGAGGTCAAGTGAACCAGTACCCACAGACAATAGTGCTAACTGGTTGAAGAGAGGTCAAGTGAACCAGTAACCACAGACACAATAGTGCTAACTGGATGAAGAGAGGTCAAGTGAACCAGTACCCACAGACAATAGTGCTAACTGGTTGAAGAGAGGTCAAGTGAACCAGTACCCACAGACACAATAGTACTAACTGGATGAAGAGAGGTCAAGTGAACCAGTACCCACAGACAATAGTGCTAACTGGTTGAAGAGAGGTCAAGTGAACCAGTACCCACAGACACAATAGTGCTAACTGGATGAAGAGAGGTCAAGTAAACCAGTACCCACAGACACAATAGTACTAACTGGATGAAGAGAGGTCAAGTGAACCAGTACCCACAGACAATAGTGCTAACTGGTTGAAGAGAGGTCAAGTGAACCAGTACCCACAGACACAATAGTGCTAACTGGATGAAGAGAGGTCAAGTAAACCAGTACCCACAGACACAATAGTGCTAACTGGATGAAGAGAGGTCAAGTGAACCAGTACCCACAGACACAATAGTGCTAACTGACAGAAGAGAGAGAGCGAGAGAGAGAGAGAGAGAGAGAGAGAGAGAGAGGGAGAGCTAGAACTCTAACATTATCTATATTTGAAAGGGGATTTCCTTCCAAACAGTAATTTTTCTCCTCCGCTCTACCAGCCACACAAAATATCTCTGCTTCTTGCTTTGATGGTGCAGGTTGTCATTTATTGACTTGTCCATCTTTTGATGTTACTCGTCCATGTTAGTCTTTGTCTGCCTCTGCCTCTTTTACCTTGTATTTTCCCTTCCAATATTACTTTTAGTAGGCTGTTGTGTCTTTTAACGTGCCCCAAAAATTTCATTTGTCTTGTCTTAATTGTATTTAGTAGTTCTCTTGTTATTTTTAGTTGTTTCAAAACTTCCTCGTTTGTTTTCTTTTCTTTCCATCCAATTCTACCTATTCTTCTGCAAATCCACATTTCAAAGGCTTCAATTTTCTGCTCTGTTTTATTGTCTTCTTCTTCTACCTTTTTAGCTCCCAGTGGAGCATAGGTCTTCAACAAACATTTTCCAAGTCATTCTGTTTTTTTGCCCATTTTTTTAAGATCATTCCATGTCTTCCCCATCATCTTCATCTCTGCTTCTATCTGTCTTCTCCAAGATTTCCTTGGCCTTCCTCTTTGTACTTTTCCCCTGGTATTCCTAAAAAGGGCATGTTGTGTAATACTCTCAGTTGGCTTCCGTAGTGTGTGTCCTATCCAGCGCCATCGTCATCGCTGTATCTCTTTGTTCACTGGTATTTGACTGGTACATTTCCATAATTCTATGTTAGTGATTTTGTCCTGCCATTTCCATCCTTTTATTCTGCGTAAGCATCCATTAATGAAAGTATGTATCTTCGTGATTGTCAATTTTGTTGCTCTCCATATTTCACAGCCATATAATAGGACCGGCTTAACATTTGAGTTGAATTTTTTTATTTTTGTATTTAACCTAATTTCTTTGTATTTCCATATGTTTCCCAGTGCAATGAAAGTTCCTCTTGCTTTTGATATCCTTATTTTAGTATCATTTTCTGTTCCTCCCTCTTTATCTATATTACTGCCCAGATATATGTAAGATTGTACGTCTAGTAGAGGTATTTTTCCTAGTTTTATTTGGTTATTGCTAACTGTATTAATTATCATAATGTTGGTCTTATCTCTATTAATCTTCAGTCCTAGCTGTTGTGATCTCTCATTAAGTATGCTCATTTTATCCTGCATCTGTTGATGGATGTGTGATAGGAGAGCTATGTCATCAGGAATATTGAGAAGATGTAACATTTTGCCTTTCTTAGTTTCAGCTCTGCTGTTATTTGTTTTGTTGTTAGTATATTTTTCATGCCATTAAAATTACTTTTTGCCATACCTATTCTTTTGTTTATTTCAATTTTACATTTTCCATCACTGGTTATAGTATATCCAAGGTAGTTGTAGCTATGAATTGTCTTCAGTTACTCTGACATTAAGGACCCATTTATTTCTTTGTGACTCTCTTTCCCAGCTACCGAGAAGGACGATCACGTGTCCGCCTGCTATTATTGAAGTCTACTCCCAGGATGAGAACCTCTGGCATAGATTTATCATTGAGATACTCTGTGTCTCGTGCTAGTCCGGGGATGTGCTATAAATGTAAAGGATCGGTTACAGTTGGACACGCGAGATGATATCGGAGGACAGAGAGAGTAGAGATCTAGATAGGGAGAGAGTAGAGATCCAGATAGGGAGAGAGAGAGTAGAGTGAAACAGACATCTAGGGAAGAGACCAGGTCTTTTGGGACTGTCATTGTTAATTTCACTTGGACTTGGTAGATTTACAGTTGAGGTGATGTACATTTAAGGTGGTGTACATTTAAGGTGGTGTACATTTGAGGCGATGTACAGCTGAGATGGTGTACAGTTGAGGTGGTGTGCAGTTGAGGCGATGTACAGTTGAGGCGAAGTACAGTTGAGGCGATGTATAATTGAGGTGATGTACATTTGAGGTGGTGTATATATGAGGTGGTGTATATATGAGGTGATGCTAATTTAAGGTGATATACAATTGATATGATGTACAATTGAGGCGATGTACAGTTGAGGTGGTGTACAGTTGAGGTGGTGTACAGTTGAGGTGATGTACAGTTGAGGTGGTGTACAGTTGAAGTGATAGTTCAGGCAAAGGCTGCATTTCAAAGAAAGAAAAATAGATATTATGAAACGCATTATAAATAGTGAAAGTAGAAAAAAAATAGCTCTTCAGTACAACTTGCAAGTGTATACAGAAGTTGGCCTTTCGACTTGCACTACTAAGGACAAGAGACTTTCAGGTTCATTCATCCTTAATGTGACCAACAAGAAATGTCACAAAGTGACATAGATACGGATTTTCTTTTTTCTGGGAAAGTAAAGCGAAACGGACGTAATACTGACCACATCACTCCAAAAATCAAGGGCTGAAGATTTGTAAAAGTTATGGTCACTAACACCATATACCCTACACGACACTTGGTGTGACGGGTTTCTTTACTTTTACATCTTACTTTCGACTTTCGTGTTTACTTTATTTGTTGCTTTAAAGTAGTTCTTCATTCCTAGAATATTTGTTGTTTTGTACCTGAGGAAGGCTGTTGCCGAAACTTGGTAGTTTGTCTAGTCTCTCTAATAGTTTTGATACTTGATACCTTTGTATGTTTATTTTATACACACACGAACGCACACGCACACACGCACACACGCACGCGCACGCACACACGCACACGCACGCGCACACACACACAAGTGATCGGAGCAGTAGACAAGAAGACAATTGTTGGAGGACAGAAGTGTAATTTTATTTTAAAATGTTATAAATAACTCGGGAAGATTAAAAAAAATATAGGAAGAAGAGGCAAGAAAATAACAGAAACAGATACCAATGAGAAGAGAAATCTTATTGCCATCACCACCACCACCACCACCATCACCATGATCATCATCGTCGTCGTCACCACTAGTCTTGTGACCTCTGTGGGTCGCTGTGGTACTCATGATGACGTCATACAATTTTCCTGCAATTTCCACAATTAAGAGCTGCTTTCTGGGAGGCGATACATTTGAAGGTTAATTCTGTCCTCCTATACTCTGATGTTGTCTTCCCACTTTCTCTGTCTGCACTGCGGTGTTTTGTCTTGTACTGTGCCCCGCCAAATGATCTTAGCCAGGCCTGTGGATTTTTTAATATGTCAGTACAATTGTTATTTACGTTCTTCAGCTGTAGACAGTACGTTGATTGTTTCAATAGTTTCTCTGTTTATTGCGGTTGTTCTTTCATTGCCCAGAGTTTTGTTTGTCATTGCTTTAGTTTAGACGCATCGATCTGCACTCTACTTGCTCTTGATGGCTTATTCGACTGGAAGTTCCTGTTCTGATACACGAGTTATGGCCCATCATCTACAATACGAATCTTGGTAATTGTCCTGCCACCGATACTGGCGATCCAGAGGTGTTCCTCAATGACATTCTGTCATAATTACTTCAAGGAATATATTAAATAATGTTAGGGGCACGAAGTAGGTGTCCAGGACTTACAGGTAGAACTCGATTTCACAACCTGGAGGTCCGGGCAACGAGTCCCGCTGAGCGCGCGTTTTAAAGAAATATTGACTCGTGGGATTACGTCCTAAAGACCGCGCCTACCGTCAGAAGGCAATGGCAAGCTATTGACGTGTTTAATAATTACACAGCCAAATATGCTGGGGTAATAGTTACGTTCTGTAAAGGATATGCTGTTAACTTTTTAGGAGCAGGAAACATTTCCTACTCCCAAGGTCGTCGAAACCATTGTCCATTATCAAATTAATTGTATTTCGGTCTGATACATCCGATAGTTCAGCAAAGCGTTTCTAGCTGTCGGGTTTCTTTCCTTTTTCAATATCTCTTCTCGATTGACCAGACTTGTGCGTAATGTTTCAGTACCGGCTTGGGGAGTTGGGGTCTTGATAAGTTTTGGTTCATTGATCCTGACTCAAGCACGCAGCTATGAGCACCTATGAGTCGTAGACCATTTATAGATGGCCAAACACGTACACTAGCATCTCGGTCTCTTTCCAACGCTGAGGTCTAGTCACTCTAACATTTTCTGCTTCATTCCTCTACTGCATTACGGAGCAACCGTTTCTCTGTAACTGTATATTTCATACAACACGAACGTGGTCACGTTTTATCTTAGCACCACAACTGGCACACAACACGAACGTGGTCACGTTTTATCTTAGCACCACAACTGGCACACAACACGAACGTGGTCACGTTTTATCTTAGCACCACAACTGGCACACAACACGAACGTGGACACGTTTTATCTTAGCACCACAACTGGCACACAACACGAACGTGGTCACGTTTTATCTTAGCACCACAACTGGCACACAACACGAACGTGGTCACGTTTTATCTTAGCATCCCAACTGGCACACAACACGAACGTGGTCACGTTTTATCTTAGCACCACAACTGGCACACAACACGAACGTGGTCACGTTTTATCTTAGCACCACAACTGGCACACAACACGAACGTGGTCACGTTTTATCTTAGCACCACAACTGGCACACAACACGAACGTGGTCACGTTTTATCTTAGCACCACAACTGGCACACAACACGAACGTGGTCACGTTTTATCTTAGCACCACAACTGGCACACAACACGAACGTGGTCACGTTTTATCTTAGCACCACAACTGGCACACAACACGAACGTGGTCACGTTTTATCTTAGCACCACAACTGGCACACAACACGAACGTGGTCACGTTTTATCTTAGCACCACAACTGGCACACAACACGAACGTGGTCACGTTTTATCTTAGCACCACAACTGGCACACAACACGAACGTGGTCACGTTTTATCTTAGCACCACAACTGGCACACAACACGAACGTGGTCACGTTTTATCTTAGCACCACAACTGGCACACAACACGAACGTGGTCACGTTTTATCTTAGCACCACAACTGGCACACAACACGAACATGGTCACGTTTTATCTTAGCACCACAACTGGCACACAACACGAACGTAGTCACGTTTTATCTTAGCACCACAACTGGCACACAACACGAACGTAGTCACGTTTTATCTTAGCACCACAACTGGCACACAACACGAACGTAGTCACGTTTTATCTTAGCACCACAACTGGCACACAACACGAACGTGGTCACGTTTTATCTTAGCACCACAACTGGCAATGCCTTCTCAAATACAAAATCACCCCATTGACGTAGCAATATAACGGCTTGGATATAACAAAAATAAAGCTTTGAGTGGGTCATGACGATCCAAGCAATTATCCTTGTAGGAGACGTTTGATACTCCCGAGTCCTGACAGAGCAACTGAAAGGGGGACAACTTGATACAAACCAGGACAGAAAAAAAAAACAAAAACAAGTTGAAATCCCTATAATACTGTTTTCATAGGAGAGGTGGGGCGCTCACTAGAATATTGTGTATATCTAACTTGTTTCAAAAATTTTGGTGTGTTTCTCATATACTCTCTCAAATAACAAACATATCCATTTATCTTTAAGTGGTAGGTATATTTCTGAATGCCGTCACCTTATTGTAGCGTCAATTTCTCCAATGAAATTGATGGTTTACCTCAGACTTTTTTCTTTATTTTATGGTCTAGCAACACCAATTTCAATTATTTTATTGGTGATTTACCTCAGACTTTTCTCTTACCTTTTCATTCTCATCATCATCATCATTATCAACATCATCATCATTGAGTGCCGTCTTCATATCGAAGGTTGGCTACCATGGAGCGTCATTCCATTCTGTCTCTTGCTTTGATAGTGCAGGTTGTCTTAAGCTGACGTGTTCATCTTTTGATGTTACTCGTCCATGTTGGTCTTGTTTTGTCTCTGCCTCTTTTACGTTGTATATTGCCTTCCAAGTTTACTTTTAATATGCATTCTATATCTTTTAACATGCCTTGAAATCTTATGTGTCTTGTTTGAATTGTGTTTAGTAGTTCTCTTTTCATTTTCAGTTGTTTTAAGACTTCATCATTTGTTTTCTTTTCTTTCCACCCAATTCTTCCTATTCTTTAATAAATCCACAGTTCAAAGGTTTCCTGTTTTTCCTTTTCAGTCTAGCAATGTCTTTCTCATAAAATGTCTGGTTTGCCTCAGACTTTTTTCCCTTTTATACATGCGGTCTGTCACTGAGGTGGGGGAACTGTTAGAAGTAATGTGTACTGTTCACGCCCCTTACGCTTGGAGAATGTCGTGTTAATGACTATATATATATATATATATATATATATATATATATATATATATATATATATATATATATATTGTGTTTTTTCGAAACAAATTGCATGTAACGATATAATTAATTAAATTTATTTATCTTGGCAGTCGTAGACGAGAACGTTTGCAGTGCCTAAGTATAACCCAAACTTTGCCACTGTACTTCTTTGTACTCAGTCAGCTTGTCGTTGCACTGCCTTTCTTTTTGTTTGTTTCTTTTTCCTAATTTGATTGAAATAAAAACTCTTGCCCGAACATGGCGACTGCACTGAACATGCGACCTTTATTCTTCAGCATCATAGGAAACTCCAGCAGCGTACCCCAACAAGGGAAGAAAAGTCGCAGCAATAGTTTTCTTGATTTGACACGCCGTGGTTTGCTTGCTTGCTTACGTTCGCCCGATGACTAAAGTATCCTAGAGTATTCCTAGACTGTAGAATTCCTCTTCATCATCCGTCCTTAAAAGGACGTAAGTGGACGTGTCTGCGTTGTGTTGTGGTTTGCAGTATAACTGTTATATTTGCGCCTTTCGGCTCAACACATCCGACTTCAGCACGACATTTTTGAGTACCGAGTTGTCTTCCCTCTTCTATCCCTGCTTGCTTGGCCAGACTAGACAGGTTAGTCTGTTACTAGAGGCACCGCGGAGAGGCGGAGCAAGGTCTGGATGGTTTTGGTTCACCGATCCTGGTGCAAGCCATCAGCTGTGGGTCGCTGACAACTTCCAGCTCTGGTGTTGGGAGACGCGCCTTCGCCTCCACGCCGTGGTTTAAAACTCTAAATAATTCTCTATAAATCTGTAACATTATTGTCTACACATTCTTCTAAACTGCAATCTAAATAACATTTCTGACGATTGCATTTTACCAATTATATTTCTGAAAATACAGCCCATCCTACCCAACTTCAACTTTCTACTCTTATTCACACCGTATATTTCCTCTCAGTTACTGCCCCTTTCAGACATTCTTTGATGAAGATTTTGTTTGGCCAACACAATCTCTCAACACGCCCTTCATAACAAGGACGTTAACTCCATTAACAAACTATCCGTTTACATGTTTAGATATATAATTTCTTGTAATAAGCGATTCATCTTTGTGTGCCCGTTTTCCCCTCTAATCCTTGTAAAGACACGCAGGAAATAGTACCGCTCAAAGGTAACCATTTACGCTCTGCAGCGCTGAGTGAATCCACAACTGTTGAGTAACTTCAACGTCGCTACTAACCATATCGGATTTCCCCCCTGAGCGTAGCAGACTTACCCAGCGGGTGTGCTGTAAATACAAACAGTCGTTGTATATCATCCGCAATGGAACTTCGGTTCCCGGTCCGTCGTTGCTCTTTGAAGAGAAATACCTTACCCGCAAGTGCCGGCAATGTAACCGTTCTGTAAGTAAACAGCTGTTTCTCCACCCCCATTTCTAACAGCTAACACACATACACATAAAACAAGAAGCAGATTTGGGCACAATGGAACGTTAGTTGCAAACTACAAAGAACTTAAATGTCGCAACGAAGCAAGAAAGACACAAATTGTAGGCACTTCTCATCCGAATTCAGTTACTCATAAAATGAAGACAGGATGAAGTACTGAGGGCAAAGCAGTATACTTCCCTATGATAACAAAAAATGTTAACTGCAGAAGAAGTCAAATACACTCCAAACCAAAGACAAAGAAATATGACCAGAAATGTGAAGACTCACTTCGTTTTCAAATAGCAATCAAATAAGACATTAAACAAGGGATATAAATGGAAGCAGCGCTTTCAAACGGAATGATAAATAAAATGCCCGGCATATAATTAATCTTTGTGTGTTCGTGCTCGTTCACGGTGCAGTCACAAAATGTTGAACGTTTTTTTTTTTTTCATGATTGATCGACAGTATCTAGAGGCAGTCTCTTGATTCTAGTGAGTTTCGAGAACAGTGCTTCTCAGCCTGGACGATAGCGCCAATATGAAGGTGATCTCATGATCTAGCTCGGCGGAAGCGCCCTTATGAAGGTGATCTCATAATTTAGCTTGGTGGTAGCGCCCTTATGACGGTCATTTAACGATCTTGCTGGGCTGTAGCACTCTTATGAAGGTGATTTTATAATCTAGTTGCGCGGTAGCGCCATTATGAAAGTGATTTTATAATCTAGGTGCGCGGTAACGCCATTATGAAGGTGATTTTATAATCTAGTTGTGTGGTAGCGCCATTATGAAGGTGATTTTACAATCTAGTTGCGCGGTAGTGCCATTATTAAGGTGATTTTATAATCTAGGTGCGCGGTAGCACCATTATGAAGGTGATTTTATAATCTAGTTGCGCGGTAGCGCCATTATGAAGGTGATTTTATAATCTAGGTGCGCGGTAGCGCCATTATGAAGGTTAGCTCATTATCTATCTGGGCGGTAGCGCCCTTATGAAGGTGATCTCATGATCTAGCTTGACGGTAGCGCCCTTATGAAGATGATCGCATGATCTAGCTTGACGGTAGCGCCCTTATGAAGGTGATCTCATGATCTAGCTTGACCGTAGCGCCCTTATGAAGGTGATCTCATGATCTAGCTTGACGGTAGCGCCCTTATGAAGATGATCGCATGATCTAGCTTGACGGTAGCGCCCTTATGAAGGTGAGCTCATGATCTAGCTTGACGGTAGCGTCCTTATGAAGATGATCGCATGATCTAGCTTTACGGTAGCGCCCTTATGAAGGTGAGCTCATGATCTAGTTGAGCGGTAGCGCCCTTATGAAGGTGTCTTCATGGTCTATCTGGGCGGTAGCTCCCACTTGTAGATGATGCCACGTTCAAAGATGAGCACTAGCACCCTCATGTATGTGGTCTCAAAACCTGAATGGACTGTACCAATCACTTGTAGGTGATCTGACGCTGTAGGTGGGCGCTAGGAGAATGCTTCGCTATTTATTTTCGCAGTGTACAAAATAACTACCGGGAATATCCATTCCTGATGTACACAATCTGTGATGATAGATAGGGAATACAACCAGAAATGATCAACGGCTCAGAAAGCAAACACAGCAAAGTGTGTGGCACACAAGAGACATATTCAGGCCACGAAGACGTATATGGCTGACCACCATGAATGAGATAGGAGTCTCATCCCGTACTATTCAAAAGAAAGCCATGGATATATACTGTCACCAGTGATGGAAAATGTACAACTGAAATAAACAAAACAATAGGAATACCAAAAAGTAATGTTAATACCATGAAAAATATACTAACATCAAAATAAATAACACCAAGGTTGAAACTAAGAACAACAAAATATTGTATCTTCTCAACATTCATATATGGTGCAAAAAAAATGGACATTAGACAAAAAAATAAGAACAGAAAATTGCAGCCTTTGAAATGTGGATTTATATAAGTATAAGGATAATTTAACGGAAATAAAGAAAACAATCGATGAAGTCTTGAAACAACTAAAAATGAAAAGAGAACTACTAAATACAATTCACACAAAACAAATGCGAATTTTTGGGCATGTTAAAAGACACAACAGCCTAGTAAAAGTAATCTTGGAAGGGGAAACACAAGGTAAAAGAGGCAGATCAGTACTAATACGGACGAGTAACACCATATGATGGACAAGTCAGCCTATGACAACCTGCACAATCAAAGCAAGAGAGAGAGAGAGAGAGAGAGAGAGAGAGAGAGAGAGAGAGAGAGAGAGAGCGGAATGGCGCTCAATGGTGGCCAACCTTCGATGCGGAGACGGCACTCAATGATGATAATAATATAACAAATAAAGCTCAAATTTGTGAAAGAACGGATGTAAGCAACACTTTGTTACAGATTTAAGGAAAGTGTTTACAGAGAGTGTTCAACGCGTGTTGTAGTGTTTAGCACCGTACGATGTTTTTAAGATCGATATAAAGGGTTCCTTTCAAGCCTTATGGCGTATCATAATTTGGACTATAATGTGTGTTCATATCTCTCATTGATCAACGGCATATTTCATGTCAGTTCAAATTGAATCTATTCTATTTTTATTTTAAATTGGAATATTGGTAGTGCAAGAACGACATTTTCCTGTCACGAGAGTTCCAACAGTGAGCAGTAAGCTTTAACAAGTCGCAGAGCGCAGTTTTAGACTTTTGGTGAGGACAAAACAATTTGAAATTATAAACAAGAAATAAAGTCAAGTTAAGAGTCCTTCATGTCAACTGATTACAACTCAAAACAATAAAGATGAAGGTGGGACTAACACGAATCTTAAAGATGAAACGAAAGGAAGCTGTTCCTCCGATCACTAAAGACAAGAGCGAGAAGTTAAGAATAGAATATATAAATGGCGCATCAACAAGGACACTCGTATGTGAATGAAAGAAACGGCCGTCCAAAACACTAGTTAAAACGTTCAGTAAGATGAAGAAATTGATAAAGTTCGTTTGGTGCTTTGGTGTAGAAATCATGCAAGGAATTAGCTTAAGTGGCGACTTAATATAGATTATATTTTATTAAAGAGATAAGATGGTAATTGAGTATAGGAATTATAAAGAAGAAATAAAGTGCAAGTTAAGAGAACAACAAAGGAAAAGAGAAAATGAAAATAAAACCGTACAAGAGGAATGAGTAACAATGTTGTAAAATTATATTTATTGCTATTAATATGTGTGTGTGTGTGTGTGTGTGTGAGTGTGTGTGTGTGTGTGTGTGTGTGTGTGTGTGTGTGTGTGTTTGGCTTTGGCGTCTTGACTGACGGTTGGTAGCAAGGAACCATGATTAGTCATTAGTCTATCTAATCAGGCAGTTTTCGCTCATTACGTCGAAGGCTTCCACAAGCGAGAGGAGACATGTGCTGCTGCTATAGATCTGGAATATGCATACAACAGTCCCATTTGAATACCTCAAACACATGCTTGTCAAACTGGCGGTGGTTAACCTTCCTGGTTAGATGGATCGTTGCAGCATTGTTTTAGAGGAAGGTGATACTCAGATGTGGAAGTTGGTCATCCAAGCCAACACGCATTTGTACAGGGTTGCCAAAAGGCTCACCATTGTCACACCAGTTCTTTTTAACGTGCACACAATAACGGAACAACAGCTGGATGGGAGGGGAAGAACTATGACTTTTGCTGATATTCCGGTATATCAACAGGGAAGAAACAGAAGGGAAATCGCCTCCACAATGTAAGACGAACTCGATCGCATCTCTTTGTGGTGTGGAGTATCAGGTGCATTGGTTAATCCCCCCAAAAAGCATTAGTTGCATGGTTCTCCCTTAACAATCATATCGTTAACACGGAAACACCGGTGGTATGAATGGGGGCTGATGAGGTGACCAGGGACAGCCTAATGACATACCTCGGAGTTAAGTTTAATCTGAGCCTATGTTTTCGGGACAACGTCGACCATGTGATAACAAAATCCACAAAGGATTAGCCGCTTTGGAGGTCATAGCTGCTGCCAACATCGAGCATAGCTACTTACCCGTCTTTTCCAGGGACTAGTCAATCGCACCAATCGAGTATTCCCTGGCAATTCTTACTGTCAGCACAACGCAAATTGACAGGCTGGAGAAAATATAGAATGAAGCGACGTGCAATATGTTGGGGTACTCTACACCTCTTATGTAGCAACGATGCATCTTCTTGACTTTCCAACTATGGATGATAGAATCAAGATCGGGAGCGCGCGAGCATACCTGAAGATAAGTGTCAGGCTAAAAAGAGGCAAATCATGGGTAGGCCGAATAGATGATGTCATGAAACAAGTCTGTGGGCTTACAAATATCAACGCTGGCAAGAAGTGGATACAGGTGTTTACGTCATTCAGAGTGACATTCTCGTGTATTGTCACACTCGACAGGAAATGTAGGGAACAGGACTCAGTCGTGGTCAATGCGGAGGCCAACGATCTCATCTAGGAAAACACCGATGAGAAAGATGCAGTCATCTATACCGACGGATCTGTAATTCGACACCATGTCGGACACAGGAGTGCATGGGCATTTACAGCACGCTCGGCAGGCAGAATAGTCAAGAAAGACAGTGGTGCATACTTTAGGACCCCGAGTAGCATGACGATGGAGGTGATGGCAGTGACCATGGCATTCATGTGGTTAGAGTCACAAAACAATACCCACGCATGTATACTGAGTGATTCGATGAGCATGATAAAAATAGTTGAGGCGGGCTCTGTACGCATGCAATGGTCACTGCAGTCATTAAAGAAAGAAGTCGGAAAATACGAAAAGTCAGCTTTATTTACGTCACAGGATATGCGGGAGTACGGGGAAATGAAAGAGCGGACAGGTTGGTTAACTGTGCTATCGTTGAGGACGATCAACCAATGGATCGGGCGGACATCATTAATGCCCTCCGGGATGTGGGAAGGGCGCAGGACTTCGACAACCATGAGTCTACGTCACTCCTTCGGATGAAAGAGATGGGAGTTAAGATGGACACAGCCAGAAACGAGAAACTTAGTGGGTGTGTAAGAAGATTTAACAACGAACACAGAACTGGAGTCGTCAGTCGCTGGACACTCCGGGGGCTTGCTTAGGAGGGGATCTGAGCACCTATGGACATGTTCGGAGTGCAATGATGATGACCCGCAAATAACTCAATAGTCTATGTAATATATTAATGTCTTATGCTGGATGCTGTTTTACTGAGCATTTTTTTTATTGTGGCTGAATCTGCCAATATTGGATGGACAGATTTGACTGTGGAATGAACAAGATATATTTATGCTGCCTGGCCTCATCTCGTTTCTCTCCAGCGCCTTTTGTTTTCTGATTTTTACACACACGCGCGCGCACTTAAACACACACACACACATATATATGTATAAAAAAAATACTAAAGACAGAGAAAGAGAGACAGCAATATAGGGTAGAGTAATATTAAGAGACGTCAAAAGACTGCAATAATTAACGAGAGGATATTTTATTTTTTTTGTTCGCCAGCTTTTTACCTCTGACGAAGTCCCTTGAGACTAGGAACTGACTTTTGCGTGTTAATCCATTTTTTTCCTGGCAGCCTTGAGCACAGGGGTCCCTTGCCACACAGGCAGATAACTCAGACTTCGGAGATGAGTTATTGACGTTTCAAGCCGGGCCTCGATGCTGAGTCCAGGGGTGATTGTCGCAGAGAGAAATCATAAATATAAATCCCGAACGGTGTAGCCGGGATTTGAGCCCACAGCCTCTCTGTCTCGAGGCTGGCGTCTTGCCTCGAGACCAAGCAGTCCCCCAACGAGATAATAAAGAAATAATAACGTTTATTTGGTAGAGCAGCAAAACCAAGAAAAATACATACGTAGTTCTAATTAATTAATAGCAGAGATGTGTATAAAAGAGTCAAGAGATACAGTTTTGGTGATAACTACTATCTCTGGTGAATTTGAATGCTCGTGTGAACTACCACCCAGTAACCCACCTGATAATGAACACAGGAATGAGGTATTTAGGCAGAGGTGTTACGTTCCAAGACAAAAATGTAAGCACGAGGAATGCACTCGCTATCTCCTGGGCCATACGGGAAACGTAATAAAATAAAGATAAACAAAATTGACAGACATAAAAGTGAGATACAAATAATAACAGATTAAGAGTGCAGGAAAGTGAAAATTACACAAACTCTGAAGATAATTAAGGAAGTAAAACAACTTGTCAAGTCGAGTGTTGTAGCCTACCGAATAAATACAAACATTAAATGAAGAGGTTTGATCGACACTCTAATTGTAGTATATGCTCGAAAACAAATTCATTACATTTCAGAATATAAATAAATACAAACGTACATTATCTGCACACAAAAGAATAGTGGATGAAATAAGCGACACACTTTACACGTCACATACAGAAATGAGAAGAAAGTAGTCCAGCAAAACTCAAGACAGAGCAGTAATACAAGGAGCAGTGATCATGCCTTTAGCGAGTGAGATATGTCTTAATGCCTACTAACTATACATTTTTTTCACTCTACTGGCTAGCTTGTATATGTACATCAATGGGTAGGTATGTCAGTACTATATCAAGTTACTCTACACTCCACAACTGTTCACTCAAGTGTGTGGTAACAGGGGCCCAAGCACATATTTGTATGTCGTGAGTGAGAGAGGTGTTAACTTCACCGAAATCGTAGGTAAGTGAAGTATTAAACTTCAGCGATATCGTAGGTAAGTGAAGTATTAAACTTCAGCGATATCGTAGGTAAGTGAAGTATTAAACTTCACCGAAATCGTAGGTAAGTGAAGTATTAAACTTCAGCGATATCGTAGGTAAGTGAAGTATTAAACTTCAACGATATCGTAGGTAAGTGAAGTATTAAACTTCAGCGATATCGTAGGTAAGTGAAGTATTAAACTTCAACGATATCGTAGGTAAGTGAAGTATTAAACTTCACCGAAATCGTAGGTAAGTGAAGTATTAAACTTCACCGAAATCGTAGGTAAGTGAAGTATTAAACTTCACTTATGTTGTAGGTTAATGAAGCATTAAACTTCTCCGATGTCGTGAGTGAAGAATTAAACTTCTCCGATGTCGTGAGTGAGTGAAGCATTAAACTTCTCCGATGTCGTGAGTGAAGCATTAAATTTCTCCGATGTCGGGAGTGAAGAATTAAACTTCTCCGATGTCGTGAGTGAGTGAAGCATTAAACTTCTCCGATGTCGTGAGTGAAGCATTAAACTTCTCCGATGTCGTGAGTGAGTGAAGCATTAAACTTCTTTGATGTCGTGAGTGAAGCATTAAACTTCTCCGATGTCGTGAGTGAAGCATTAATCTTCTCCGATGTCGTGAGTGAAGCATTAAAATTCTCCGATGTCGTGAGTGAGTGAAGCATTAAACTTCTCCGATGTCGTGAGTGAAGCATTAAACTTCTCTGATATCGTAAGTGAGTGAAGCATTAAACTTCTCTGATGTCGTGAATGAAGCATTAAACTTCTCCGATGTCGTGCGTGAAGCATTAAACTTATCCGATATCGTAAGTGATTGAAGCATTAAACTTCTCCGATGTCGTGAGTGAAGCATTAAACTTCTCCGATGTCGTGAGTGAAGCATTAAACTTCTCTGAAGTCGTGAGTGAAGCATTACACTTCTCTGATGTCGTGAGTGAAGCATTAAACTTCTCTGATGTCGTGAGTGAGTGAAGCATTAAACTTCTCTGATGTCGTGAGTGAAGCATTAAACTTCTTTGATGTCGTGAGTGAAGCATTAAACTTCTCCGATGTCGTGAGTGAGTGAAGCATTAAACTTCTCCGATGTCGTGAGTGAAGCATTAAACTTCTCTGATGTCGTGAGTGAAGCATTAAACTTCTCTGATGTCGTGAGTGAAGCATTAAACTTCTCTGATGTCGTGAGTGAAGCATTAAACTTCTCCGATGTCGTGAGTGAAGCATTAAACTTCTCCGATGTCGTGAGTGAAGCATTAAATTTCTCCGATGTCGTGAGTGAGTGAAGCATTAAACTTCTCCGATGTCGTGAGTGAAGCATTAAACTTCTCTGATGTCGTGAGTGAAGCATTAAACTTCTCTGATGTCTTGAGTGAAGCATTAAACTTCTCCGATGTCGTGAGTGAAGCATTAAACTTCTTCGATGTCGTGAGTGAAGCATTAAACTTCTCCGATGTCGTGAGTGAGTGAAGCATTAAACTTCTCTGATGTCGTGAGTGAAGCATTAAACTTCTCTAATGTCGTGAGTGAAGCATTAAACTTCTTCGATGTCGTGAGTGAAGCATTAAACTTCTCCGATGTCGTGAGTGAGTGAAGCATTAAACTTCTCCGATGTCGTGAGTGAAGCATTAAACTTCTCCGATGTCGTGAGTGAAGCATTAAACTTCTCCGATGCCGTGAGTGAAGAATTAAACTTCTCCGATGTCGTGAGTGAGTGAAGCATTAAACTTCTCTGATGTCGTGAGAGAAGCATTAAACTTCTTCGATGTCGTGATTGAGTGAAGCATTAAACTTCTCCGATGTCGTAAGTGAGTGAAGCATTAGACTTCTCCGATATCGTAAGTGAGTGAAGCATTAAACTTCTCCGATGTCGTGAGTGAAGCTTTAAACTTCTCCGATGTCGTGAGTGAAGCATTAAACTTCTCCGATGTCGTGAGTGAGAGAAGCATTTAGCTTCTCTGATGTCGTAAGTGAAGCATTAAACTTCTCTGATATCGTGAGTTTAACCTCGCTGTGAGTTTAACCTCGACCTTCTGATCAGCATGTGAATGAGCTAACAACTCTGCCCTCGGGACTAAAATACAGATTAAAGTTGTTTTTTATTTTATTTTTTAAATTTTATTTTTTTATTTTTTTTTAAAGCCGGAACGGTCAGGGGCGCATTCCGGTAAACTTTCGACACATTTGTTGACCTCTGAAGCCTAGTTTGGAAAAAAAACACTCGACTGGGCTACGGACGTTCGGGCAAGTCATGTACGAATCCCGCTTGAAGCAGTGTGAGTTGTGCTCGTGGTTAGAAAAATAGTATCTCCGAGGTCAACCCAGCCGCTGGCAGAAATAGGTACCAGGGTAGTACTCTGGGAAGGTGAGGAATGCCACATCGTGAGTTCCGATGCTTGAAGCGACACTATCCAGAACTATCCGTGCTAAGACGTCGATTCAAGTATGGTGCATTATCTTTACCTTTTCATCACATTAGTGATCACTGAATGTCATAACTCACCTACTGCCTGTTTTTATTTAAATTCGCATAATGTAATATAATGTTATTATAGTAATGTATATAATCTGGTAATTGAACCACTCGACAAATGTAAATGTTGCAGCACTTCAGTGACCTGGAACAATTTTCTAGTTTTATGGGATAGGGTGGTAGGGTAAGCTTTTGTTAGAAAATAAAGCAGATAGAAGAATACAATAGAAGAGATAAAGGAATACAGTCAAGTACGGGATAAAGGAATATAATAAAGAATTGGGTAAAATAACACAATAAAGTACTGGATAAAGGATACAATAAAGTATTGAATAAAAGAATACAAAATACAATAAAGTACTAGATAAAAGATACCATAAAGTAGTGAAAAAGAATACAATAAAGTACTGGGTGAAAGACTATAATAAAGCACTGGGTGAAGGAATATAATAAAGTACCTGGTGAAAGAATATAATAAAGATTTGAGAGAAAGAAAAACTACAATAAAATACTGGATAACAGAATGCAATAAGGCACTTGGAAACAAGAGGTAACCGCGATGGCTCAGTGGTTAGTAAAATGGACTACAAAGGACAAGATGTTAGTTTTCTTTTTTTTTGCTTTCGCCAGCTTTTACCTCTGGCGAAGTCCCTAGAAACTAGGAACTACATTTTGCGTGTTAATCCGTTTTTCCCTGGCAGCCGTGTGCACAGGGGTTACTCGTCGCACAGGCAGATAACTCCGTCTTTTGAGGTACTCATATTTTTCCGTCCATGAGTAATTGACGTTTCAAGCCGAGCCTTGCTGCTGAGACCAGGGATGGTTGCCGCTAAGAGAAATCGTAAATAAAAATCCTAACTGGTGCAGCTGGGATTTGAACCCACAACCTCTCTGTCTCGACACAGGCGACTTGCCTCGAGACCAACCAGTCACCCAGATATTAGATTCGATCCTGATCGACAGTTTCCGGGTTCGATCAGTCTGTAATGGGTACTGAACTTTTTTTTCTTGGAAAATAAAGCGGTACGGACGTAATACCGACCACATTACCCCAAAAATAATGTGCTGAAGGTCTGTAAAAATTATGGTCACTAACATCATATTCCATATATGGCACTTGGCGTGACGGGGCTCTTTACTTTACTTTTTTTAAATTTTTTTTTTAACTGAATACAAGAATACAATAAAGTATTGGATAAAAAGATGCAATAAATCACTGGATACAAGAATACAATATTATCATCATCATGTGTCATACTGGTTGGCGTAGGCGATCATGTCCTTCCACAATTTTCTATCTACAGTGCATCGTATCAGTTCTGTTTTTGACTGTTTTTCATGCCATGACACCAAGATAACCAGTATTTTCTCTCTTTGTCGTCCGCGATCTTTCCTCCGACATAAGTTCGAATTTCTCCGACTCTCCATGGCTTCCTCTGGACTGGTACGTGATGAGGCTCCAATCTCTTTCACGGTGGTCAGCCATGTTCGTCTTTCGTGTTCTGAACATGCCTCTTGCGTACCACACACTTTCCTGTTTTCGCTTTCTGGGCCGTTGATCATTCTTGATTCCTCCGCCTCCATCCACCGTCACAGACTTTTCACATACGGGTTGAACATACCCGGTTTGCCGGCAACATTTTTGTCGAACCATGTGCTTGCCTATCGAAACGCGAACACACGACACAAAGAAGAATAAATCATATTCCACTTAAATATCGGTAATCACAGTCCATCCACAAGAGATAGAGCAGAATGGCGCTCCATGGTAGCCAGCCTTCGTTGCGGAGACAGCACTGAATGATGATGATGATGTCGTCCGCGATCTCTCTTTCCTTTCATTTTGCTAGTTGTAACCAGTATTCCAACGTTCCTCTTCTCATGATGTGTCCGAAAGATATTGATTGTTTCTTTTTGATGTTTTTTTAGGAGTTCCCTTTTTGTGTTGGCCTCTCTGAGAATTTCCTCATTGGTCTTTTTAGTTGTCCAGGGAACTTTCAACATTCTTCTGAGAAATCCCATCTCTGTGGTCTATAATTGTCTTTTCATTTGTTTGTCTACTGTCCATGACTTCGCTTCCATAGGTCAGAACTGGTTCTATATAACACCGATGAACTCTCTTTCTCATTTTTATTGACATAGATTTGTTGCTTAAGATAATTTTCATTTTCTGGAATGCTATTTTGGCCTGAGCTATTCTGCTTTTTATTTCTGTGGTGCATCTCTCATCTGATGTAATTATTGTACCCAAGTATTTGACGCGTTGTACTTTTTTCAGTTTTCTCCAGTTTATTTTTATGCTGCATGATGGTGATGATTGTTTCTTTAATATGACCATTATTTATGTTTTCTTACTATTCAGACTGAGACCTTTTTTGTTGCTTTCTTTTACTATTATGTCTATCATTTCTTGTAGTTTATTCGCTGTCTCTGTTATTACTGTGCCATCGGCATATCGCAAATTATTTATGTTATGAATACAATATATTACTGGATACAAGAATGCAATATATCACTGGGTGAAAGAATACAGTGACGCACAAACACTAGAGTAAAGGTAGGAGAGAAAAGAAAGGCGTAGACTCAGTATAATACAGAACATGTGAACACTAAATGGAGAAACTAGTGACAGATGAGAGGTAAATTAGTTAACAAACTGATTGTAGTACAAAACAAAGGAAATAAAGGAATAAACGAACAAACCCGTTACCGTCCAGAAAAGAGAAGAAAATGATTTTGGAATTAAGCAACAACATCGTTGCAGTCTCGAAGACAGAAATAAGTTGCAATCGACGGAGAAGAAAATGTCCAAGCAAAGGAAAACAGACCATTGAGGGAGAACAAGTCAATGATGTTGACAAAAGTGGAACTTACCTGCAGACTCATGCGATATCATAACGTGTGGTTGGAACTTGGAAGAGGAGCAGACGGTGCAACAACCGCAGTGATCCTTGATGGCTTGTCCCTCACAGTAATGGAGCTCAGGACACCTGGACTCGTCACAGTCTCCACACCGGATGTAGCTGTAGCTGGCATGACCTGGCCGGTTCAATGCCAGGAGGAGTGTGGCTAGTACAGTCAAGTATGACATCGTCACACGTCTGTGGTCGTAAACATGCGTGGTGATTGCCACAATCCAGATGAACGTTGTTGACGTTGAATATGTTTTTAATTGATTGATTGATTTCTGACAGACTATTAATATTGGCAGTAGATTACATTGTTCTTGAGTTTTATCGTTAAGAAACTTTCCCCGAATCTGTCAAAAGTAACCAATCTTGTTGTAGCTCCGAGTAGATGATATCACTAAACGTAGTGTGAACAAGTTCCGATTAGGAGCTACATTCCAAAGAGGAGTTTCAGGTTTTCTAGATGATTTTGAATGTGCATGTATCTGAAAAATCGAACAAAGATAGAAGTTATTGGATACAAAGACGATAAAATACCAGTGCAAGCTTCTACTTCTGTGAGAATAGAAAGAAAGGAGACCACACAAAAAAAAAATATTACAGAGGAACTTCCGAAGCGATAGATCAGCAAGTCATATCAGGGGAAGAGGTATGTTTACAACACTCGGAGAAAAAAATCACAGATAATCATCAACAGTAAAGAAAAAAAAAAAAAAACCCAGTAAAGAACACGAAGTAGTATCGAATCCGCACTTTTCGATACAGCACCTTTGACCTTGTTCTCTTGCGTTTGTTTCTTGTGGCAAGGCGCTGTGTTAAGGAGTACGCGTTTGATTCTGCTTCGAGCTATTTTTTTTTTTTTTTTGCTGTTGATTATTTATGATTTGATTGTTTCCCGAGCGTTGTAAACATGCGTCTTCCCCTGAAATGATTCTCTTTACTTCAGTGAGAACAAAGGCGATGATCGTGTTGGAGGCAACACTGATGATAGGTCGTTTAGCTTGTTTGTTGTTGTACTGCCATGTTTCGTAATGGGCTGCTTTATTTACTATTCGCCCTTCTCAAGTTGTCTAGACTCTTGGCCATCGTTGAGTTTAAAGTTACAAAACAGCATTTGAGTTGGCTTAACAAATGTAACCAAACACAGACTTGAGTTGTAGGCAATTTTCTTCTCAGTGTTGCATGTCTTTTCTTTCTTTCTTTCTTTCTTTCTTTCTTTCTTTCTTCTTTCTTTCTTTCTTTCTTTCTTTCTTTCTTTCTTTCTTTCTTTCTTTCTTTTCTTTCTTTCTTCCTTCCTTTCTTTCTTTCATTCTTTTCTTTTTACACGTACATTTGATTTTCTTTACATTTTTATCTTTCTCTCTCTATCTCCCATTTACTCTCCCAAATAAACGCTTTATTTCATTCATTCATTCTTTCTTTCTGTCATTCTTTCTTTCATGATTCCTTCATATTTTCTTTCTTCCTTCCTCGTGTTTATTTCCAACCCTATTTGGCACCTCCTTTACTCTTGCATGCTTGTGCAGTGAAGCGAGTCAGAAAGATTTGTTATCAGCTTGAAGACAGCGAGATTTGAAAGGAGATATTCTGGCATGCTCCATGCTCTAATTTGTTGACAGTTTATCGACCTTAATCTTCGGGATCACAAGTCTTGATTTAGATCGCGCGCATTCCTCCTTCTTGACTTTACACTCTAACATTTGTTATTTATTATTTTTCAAATTATTATTATTTTATATAATTTATAAGCGTTCTTTAAATTGTTGAGAACTCGACAACAGTCAGCCCATGTATGGAACATTTATGATACGATGTTGCTAACAAATATTCTATTCTATTCTATTCTATTCCTGGAATCAGTTTCACTACATTCGGTGCAACCCCATATCCGTTCCACCGCCCGTCTCAGCAATTGTCGAAACATATACAGACTGATTGTTCATGTAAGGTGTTGTCTGTAGATACATCTGCTTTACCCACTAAGAACTCCGCATCGACCAGATCCCTTTTCCACCTTTAGACTCCTCAGTCACCCAGTATATACATATTTTGTCCCACCCATTCAAGTGAAGGAGTGAAGAACAAACTTGGCGATGTTTGCTAACAACTAGATTCATCTCAGTCACTAGTGTATCTTCCACTTTCCCTTCCTTTTCAAGCCTTCCTACATATGGGTATAATCTCTTTCTTCTTTCGCCCGTTCTATCTGTATGGTAATATTTTACTTGCAACTACCTTCTTAACAAAAGTACAGCAACGATCCTCAATCTAACAAATGCAATCGCTACCCTCCCCATCAAAGAACGGCTACCCTCCAATTTAGGTATGGCCACTAGTCTACCCGGAGCCGCGATAGCTCAGTGGTAAGTGAACTGGACTACAAAGGACATGAGGTCGGTGATCGCTGGCTTCCGGGTTCACCCAGCTTTAAATGGGTACCGAATTTTTATCTGGGAAAGTAAAGTGGTATGGTCGTAATACCGACCGCTATTTTGACACATTGCCCCAAAAATCATGTGCTGAAGGTCTGTTAAAATTATGATCACTAACGCCATATTCCCTATACGCCACTTGGCGTGACGAGGTTCTACACTTTTTTTAAAACTAGTCTACCCACCCAAGAAGAGCTGCGTTTTCATTTGGTCACATCTACAATCCTCACCAACAAGTTAAAACTATCTTACCATTTGGTCACATCTACAATCCTCACCAACAAGTTAAAACTATCTTACCATTTGGTCACATCTACAATCCTCACCAACAAGTTAAAACTATCTTACCATTTGGTCACATCTACAATCCTCACCAACAAGTTAAAACTATCTTACCATTTGGTCACATCTACAATCATCACCAACAAGTTAAAACTATCTTACCATTTGGTCACATCTACAATCCTCACCAACAAGTTAAAACTATCTTACCATTTGGTCACATCTACAATCCTCACCAACAAGTTAAAACTATCATACCATTTGGTCACATCTACAATCCTCACCAACAAGTTAAAACTATCTTACCATTTGGTCACATCTACAATCCTCACCAACAAGTTAAAACTATCTTACCATTTGGTCACATCTACAATCCTCACCAACAAGTTAAAACTATCTTACCATTTGATCACATCTACAATCCTCACCAACAAGTTAAAACTATCTTACCATTTGGTCACATCTACAATCCTCACCAACAAGTTAAAACTATCTTACCATTTGGTCACATCTACAATCCTCACCAACAAGTTAAAACTATCTTACCATTTGATCATATCTACAATCCTCACCAACAAGTTAAAACTATCTTACCATTTGATCACATCTACAATCCTCAACAAACAAGTTAAAACTATCTTACCATTTGGTCACATCTAAAATCCTCACCAACAAGTTTGAAAAAGTGAAACATGCGGCAATAATTAATATGCTGGAAAAATTAAACATCCATGGCAAGAGTTTGAGAACCATAAACAATACACATTGGCAACAAACAGCAGTTATGATAAACAATACACATTGGCAACAAACAGCAGTTATGATAAACAATGGCAAGCATACAGGAAAGTTCCGATGTATAAAACAATAAGTCGGACACGGCTGTATTCTGTCGCAGGAATTGTTCTCACTTTACAGCGGTAATTTTATAAAAATGAACAGTAGACAAGAAAGGAATTAAAGTCAACGGTCACAACGTAAAGAACGAGTGAGATGCGGATGTCTCAGTCCTAACAGCAGAGTAAGGAGAATGAACTACAAGAAATGATAGACATAATAGTGAAGGAAAGCAGACAAGAAAGGTCTCAATTTGGACAGTAAGGAAACAAGCCATCTCGAAGAAACAAGCCTCTGAAGTGGTCATGTAACTACATCCAGTTGAAAATGTTTGGGTGCTATAGAGAAATCATCATCATGTGTCACACCGATTGTCGTAGGCGATCATGTCCTTCCACAATCTTCTATCTACAGTGCAGCATATCAATTATGTTGCTGACCGTTTTCCATGCCATGACACCAATCTATCCAGTATTTTCTCTCCTTGTCGTCCGCGATCTCTCATTCCTTTTATTTTGCCACTTGTAACCAAGTATTCCAACTTTCCTCTTCTCATGATGTGCCCGAAAAATGTTGATTGTTTCTGAGGAATCATTGACTCATTAATTATCGTTCAAACATTTGTTAGATGTGTGCACCGCTTCCAGAGACCAGACTTGCATTGAAAGCATCACTATGTTGTACTGAAACCACTTTCATTAATTATCGTTCAAACATTTGTTAGATGTGTGCACCGCTTCCAGAGACCAGACTTGCATTGAAAGCATCACTATGTTGTACTGAAACCACTTTCATTAATTATCGTTGAAACATTTGTTAGATGTGTGCACCGCTTCCAGAGACCAGACTTGCATTGAAAGCATCACTATGTTGTACTGAAACCACTTTCATTAATTAGGGAAGAAATACCAACTTTTCTCAGGACATGCGGTTTTTATTGTTTCTTGCTTCTATGATTGTAAGGAAAAAAAAAAGTAAAGAGCCCCCGTCACGCTAAGTGGCGTATAGGGAATATAGTGTTAGAGACCATACATTTTACAGACCTTCAGCACATGATTTTTGGGGTAATGTGGTCGGTATTACGCCCGTGCCGCTTTACTTTCACAGAAAAAAAATCCGGTACCCATTTAAGGCCGGGTGAACCCGGAAGTCGTCGATTGGGATCGAACTCTACCTCTTGTCCTTTGTAGTCCAGTTCACTGACCACTGAGCTGTCGCGGCTCCCTCTCTATGATTGTGATGCGTTGTATACAACAAAATGAGAGCGATTTTTTATCTAAAAAAAAAACACTATCTATGCCAACCACACCCAATGTTGTTGCTACTATTTACTTTTCTAAAACTCAAACTCATGAAGGGTCTGGCAAAGAAACAATGAGTTTACCAGGCTAAAAAGCATGAGCCGTTTGGGGAAGCAGCAAACGCTGTAACGATATCGTACAGACCCACGTCATGCATAGAAAGTGGGTAGAGGATTAGATAGAAACAAGCCGTTAAATTAATGTTTGAAACAAATATGTAGGTTGTGTGATGGTTTCTTCATCTCGAAGACGCATTCAAAGATAGGAAAGTGACCTGTAGCTTATTACTGACTACTGGCGTCAGGACCATTCAACTAGAACTGATTAAATTCCACTCTCTTTCCCACGAGTTGCCTTAGAAACAGACAGGTAGCCTTAGAAGACGACAGATAATCTTGGAAACAGACTGGTTACTTTAGAAACAGACAGGTAGCCTTAGCAATAGACTGATAACCTTGGAAACAGACTGGTTACTTTAGAAACAGACAGGTAGCCTTATAAATATACTGATAACCTTGGAAACAGACTGGTTACTTTAGAAACACAGAGGTAGCCTTAGCAATAGACTGATAACCTTGGAAACAGACTGGAAGCATCAGATACAGACAGGTAGTCTTAGAAACAGACTAACAAACTGATTTACTAACTAAGCAGAGATTTGAGTGGGAAAGCAAATCTGTTACTCAAAAATCCCGTTGTTTTGGCAGTAGAAAAAAAAGAAAGAAAGTAAAGTGCCCCCGTCACGCCAAGTGGCGTATAGAGAATATGGTGTTAGTGACCATACATTTTACAGACCTTCGGCACATGATTTTTGGGATAATGTGGTCGGTATTACGCCCGTGTCGCTTTACTTTCCCAGAAAAAAATCCGGTACCCATTAAAGGCTGGGTCAACCTGGAAGCCGTCGGTTGGGATCAAACCCTACCTCATGTCCGTAGTTCACTAACCATTGAGCTATCGCGGCTCCCATTGTTGTTTTGGCAGAGTGTGCATTTATATCGTAGTTTGGAGTCTAATGTGTCTGATAACAGCAAAGCTTATGTTGCCAGTAAAATCATTGCTGATGGCTTGTGACAGGATCGGTGATAAAGAAGAGTCCAGACCGTATTCCACCTCTTCGCGGTGCCTCTAGTAACGGACTAGCCAGTCTAATCTGGTCAAGAGAGCAGGGATTGAGAGGGAAGGCAGCCCGATACTAAAAAATGACAAATTGAAATCGGATTGTTGGACCGAAAGGCTCAAATATCACTGTTTTACTGTAAACTACAATACTATGCATATACACTCACTTAGCGTTCTTTCGTATGTGGGTAAAGAAGTGGTGTATTCATACAGACACCGGGTGAACGTATGCGTATACATACAAACATATCGTAGCATTATCATGCATAAACATATCGTAGTCTGCTGTACACAAC
This sequence comes from Megaustenia siamemsis, assembly GCA_032433765.1. Taxonomy (NCBI): domain Eukaryota; kingdom Metazoa; phylum Mollusca; class Gastropoda; order Stylommatophora; family Ariophantidae; genus Megaustenia; species Megaustenia siamemsis. Next base: position 26,548,976 of record JAVIAB010000124.1, read on the forward strand.
AAGAAAATGTAATTGACTTCATTTTTTGAAGGTTGGAAAATATGTCAAATTAACGTTTCGGTGATGGCAAGCTGGTTATTTCAACCTCCTGTAGACAAACAAATATAAATAAATGTATCACCCCAGCCTTACCTCAACTCGATGATGATTGAACGGTTGTTGGAAAGCATTTAACACTTTATAACAAATAATGTGTTGTTAATCTGCAGAGCATTATACATTTCTGTAATTATCTCATATTACTATTATTATTTTTTTACATTTTGTGCACGAAGTGCTAAGTCAAACACTTGGTTTAGTCGATAATAACTCATGATAAATGACTATATTATCAATAAATGATGTCATCATCATTAGTAGGTTTAGCTTGTTAACTAGTAACATGTCTTTGTTGTAATGGTTCATGCTATCAATATTTAAACAGTTGATCAATTTCATGAACTATTTGTGTGGTGGGACGTTTTACTGCAATCTCTATTAATTAATTAGTGTCGTGATTTATAGCGCTGGCGATTACGAGCCTCCATTTCGTTTTGCCTGAGGCTTGTCAGATGTGGTCCGTCGACCTACTTTTAGTGTGTCACGTCGATAATTTTTAAAGGCATTCTTGTCTTTGCCTTCCTCATTTACTCTATTGTTCCAAAGATGAAAAAAACAATTCAAAGTGTCTCTTTATATAACATGTACAGTTCCAGCTCTTCCCTTCTCATAACATGTCTAGTTCTAGCTCTTCTCTTCTAATAACATGCCCTGTTCTAGCTCTTCTCTTCTCATAACATGCCTAGTTCTAGCTCTTCTCTTTTCATAACATGCCTAGTTCTAGCTCTTCTCTTCTCATAACATGCCTAGTTCTAGCTCTTCTCTTCACATAACATGCCTAGTTCTAGCTCTTCTCTTCTCATAACATGCCTAGTTCTAGCTCTTCTCTTCTCATAACATGCCTAGTTCTAGCTCTTCTCTTCTCATAACATGCCTAGTTCTAGCTCTTCTCTTCTCATAACATGCCTAGTTCTAGCTCTTCTCTTCTCATAACATGCCTAGTTCTAGCTCTTCTCTTCTCATAACATGCCAAGTTCTAGCTCTTCTCTTCTCATAACATGCCTAGTTCTAGCTCTTCTCTTCTCATAACATGCCTAGTTCTAGCTCTTCTCTTCTCATAACATGCCTAGTTCTAGCTCTTCTCTTTTCATAACATGCCTAGTTCTAGCTCTTCTCTTCTCATAACATGCCTTGTTCTAGCTCTTCTCTTCTCATAACATGCCTAGTTCTAGCTCTTCTCTTCTCATAACATGCTTAGTTCTAGTTCTTCTCTTCTCATAACATGCCTAGTTCTAGCTCTTCTCTTCTCATAACATGCCTAGTTCTAGCTCTTCTCTTTTCATAACATGCCCTGTTCTAGCTCTTCTCTTCTCATAACATGCCTTGTTCTAGCTCTTCTCTTCTCATAACATGCCTAATTCTAGCTCTTCTCTTCTCATAACATGCCCTGTTCTAGCTCTTCTCTTCTCATAACATGCCTAATTCTAGCTCTTCTCTTCTCATAACATGCCTAGTTCTAGCTCTTCTCTTCTCATAACATGCCTAGTTCTAGCTCTTCTCTTCTCATAACATGCCTAGTTCTAGCTCTTCTCTTCTCATAACATGCCTTGTTCTAGCTCTTCTCTTCTCATAACATGCCTAGTTCTAGCTCTTCTCTTTTCATAACATGCCTAGTTCTAGCTCTTCTCTTCTCATAACATGCCTAGTTCTAGCTCTTCTCTTCTCATAACATGCCTAGTTCTAGCTCTTCTCTTCTCATAACATGCCTAGTTCTAGCTCTTCTCTTCTCATAACATGCCTAGTTCTAGCTCTTCTCTTTTCATAACATGCCTAGTTCTAGCTCTTCTCTTCTCATAACATGCCTTGTTCTAGCTCTTCTCTTCTCATAACATGCCTAGTTCTAGCTCTTCTCTTCTCATAACATGCTTAGTTCTAGTTCTTCTCTTCTCATAACATGCCTAGTTCTAGCTCTTCTCTTCTCATAACATGCCTAGTTCTAGCTCTTCTCTTTTCATAACATGCCCTGTTCTAGCTCTTCTCTTCACATAACATGCCTTGTTCTAGCTCTTCTCTTCTCATAACATGCCTAATTCTAGCTCTTCTCTTCTCATAACATGCCCTGTTCTAGCTCTTCTCTTCTCATAACATGCCTAATTCTAGCTCTTCTCTTCTCATAACATGCCTAGTTCTAGCTCTTCTCTTCTCATAACATGCCTAGTTCTAGCTCTTCTCTTCTCATAACATGCCTAGTTCTAGCTCTTCTCTTCTCGTAACATGCTTAGTTCTAGTTCTTCTCTTCTCATAACATGCCTAGTTCTAGCTCTTCTCTTCTCATAACATGCCTAATTCTAGCTCTTCTCTTCTCATAACATGCCCTGTTCTAGCTCTTCTCTTCTCATAACATGCCTAATTCTAGCTCTTCTCTTCTCATAACATGCCTAGTTCTAGCTCTTCTCTTCTCATAACATGCCCTGTTCAAGCTCTTCTCTTCTCATAACATGCCCTGTTCTAGCTCTTCTCTTCTCATAACATGCATATTTCTAGCTCTTCTCTTCTCATAACATGCCTAATTCTAGCTCTTATATTCTCATAACATGCCTAATTCTAGCTCTTATCTTCTCATAACATGCCCTGTTCTAGCTCTTCTCTTCTCATAATATGCCTAGTTCTAGCTCTTCTCTTCTCATAACATGCCCTGTTCTAGCTCTTCTCTTCACATAACATGCCCTGTTCGAACTCTTCTCTTCTCATAACATGCCTATTTCTAGCTCTTCTCTTCTCATAACATGCCTAGTTCTAGCTCTTCTCTTCTCATAACATGCCCTGTTCTAGCTCTTCTCTTGTCATAACATGCCTATTTCTAGCTCTTCTCTTCTCATAACATGCCTATTTCTAGCTCTTCTCTTTACATAACATGCCCTGTTCTAGCTCTTCTCTTCACATAACATGCCCTGTTCGAACTCTTCTCTTGTCATAACATGCCTATTTCTAGCTCTTCTCTTCTCATAACATGCCCTGTTCTAGCTCTTCTCTTCTCATAACATGCCGTGTTCTAGCTCTTCTCTTCACATAACATGCCCTGTTCGAACTCTTCTCTTGTCATAACATGCCTATTTCTAGCTCTTCTCTTCTCATAACATGCCTAGTTCTAGCTCTTCTCTTCTCATAACATGCCCTGTTCTAGCTCTTCTCTTGTCATAACATGCCTATTTCTAGCTCTTCTCTTCTCATAACATGCCTATTTCTAGCTCTTCTCTTTACATAACATGCCTAGTTCTAGCTCTTCTATTCTTATAACAAGCCCGACTAGCTCTTCTCTTCTCATAACATGCCTAGTTCTAGCTCTTCTCTTCTCATAACATGCCCTGTTCTAGCTCTTCTCTTCTCATAAAATGCCCCGTTCCAGCTCTTCTCTTTTCATAACATGCCCAGTTCCAGCTCATCTCTTGTCACAATATGCCCAGTTCCAGCTCATCTCTTGTCACAATATGCCCAGTTCTAGCTCATCTCTTGTCACAATATGCCCAGTTCCAGCTCATCTCTTGTCACAATATGCCCAGTTCCAGCTCATCTCTTGTCACAATATGCCCAGTTCTAGCTCTTCTCTTTTCATAACATGACCAGTTCCTATTCTCCTCTTTTCATAACATGCCCAGTTCCAGCTTTCCTTTTTCCACAACACCCCCAAAGAACTGTGATTGTGTCAAAACAAATTAAAATAACAAGTGAAATATAACCATAGTTCTATTTTATCTCCACTTATCCCACCACCCACAAACACTGTTACAATGTGGCGGTATGTGACAATACCTGCCGCTGGATCCTTGAATTTGCTTTGAGTGATGGATTCTTTTATGCCATTGATTTGATACTAGTGGTGGATTCTTCATTTACTCTGCTGCTGATTTGATACTAGTGGTGGCTTCTTCATTTACACTGCTGCTGATTTGATACCTGTGGTTTTTTTTTGTTAGTTTGCCATTGGTCTGATCTATCTATCTATTGTCCTTTCGAGCCGAAGACGGCACATAGGGCAGAACCACAATCTCAAAAACAGAAACCTTGTGTGCCAAAATGACACATATTGCAGAGATCACTGTTTCTAAAAATAATGGCTCTGTTTCCATAACAATACATTTACAATGACAGCTTGTCAAGCCATCGATCATTGGTCTGATAGCAGTTGCATATTATTTTTTCACGATCCACTGAGATATCATGGTTTAAAACTACCGGTAAGTTGTTTGTTTGACACCAGTCACAGTCGCTTGGTGGCTAGTCCTCAGCTTTACAATAGTGTTAGCTATTAAGTTCAATACTGGTGACATGTAGTCAGCTTTACAATAGTGTTAACCCTCACGTTTAATACTAGCGTTATGTCACCAGCAGCAAAAAGATAAAGGTTTCCTCCATGCCTTGCTAGGCGTATTGAAGATATGGTATTAGTGACCATATTTTTCTATGACTAAGGCACATTTGTGGGTGATATGGTTGGTATCACGCCAGGCCGACTTTACTTAACAGAAAAATCTGTCGAGGCTGTGTGAACCACGGAGACTTGTCAGTCCAAAAAAAAATTCGTCACTTCTGGGAATGAAACCGGAAGAATGCGAGCACATTCTGACACCGAGACTTCGCTTTACGGTAATGTTAGTTTTTAAGTTAGACACTGGTGATGCATCATCTCCTTTACAATAACATTAGTTCTTAACTTAGACACTGGCGATGTATCATCTGCTTCACCAAAACGTTTTCCCTCAATTTAAACCACAGCAGCAGAGCTGGAAGTCGTCAGCGACCCACAGCTGATGGCTTGCACCAGGATCGGTGAACCATAACCATCCAGACCCTGCTCCACCTCTCCGTGGTGCCTCTAGTAACAGACTAATCTGACCAGTCTGGCCAAGCGAGTAGGGATCGAAGAGGGAAGACAACCTGGAACTCAAAAATGTCGTACTGAAGTCGGATGTGTTGGGCCGAAAAGTGAAAATATCACAGTTATACTGCAAACCACAACACAACGCAGACACACCAACTTAACGTCCTTTTAAGGACGGATGATGTTCTAGTCTACTAGAACACTCTAGAATACTTTAGTCATCGGACGATCGCAAGCAAGCAATTTAAACACTAATGATGTGTCATCTGCTTTACAATAACGTTAGTTCTTAAGTTGTATACTAACGACATAATATCAGTTTGGTATTAAATTAGCCCAGTTCGGTGTGTCAGAACCTCTCTCATATAATAACAAGTAATTGTTTAATATAAACAATCTGATGTATAATTTGTGTTGGAAACATTTCGTCAAGGTAGGGAGCAGGTGGTCGAGTGAATTAGACTTGTTGTTTGCCGTTCTGAGTGGTGTCGGTTTGGGTTCTAATTGAGTAAATGTTTTTTTTTTCAATCGAAGAGTAAATGTTGAAAACCTTGCTGTTAGTTCGCTACCTGGAGATCGACGAGAACCGCAGTGGCTCAGAGGATAGTCAACAGCCCTTTTCAGGACAGAAAGTCAGGTTCGACTCCGAGGTTCACTCAGTCTGAAATAAGGAGGCGAAGGCGCGCCTCACAGCAGCAGAGCTGGAAGTTGTCAGCTGCAAACAGCTGATGGCTTGCAACAGGATTGTTGAACCAGAACCATCCAGAACCTGCTCCACCTCTCCGTGGTGCCTCTAGTAACAGACCAGTCTGGCCAAGCGAGTAGGGATCGAAGAGGGACGGCAACCCGGCACTCATAAATGTCGTGGTCGAGTGAAGTCGGATGTGTTGGGTCGATAGGCGCAAATATCACAGTTATACTGCAAACCACAACACAGCTCAGACACGCCCACTTAATGTCCTTTAAGGGCGGATGACGGTGAGGTGTACTCCTAAGTAATCGCAAGCAATCAACGAAGTCTTAAATAAGTACTGAACTTCTCTGGGGATGTCGGATGGTCTTTCGTGATGCCGAACACATCACCCATAAAATGTGTGCCCTTAGTCATTGAAACATGTCGAAACTAACACCATATGGGGGTAAGGCGAGAAGGGATCACTTTACTTATTTACGTGGGGGTTGCAATGGCACGTGGCCTTTCAGCTGCTTGAGATGAGATTGTTTGAGATATTTGGTGTTTCTTGGCTTATCTCTTATGCGCTCACGCAATCGAGTGTTTCTTGTGTTCATTAGCAATGGAAAAACTCAAGAACAGATACTTCTTTCTTTCTTTCTTTCTTTCTTTCTTTCTTTCTTTCTTTCTTTTTCTTTCTTTCTTTCTTTCTTTCCTTCTTTCCTTTTAAACACACGCGGCTGTTAAAGCTATATTACATGGAGAAAGTGAGAGACAGACAGACATACGGGAGACAGACAGACAGGCAGGCAGACAGACAGACAGACAGACAGACAGACAGACAGACAGACAGACAGCAGGCAGACAGGCAGGCAGAGAAAGAGAGAGAGAGAGAGATAGATAGATAGATAGATAGATAGATAGATAGATAGATAGATAGATAGATAGATAGATAGATAGATAGATAGATAGATAGATAGATAGATAGATAGATAGATAGATAGATAGATAGATAGATAGATAGATAGATAGATAGATAGATAGATAGATAGATAGATAGATAGATAGATAGATAGATAGATAGATAGATAGATAGATAGATAGATAGATAGACAGATAGACAGATAGACAGATAGACAGATAGATAGAAAGAAAAAAGTATCCACCCTTTAACGCTAAAAATATAACACCCTACCACTTTTCAATTGGGAGAGGGGAGAGAAGTTATTTTCCAGGCAAACAACAAAAAAGTACGGGTGCTCTTCTTGTCCCTAGTCTCGTCATTCTCTTGAAATAAAATTTTATCTGTAGATCTCTAAAGACTCGAGCTGACGACAGTTTCAAATCTTTGAATTGTGACTTTTAGGTTATAACAATTTTGACGTCAAATGCCAACAATAGCCGTCTTAAGATATTTGTCGAGCGGCTGACACACGGTGGGAACTATCACTCTGGGTAACTGGCACAAACTGTTCCGCTTAATTAATATCGTGTTCTCAAAATAAGATAAAAATCAGCTCTATATATGTTTACATCCCTTTGAGGAAACCTTTCCAACATAATCCAAGTGAATAGACGCAACCTGTGTAAATATATGTTCTAGTATGTATGTACATAACGATGTTTGTGTGCACATATTTGATCTATCTGTTTAATTTTGGGGTGTGTATTTATATATATATATATATTTAAAATGTGTGGAAAAAAATAGTTTCTTTGGCGTTTGAGATAGTTCTTGTTCCCTAACTTATCTGTTGTATGTGCTTATATGTATTTTCATTTTCTCTAATATTGGAACCATGGTCGAGCAGTTTGTTGATGTGGACAGGAAATCTAATTTGATTCCGATCTACAGCTCATAAGCCCATTCAACCTTTAACAAAAATATCAAATAAGTCCACCCAACCTCCAATAAAAAAAAATATCAAATAAGTTCACCCAACCTCCAATAAAAAAAAATATAAAATAAGTTCACCCAGCCTTCAATAAAAAAAAAAAAACATCAAATAAGTCCACCCAGCCTTCAATAAAAAAAAAACATCAAATAAGTCCACCCAGCCTTCAATAAAAAAAAAAAAACATCAAATAAGTTCACCCAGCCTTCAATAAAAAAAAAACATCAAGTAAGTCCACCCAGCCTTCAATAAAAAAAAACATCAAATAAGTCCACCCAACCTCCAATAAAAAAAAACATCAAATAAGTCCACCCAGCCTTCAATAAAAAAAAAACCTCAATTAAGCCCACCAAGCCTCCAATGAAAAAAAACATCAAATAAGTCCACCCAGCCTTCAATAAAAAAAAACCTCAATTAAGCCCACCAAACCTTCAGTAAAAACCTCACAAAACAATTTTTTTTTTCCTATGGCGAAAACTAAAGTACTCAGAGTACTGGAATAATGGTTATCACAAAAATAATTGCTGCGCGGGTAAAAAGAACATATGGGCCCTAACATGAGATGATGATCCAAATGTGCCATACTTGAGGCGTGGCGAGTTTCTTTTTTATTTTATATTATTTTCTTTATCTTGATAACTGAATGCTGGTGAAGAATATATGTTTCTTTTGATGTTTTCATTCTCAAATTGAAATATTTGTGTAGCGACAAGAGATATGAAACGATATACTTGCTTTCTAAGATCGTTTATTTTTCAATTAATTTTTCTTGTCTTCCTCTGTGAAAATGCCTCCCAGGCAATTAAATTCTACGACCTGCTTAATTAAGTTTGGTACATTTAATTTGAATATTTAAGTGGGTTAAGTAATCTGTTTAGCTTCAAGAGGAAATTTATTACGGGGCAGTTCGCATGTAAAAATCATTGATGAAAACACATTTATGAACAATTATAGACATACACATGGAAAACAAGTGCGGTATGCGAGGGCAAGAGTTTTTAAAAGCGAATTGGTTGTTTTCTCTATATAACAACAGCATCTAGATTAGGTGTAGTTAGAAAACGGTTTATTTCTACATTCACTATTTACATTATTTTGTGAACTCCCGATAGGAATCACATTATGCGTAAATGAAAATGTACAACACACGTAACACGAAACAACAGTTGTATGCTCTAACTCCAGAATAAACGGACCAAGAACAAATGATAAACGTCTGGATCATTCAATAAAATCTATTCATAACATTTCGGCGAAATACTTTACCTTTGAACGAAACACCGGTAGCAAAATAGAAATGTAGCACAGTAGAGCAGCAATACATCACCAGGAAAGACAGCTTGATCACATAACGAAATAACAGTCTTAGTTATTATGAGATAGTTTCCTTTACAACGGTTAACGACTACTGTTATTTGTACCACTTCGCATCCATTCAGATGCAACAAGCACTCCCCTCAATTTCGAGTACGTTCAGAGACAGACTTCAAATCTGACATTTCTTTCCCTTCTCTTCACGGCCTCGAGTCGTTGAGGGAAACTTACACGTGAAAGGAACCAATGAACCCTGACTCCGATTTGAAGAGTCGGTTATTTCTCTCCGGAGGTTGTTTAAACGCTTATGCGATTTCGGAGCAAACTTAAAAGAGAAGCACACCTGTCTTGTAGAATTGTGTTCCCTCTTCTTTTCTTTGCCCCAACCGCGAGATTTATACACCGTTGGGCTAGCGCGACTCGGGTTATCTGTTCCGAGGACAAACAGCGAGTGTAGTAAGGGAATCCGCCGATAAACCGCGAGGGTGCAGTGGGCAGGCAGGGCCTGGTTCCGCAAGAATAACCGAGTATGCTGGGGGGGTTAAACGACTTAGCCTTCTTGTCGGGTTGTTTGTTGATTGGTCGACGGGTTAGTTATTGACTAAATCTTTCAGTTTGTCCAATGTCCATGGTGTTTGCTTTACGAGTCTTGATTCATGCTTTAGACTCCCCACAGCATCTGGCTTGAAATTGGTCAGCGACTCATAGCTGGCCGCTTACGCCAGGACTAGTGAACTACACGCGATGGTCCTTATGCACCCCCCCCCTTTTACTCCAACAAAGGGGGGTAACTGACCAGCCTGGGAGCTCGAGCGCGAGAAAGGGAAGGGTGTTGAAAAGGGAGGTGAATAAAGACAGAAAGCGGATTTGTAAAATAGTCTCTTGTGTTTCGTTCACCCAAATAATTACTTGATTAGACACACTACATTATCATCTCACAAAACCAACAAGTTTGTTTCTCACTTATAGACGTTCAATCATTTTCTATGCTGAAGTTACGTTAACAAGAGAAATATACATTGTGCTTTATTGACAGCTGAAATGTACAAAACCTATTTGAATGCGCGGTCCTCAACGGATAACGGCTTGCAGGTTAGTCTTTGAACTTCGTATAGATTTGTTCAAAAACAAATTGTTTCTAGGGAATCTTATTCCCACTGTTCTATTTCAATTTCCCTCTAGCTCGCGGACAAACATGATGTATAATGAGGTTAACCTCTAAGAAAAATCTTCACTCTTATAATGGCTGCCCTGCCGCTTTGATAGTAAAGGTAAAGTAAAGTAAAGTAAAGGTAAAGTAAAGGTAAAGTGATTTATCAAGACTAACATGGACGAAAAACATCAAAAGATGGCCATAGTCAGCCTTTGGTAAACAACCTGCACTGTTAAAGCAAGAATCAGAGCGGAATGATGCTCCATAGTAGCCAATATTCGATGCGGAGACGGCACTAAATAATGATGATGAAAGGGGTTGTCAAAGATCCTAGCCTGTGGGTCAATTTCATGATGTGTATAGGAAGGATAATGGGGGCGGGGGGAGGGGGTGGTAAGCAGGGATATCCAATATCAGCTCCCCGTTCACGAGTAGCCAAGCCAAAATGCTCACATGATCAAAGGAGAAGGCATTCAAGAAAGAAAGCAATCCTATACTCTTAAAAACAATCATGTCAAATGATGATTGCCTTGGGTAAGCATCGCAACTTACCGTAAATCACAACACAGCACATATACAACTATTTAACGTCCATCCAGGGGCGGACACTGAAGTGGAATGCCCGTCGGTTAACGAGAGGAACGTTTGAGATGTTCTGTTTCTTACTGTAAATGAAGAAGCACATTCGCTTTGTTTTCCCTGAATTTGCTATTGTTAGTAGTTACAGTGAAATACCTGGCACCACGATCAGGTATATCGTTAAAGGCCTTTATTTCTCAGTTTTTTGTTACCCTTATTTATTCATGTTGTAACCCTCAGTTATTCTATTTGTAATTATCATTTATTCTATTTGTAACCTTCAGTTATTCTTTTTGCAACAGTAAGTTGTTCTTGTTGTAATCCTCAGTTATTCTCTATGTAACCTTCAGTTATTCTTGTTGTAATCCTCAGTTATTCTCTATGTAACCTTCAATTATTCTTGTTGTAATCCTCAGTTATTCTCTATGTAACCTTCAGTTATTCTTGTTGTAATCCTCAGTTATTCTCTATGTAACCTTCAATTATTCTTGTTGTAATCCTCAGTTATTCTCTATGTAACCTTCAGTTATTCTTGTTGTAATCCTCAGTTATTCTCTATGTAACCTTCAGTTATTCTTGTTGTAATCCTCAGTTATTCTCTATGTAACCTTCAGTTATTCTTGTTGTAATCCTCAGTTATTCTCTATGTAACCTTCAATTATTCTTGTTGTAATCCTCAGTTATTCTCTATATAACATTCAGTTATTCTTGTTGTAATCCTCAGTTATTCTCTATGTAACCTTCAGTTATTCTTGTTGTAATCCTCAGTTATTCTCTATATAACCTTCAGTTATTCTTGTTGTAATCCTCACTTATTATATTTCTAACCTCCAGTTGTTCTCTTTATAACAGTAAGTTAGCGTTCTAGACACAACTTCCCTTTTACTTTAAACATCTGTTGCACACGACATGTAGGAGGCACTTTTCCACATCACCTTTCTACTCATTTATTACAGCCATTAAGATACGTTATAATAGTAACTCTCTACAAGACATTTATTGAACAATTATAGGATTTCATATCCACGTCCAGTTAGCGAGATATAGAAACAGCTAATAGTTGGCTGGGAATCATAGGAGGACGAGGTATGTATTATAGCACTCAGAAAAAATGACAAATAAACAACAACAGAAAAAAATAAAGAACAATTTATGGTTCGAAGCAGAATGGAACCCGTACTCCATGGCACTGCGCCTTGCCACGAAAAGCCGAACGCTAGGGAACACTGCCACTCAGCTAACTAAAAAATTAGCTATCATGGACAATGTCTTACGCGCATGCGTTCTCATGACTATAGATAGGGTTACGATCACAGCTTGGGAATAAATTGTATTTATGTATTTTCCTATTAAGGCAAGTATATCCCAGTAGGGCTGAATACTTGTGTTGCAGACAACCATTTATGGGACGAAATTGCAGGAATAGTAGTTTCCAGTGGTTTTATACTGGAGACAAATAATAATAAATGAATATTATTATAGAGGGAAACATTCCTCGGAAGTTTCCCTCTATAATAATATTAATTGATTATTATTTGTCTCTAATAGTTGGCTGCAAGGAGAAATCTAATAGTTAGTTGGCCATCATAAACACCTAATAGTTGGTTCCATGGAAACAGCTACTAATAGTTGGCTCAATTCTTCTTTCCTTCCTCATTTATCTTTCATCGTGGTTGGCTCCATGGAAACAGTTAATAGTTGGCCACCTAGTGGCCTGTAAACGAAGACAGATGGACCAGTTTCATAATGTGATTGTAGTCGAGCTTCGGTGGTAATATTTATTTGCATTATTCATTTATTTAATTGAATACACTTTCTACTGTTTGTCTCTAGCATCGCATACACTCAGTAATTTGCTCTTTTATACGCTGGCAGCACATCTCAGCTCTATTTATACTCTCTGTTTAGCTCTGGTATCGTAACACCCACTACGTTATTTTTTTTCTGTTTAGCTCTTGAATTATAATTCTCCCTACGTTAACCTTTATCTGTAGCTCTGGTATTATAACACTCTCCATGTTAATTGTATCTGTTTAGCTCTGGCATCGTGACACCCACTATGTTAATTTTCTCTGTTTAGCTCTGGCATCGGAACATTCACAACTTTAATTTTCTATGTTTAGCTTGGCATGACATTCACTACATCTGTCCAACTCTGGCATCACACTCCTACGTTAATCGTATGCTGCTTGATACCTGCTCCCCAGCACGACACCATCAATCCCATTGCTTAATTTTCCAAATTTACCACACCACTATTATGACACTCTAACTTCACATTAGATACTGTTCAACTGTTACCTGTGCTACATTACAAATTTAACATCATCTAATGTACTGTTATTTTTTTAATTGCCCAACTACTCATTGCACCGACTGCTCTTCTCTATATTCAAGCTCCACAAGTGCGGGTCCACTGTTTGTTCTTTTAGACTCCACTATTTGTCTACTCTCCGACTCCACTATTTGCCTACACTTCGACTCCACTATTTGCCTACACTTCGACTCCACTATTTGTCTACTCTCCGACTCCACTGTTTGCCTACACATCGACTCCACTATTTAACTACACTTTGACTCACTATTTGCCTCCACTTCGACTCCACTATTTGCATACACTTCGACTCCACTAGTTGCCTACACTTGGACTCACTATTTGCCTCCACTTCGACTCCACTATTTGCATACACTTCGACTCCACTAGTTGCCTACACTTGGACTCACTATTTGCCTCCACTTCGACTCCACTATTCGCCTACACTTCGACTCCCAATGCGGACAAACATTCTTCAGACAATAGCAAGATGATGAAATTTGTTATTAAAATAGTTTTTCTTCTGACAAGTGACATCTCAAACAACAAACGGCTCCTTACTTCTCTAGCCTGTGAATGTTGTTTTGAGGAACGTTGTTAATGCGATTTACCTAATACAGACATTGAGCCATAACACAAGCAAGCTTATTTCTACCAGCCTTTTCTTTCTTAAAAGAAGAGAAATTCTTTTATTTTTGATTCCATGAGATATTTCTTTCACATAAAAAATATAAATTCTTTTGTTGCTTCACATTTCTCTTTTGATACAACGGAAATTATTATTTCTTTCAGACACTTCTTTCAGGAAATAAAGAAACTTTTTTATTTGTACTAGATATTTATTTTTTTAAAAATTCAACTCCAAAGTTAAGTAAGTCCTATTATATGGCTTTGAACATGGAAAACAATTAAAATGACAATCATGAAGATACAGACCTTCATTAATGGATGCTTACGCAGAATAAAAGGATGGAAATGGAAGGATAAAATCAATAACATAGAATTATGGAAATGTACCAGTGAAATACCAGTGGATAAAGAGACACAGCGAAGACGATAGCGCTGGATAGGACATACATTGCTGAACCCAACTGAGAGTTTTACACAACAACCGCTTTTTTGGAATCCCCAAGAAAAAAAGAAAAAAAAAGGAAGACCAACATATTCTTGGAGAAGACAGATGGAAGCAGAGATGAAGATGATGGGGAAGGAATGGAATGACCTTAAAAGAGTGGCAGAAAACTGAACGGCTTGGAAATGTTTACTGAAGCCCTATGCTCCACAGGGAATTGAAAGCTAGAAGAAGAAGAAGACATTTATTTACAAAACAAAATGTTTCATATTTATGTCATGGTTATTTATTATTTGCACCAAATCAAAACTGTCACAACCACCACCATATGGTTCATATTCATACAATTTGTAAATAACAATTTCTATAATAATAAATGATGTGACATGTGGTGGAATTCCTGACTGCAGTGAAACATAGATATATGAGATAGATCTGTTATAACAATAATTGTAACTTCCAACATGAACGACTGCAGCGATTTTTTTTTCTTTTAAGGGAAGGCACCAATCCTTACACATTAAATTAGGACATTAAGCTACGACAGTAAACTATGACAATAAGTCGTGACAGTAAGATAAGACAGTAAACTATGACAATTAGTCGTGACAGTAAGATAAGACAGTAAACTATGACAATTAGTCGTGACAGTAAGATAAGACAGTAAACTATGACAATTAGTCGTGACAGTAAGATAAGACAGTAAACTATGACAATAAGTCGTGACAGTAAGATAAGACAGTAAACTATGACAATTAGTCGTGACAGTAAGATAAGACAGTAAACTATGACAATAAGTCGTGACAGTAAGATAAGACAGTAAACTATGACAATAAGTCGTGACAGTAAGATAAGACAGTAAACTATGACAATAAGTCGTGACAGTAAGATAAGACAGTAAACTATGACAATAAGTCGTGACAGTAAGATAAGACAGTAAACTATGACAATTAGTCGTGACAGTAAGATAAGACAGTAAACTATGACAATTAGTCGTGACAGTGAGATAAGACAGTAAACTATGACAATAAGTCGTGACAGTGAGATAAGACAGTAAACTATGACAATTAGTCGTGACAGTAAGATAAGACAGTAAACTATGACAATAAGTCGTGACAGTAAGATAAGACAGTAAACTATGACAATTAGTCGTGACAGTAAGATAAGACAGTAAACTATGACAATAAGTCGTGACAGTAAGATAAGACAGTAAACTATGACAATTAGTCATGACAGTGAGATAAGACAGTAAACTATGACAATAAGTCGTGACAGTGAGATAAGACAGTAAACTATGACAATAAGTCGTGACAGTGAGATAAGACAGTAAACTATGACAATAAGTCGTGACAGTGAGATAAGACAGTAAACTATGACAATAAGTCGTGACAGTAAGATAAGACAGTAAACTATGACAATTAGTCATGACAGTAAGCTAAGACAGTAAACTATGACAATTAGTCATGACAGTAATATATCGTGTCGTTAAAGGTAACTAACCAGGAGCAGTTTGTAGTAGGACCTGCCATTGTATAATGAAAACATAGCCTCAATAAAGACGTCAACAAATTGTTGAACAGACTTATATCAGACCTGACGTTATCGCGAACATTGAGCCTGCTTGAGTGTAGACAAGTTCTTGACCTGCTCAAACATGAAGCGTCTGGATGACTTTAGGTAGAAAGATTTAGGCTTCAGATAATCAAACGTTACCGACTCATGTTCCAGTCATGTTGGTATTTACAATAGGAACATTTCTATAAATGAAGGCAATACAATCCAGATTAGCAGGGGGAAAAGAGCTACAATAATTGAAACAGTTACACGGTGTCTCACTCACTAGCAGACCCTCAATTTTCCCAATAACCCTAGCGGTAATCAAAATATTGGAACATTTGAACAAGACTACATTCATTATGTGGACAATTAACAGGAATGTGCCTGTAGTGTTTGTGTGTTTACGCCTAATTGTTATGACCCGCCTGTCTGACGCTCCTCTCTGATAATCTCTGCCATTTGGCTCAGGTACAACAATACGGTTGTTGACTGTGAGTGTACAATAACTGTTAGTTCACACAAGATTAATGGGAAATGAGTTTGTGTACAATAACTGTGAGTTCACACAGGATAGATGGGAAATGTGTTGGTCTTCTCTGTAGGAGAGAGCGTTTAGTGGTCAAACCATTAAAGAAATTACGGGTTTGGAAGCGAGTGAGACACGTTACATAATGATAAATAATATGGAAGATTTGTCTTAGATAATAACAATACAATAAGATAGGACTAATCGCTTATTGCGATCAAATAAACAGAATAAGAGCAGAGTGAAAACAAAAATTAACAACGGTGATAACATATACAGGTTAATTTACTGGAAATTCAGATTGCGTTGAGCTGATATTTTGAGAAGTCAAGAAAGTGTTAAAATGTTTGTAATTGTGCTGAAGTCTAAGTGCAGGGCCAATATATCGGAAAGCTAATGGAAAGTGATACAGCTCAGCAATGATGAAAGAACATAGAGCATGGAAGAGACACTATGTTATCAGGACTCATTTTATTTTTCTTATCTTTTAGATGCTTAGACATGATAAAGTATATACAACATAATACGATGAATGGCAGAAACCATAAGTCAAATGTGGCAACAATAAACATCTTTCAGCGATTAATACATCGAGAATTGTATTGTCTTTGAGTTGTATCATTGAACATGTCCATAGGTGCTCAGATCCCTACTGGGCATGTGCAGCATTCAGCGACTGATGACTTCAGCTCTCTGTTGGTTGATAAATCTTCTTATGGTCCCATTAAGCCTCTCATTTCTGGGTGTGCCCATCTTAACTCCCATCTCTTTCATCTGAAGGAATGTTGTGGACTCTTGGTCGTCAAGATCCTGTGCCACTTCTTGAATCTCAGAGGCCATTAATGACTTCTAATTGACCCATTGGTTGGCCGTTTTCGACGACGCAGCAAGCCAGCCCGCTATTTCATTTCCTCGTACTCCCGCATGTCCAGGGACAAAGGTGACTCCCCGTATCGTTGACTTCTGTAATGACTCGAAAATTACCAGCGTGCAGAGCCCGTCTATTCTTTTCTTATCATGCTAATCGAATCACTTAGTATACAGGCGTGGGTGTAGTCTTGTGACTCCAATCAGATGAATGCCTTGGTCACTGCCATCACCTTCATAGACATACTACTCGTGATAATAAAGTACACAGTGCTCTCTTATTTGATTGTTCTGCCCGCAGAGCGTGCTGAGATGCCCATGCGATCCTTTGGTGTCGTATTACCGATCCGTCTACATACATGATTGTATAGAGAATGAGATTTTAAAAAATGGTCGTAAGTAGTATACAATGGTGTAAATAAGCCGTATTTTACCCGTAAATTAACAAAGATATATAGTGTGGTGCGCAGCGCACCACATGTACACGAGAGACAAAGGTAGTTAACCATGCCCGTTCGTGTCGGGATGTTGATTTCTCGTGTAGGTGACCCCGGAAGTGGCCTGTTTATGTCTGGTGTCTGCTGACTTTGGAGCGCTTGGTGTACTTGAGCGATAGTGATAGGTTAGTAGATTATACATGACCTCGGGGCGGATCGCGTGTCAGCGGGTGACCCCTCGGGGATTATCTCGAGTGTTTTCGGACAGCGTGCTATCGGATCGGGGATTAGTTCGATTCGGTGTGACGCTATCGCGCCAGGTAGACGTTAGAAAATATTTATAGCTATGTAGTTGGGTGTCTGCTTAACGTTGTACCATAAATGAAGCATACGAGTGAAACAGTTAGAGATTACTGGTTAGTCTAAGCTGGTAGTGTAAATATGTTCCTCGGTGTTAGTGGTTCGCTCTCTCTCTCTCTCTCTCTCGCTCTCGACCTCTCTCTCTTTCTCTCTCTCTCTCTCTCTCTACTATTCCAGCCTAGAGTTCCCGCCATTGAAACACTTACTCATTATCTCCATTTATCCATATCATCGCGCCTTCCTTCTCTCTCTCTCTCTCTCTCTCTCTCTCTCTCTCTCTCTTTCTCCCCTATCCTCTCTTAGACTTCTAACCGATCAGTCCACCCTCCACCTCTCCCTTTAGCTCCCCCGCCCTCCCTCATATTTTTAGCGTCCCTCCTATTGTAACACTTGATTATTCTCACCATGTATACCTAGCATCTCACCTTCTTTCTCATAGTCTTCTCTCTCTCGCTCTCTCTCTCTCTTCTAACCCCTACTAGACTTCTCTCCTACCATTCCACCTTTCTTCCTCTCACTCTCTCTCTCTCTCTCTCTTTACCTCACCTAGCGTTCCGCCTTCATTCGTATTTTTTACCTTACCGCCAGTGTAACACATTAATAACATTGAATTGTCATTACAAAAAGACTTGAAATATCTACTTTTTAAAGAACCAATAAGATAAACATATGAAAAACGAAGGAATAATACACTCGACAAGGCTTAACAGACGTACTTTATGCACATCATCATTAATACAACTGAAATTCCTTTAATGATAACCTATCACATCGTTATGAGCTAAGAGAAAAACAGAAAAAAAAATTCAACTTACACCGTAAAATATTCCACTAAAACACAGACCGCTAGACTGAACAGTACTATGAAAATAAACGTCCGTGAATCAAGCGCGCTTATAACACGAAGTCTCACATTCGACTAGTTTAAATATAATCTGGTAAATAAAATTTGGACGATACTATTCCACACTCGACTAATATCTAGGTTAACCAATCAGAGAAGAAGATTTCTATCGGACACCCATCAACGAAATGACTGACCTCTGGATTAACTAATCAGAGGAGAGGATTACTGTTATCGTGATAACTGACCTCATTTTCAACTTGAAGTGCTGTCGAGTCTGATGCATGGGTTACTTTAAATCGATTCGACCCCTGATACAATCCACCTAGCGGGTCAATGGTGACGGAAATAATACAAGTGGCGGGTTACTTGAACGCGTTTTGACCCCTGCTGCAATACCAGGAGTTCCATGACAGTTATAAATAGTTGGATACAACGAGCAGGAAGTTATATTAAGGACAGAAATCTAGCAGGCAATGGCAGAAACCTAAGAGGCAAGGACAGAAAACTAGGGGGGTCGTGGTTCGTGGTTCGGTAAGTCCGTGGTTCGTTAAGTCCGTGGTTCGTGGGGTTGTGGTTCGATGTTCGTTAGTTGAGGGTTCGTTAAGTCCGTGGTTCGTGGGGTTGTGGTTCGTGGTTCGTTAGTTGATGGTTCGTTAAGTTCGTGGTTTTTAAGTTCGTAGGGGTTGTGGTTCGCGGTTCGTGAGTTGATGGTTCGTTAAGTTCGTGGTTTTTAAGTTCGTTGTTCGTGAGTTTGTGGTTCGTTAGTTGATGGTTCGTTAAGTTCGTGGTTTTTAAGTTCGTTGTTCGTGAGTTTGTGGTTCGTTAGTTGATGGTTCGTTAAGTCCGTGGTTCGTGGGGTTGTGGTTCGTGGTTCGTTAGTTGATGGTTCGTTAAGTCCATGGTTCGTAGGGGTTGTGGTTCGCGGTTCGTGAGTTGAGGGTTCGTTAAGTCCATGGTTCGTAGGGGTTGTGGTTCGCGGTTCGTGAGTTGAGGGTTCGTTAAGTCCGTGGTTCGTGGGGTTGTGGTTCGTGGTTCGTTAGTTGATGGTTCGTTAAGTCCGTGGTTCGTGGGGTTGTGGTTCGTGGTTCGTTAGTTGATGGTTCGTTAAGTCCATGGTTCGTAGGGGTTGTGGTTCGCGGTTCGTGAGTTGAGGGTTCGTTAAGTCCGTGGTTCGTGGGGTTGTGGTTCGTGGTTCGTTAGTTGATGGTTCGTTAAGTCCATGGTTCGTGGGGTTGTGGTTCGCGGTTCGTGAGTTGAGGGTTCGGTAAGTCCGTGGTTCGTGGTTTGTTAACTTCGTTGTTCGTGAGTTTGTGGTTTATTAAGTTTGTAGTTTGTTAAGTGCGTGGTTCGAGAGGTCGTGAGCAAGGGCAGAAACCTAAGAGGCAAGGTCAGAAACCTAGGAGGCAAGGGCAGAAACCTAGGAAGCAAAGGCTGAAAAACACTCGTACTGACTAAGGCTTCCAAGGTGTATTTGATTGTCGCCCTATTTTTGTCTGTATAACCTAATATATCACTTTCATTTAATCTATCGATAAACGTTTCAAAGTCATTTCTGTTGTTAACTAACAAGGGTTTGTCTAATCCTGTCGCGTTATTTGAGCTTGTGTGTGAAAGTAACGCAGCCAAATAGAACTGACCTCTGAGGCAATACCGGATGTGTTACTAAAAAGATTTTGACGTATGATGGCAATTTTATGAGTTTACCCCCTGATCATTTTTTAGGGATACGCCCATGAAATCGGTAAAAATCGTAAATTTTCACTCTAGGCATACCCCAAACTCTATTTTAGACATCCCCATTGCAAAAATTTACATTAAAAACCACTTTTAGGATTTTACCCCCTTATCATTTTTTGAGGGTTACGCCCATGGAATCGATAAAAAGCGTTAATTTAGCACGCAGGCTTACCTAAAACTTTATTTTAGACATCCCCACACCAAAAATTTACTTAAAAATCACTTTTGAAATTGTTACCCCCTTACCATTTTTTAGGGTTACGCCCATGGAATTGATAAAAAAATTGAAATATAACCTCAAGGCATACCCCAAACTTTATTTTAGACATCCCCATAACAAAGATTTACATTAAAAACCACTTTTAGGATTTTACCCCCTTACCAATTTTTAGGGTTACGCCCCTGAAATCGATAAAAATCGTAAATTTAGCACGTAGACTTACCTAAAACTTTATTTTAGACATCCCCACACCAAAAATTAACTTAAAAATCACTTTTGAAAATGTAACCCCCCTTACCATTTTTTAGGGTTACGCCCCTGAAATCGATAAAAATCGTAAATTTAGCACGTAGACTTACCTAAAACTTTATTTTAGACATCCCCACACCAAAAATTAACTTAAAAATCACTTTTGAAAATGTAACCCCCCTTACCATTTTTTAGGGTTACGCCCCTGAAATCGATAAAAATCGTAAATTTAGCACGTAGACTTACCTAAAACTTTATTTTAGACATCCCCACACCAAAAATTAACTTAAAAATCACTTTTGAAAATGTAACCCCCCTTACCATTTTTTAGGGTTACGCCCCTGAAATCGATAAAAAATTGAAATATAACCTCAAGGCATACCCCAAACATATTTTTTGACACCCCTACATATAAAACTCCATCAAAAAATCAACAAAAACTAGTAGTATACAAGGAACTTAAAAATCACTTTTGAAAATGTAACCCCCCTTACCATTTTTTAGGGTTACGCCCCTGAAATCGAAAAAAAATTGAAATATAACCTCAAGGCATACCCCAAACATATTTTTTGACACCCCTACATATAAAACTCCATCAAAAAATCAACAAAAAACTAGTAGTATACAAGGGTGTTTTGAGCAAGGATTTGAACATTTTGGGCTGTATCGTGCAGCACAATCTTGTATCGTGCAGCACGATACATCTGCGTAGTATGTACGGCTCAAAACACCCTTGTATACTACTAGTTTTTTGTTGATTTTTTGATGGAGTTTTATATGTAGGGGTGTCAAAAAATATGTTTGGGGTATGCCTTGAGGTTATATTTCAATTTTTTATCGATTTCAGGGGCGTAACCCTAAAAAATGGTAAGGGGGTTACATTTTCAAAAGTGATTTTTAAGTTCCTTGTATACTACTAGTTTTTTGTTGATTTTTTGATGGAGTTTTATATGTAGGGGTGTCAAAAAATATGTTTGGGGTATGCCTTGAGGTTATATTTCAATTTTTTATCGATTTCAGGGGCGTAACCCTAAAAAATGGTAAGGGGGGTTCATTTTCAAAAGTGATTTTTAAGTTAATTTTTGGTGTGGGGATGTCTAAAATAAAGTTTTAGGTAAGTCTACGTGCTAAATTTACGATTTTTATCGATTTCAGGGGCGTAACCCTAAAAAATGGTAAGGGGGGTTACATTTTCAAAAGTGATTTTTAAGTTAATTTTTGGTGTGGGGATGTCTAAAATAAAGTTTTAGGTAAGTCTACGTGCTAAATTTACGATTTTTATCGATTTCAGGGGCGTAACCCTAAAAAATGGTAAGGGGGGTTACATTTTCAAAAGTGATTTTTAAGTTAATTTTTGGTGTGGGGATGTCTAAAATAAAGTTTTAGGTAAGTCTACGTGCTAAATTTACGATTTTTATCGATTTCAGGGGCGTAACCCTAAAAAATGGTAAGGGGGTAAAATCCTAAAAGTGGTTTTTAATGTAAATCTTTGTTATGGGGATGTCTAAAATAAAGTTTGGGGTATGCCTTGAGGTTATATTTCAATTTTTTTATCAATTCCATGGGCGTAACCCTAAAAAATGGTAAGGGGGTAACAATTTCAAAAGTGATTTTTAAGTAAATTTTTGGTGTGGGGATGTCTAAAATAAAGTTTTAGGTAAGCCTGCGTGCTAAATTAACGCTTTTTATCGATTCCATGGGCGTAACCCTCAAAAAATGATAAGGGGGTAAAATCCTAAAAGTGGTTTTTAATGTAAATTTTTGCAATGGGGATGTCTAAAATAGAGTTTGGGGTATGCCTAGAGTGAAAATTTACGATTTTTACCGATTTCATGGGCGTATCCCTAAAAAATGATCAGGGGGTAAACTCATAAAATTGCCATCATACGTCAAAATCTTTTTAGTAACACATCCGGTATTGCCTCAGAGGTCAGTTCTATTTGGCTGCGTTACTTTCACACACAAGCTCAAATAACGCGACAGGATTAGACAAACCCTTGTTAGTTAACAACAGAAATGACTTTGAAACGTTTATCGATAGATTAAATGAAAGTGATATATTAGGTTATACAGACAAAAATAGGGCGACAATCAAATACACCTTGGAAGCCTTAGTCAGTACGAGTGTTTTTCAGCCTTTGCTTCCTAGGTTTCTGCCCTTGCCTCCTAGGTTTCTGACCTTGCCTCTTAGGTTTCTGCCCTTGCTCACGACCTCTCGAACCACGCACTTAACAAACTACAAACTTAATAAACCACAAACTCACGAACAACGAAGTTAACAAACCACGAACCACGGACTTACCGAACCCTCAACTCACGAACCGCGAACCACAACCCCACGAACCATGGACTTAACGAACCATCAACTAACGAACCACGAACCACAACCCCACGAACCACGGACTTAACGAACCCTCAACTCACGAACCGCGAACCACAACCCCTACGAACCATGGACTTAACGAACCATCAACTAATGAACCACGAACCACAACCCCACGAACCACGGACGTAACGAACCATCAACTAACGAACTACGAACCACAACCCCACGAACCACGGACTTAACGAACCCTCAACTCACGAACCGCGAACCACAACCCCTACGAACCATGGACTTAACGAACCCTCAACTCACGAACCGCGAACCACAACCCCTACGAACCATGGACTTAACGAACCATCAACTAACGAACCACGAACCACAACCCCACGAACCACGGACTTAACGAACCATCAACTAACGAACCACAAACTCACGAACAACGAACTTAAAAACCACGAACTTAACGAACCATCAACTAACGAACCACAAACTCACGAACAACGAACTTAAAAACCACGAACTTAACGAACCATCAACTCACGAACCGCGAACCACAACCCCTACGAACTTAAAAACCACGAACTTAACGAACCATCAACTAACGAACCACGAACCACAACCCCACGAACCACGGACTTAACGAACCCTCAACTAACGAACCACGAACCACAACCCCACGAACCACGGACTTAACGAACCACGGACTTACCGAACCACGAACCACGACCCCCCTAGTTTTCTGTCCTTGCCTCTTAGGTTTCTGCCATTGCCTGCTAGATTTCTGTCCTTAATATAACTTCCTGCTCGTTGTATCCAACTATTTATAACTGTCATGGAACTCCTGGTATTGCAGCAGGGGTCAAAACGCGTTCAAGTAACCCGCCACTTGTATTATTTCCGTCACCATTGACCCGCTAGGTGGATTGTATCAGGGGTCGAATCGATTTAAAGTAACCCATGCATCAGACTCGACAGCACTTCAAGTTGAAAATGAGGTCAGTTATCACGATAACAGTAATCCTCTCCTCTGATTAGTTAATCCAGAGGTCAGTCATTTCGTTGATGGGTGTCCGATAGAAATCTTCTTCTCTGATTGGTTAACCTAGATATTAGTCGAGTGTGGAATAGTATCGTCCAAATTTTATTTACCAGATTATATTTAAACTAGTCGGATGTGAGACTTCGTGTTATAAGCGCGCTTGATTCACGGACGTTTATTTTCATAGTACTGTTCAGTCTAGCGGTCTGTGTTTTAGTGGAATATTTTACGGTGTAAGTTGAATTTTTTTTTCTGTTTTTCTCTTAGCTCATAACGATGTGATAGGTTATCATTAAAGGAATTTCAGTTGTATTAATGATGATGTGCATAAAGTACGTCTGTTAAGCCTTGTCGAGTGTATTATTCCTTCGTTTTTCATATGTTTATCTTATTGGTTCTTTAAAAAGTAGATATTTCAAGTCTTTTTGTAATGACAATTCAATGTTATTAATGTGTTACACTGGCGGTAAGGTAAAAAATACGAATGAAGGCGGAACGCTAGGTGAGGTAAAGAGAGAGAGAGAGAGAGAGAGAGAGTGAGAGGAAGAAAGGTGGAATGGTAGGAGAGAAGTCTAGTAGGGGTTAGAAGAGAGAGAGAGCGAGAGAGAGAAGACTATGAGAAAGAAGGTGAGATGCTAGGTATACATGGTGAGAATAATCAAGTGTTACAATAGGAGGGACGCTAAAAATATGAGGGAGGGCGGGGGAGCTAAAGGGAGAGGTGGAGGGTGGACTGATCGGTTAGAAGTCTAAGAGAGGATAGGGGAGAAAGAGAGAGAGAGAGAGAGAGAGAGAGAAGGAAGGCGCGATGATATGGATAAATGGAGAGAATGAGTAAGTGTTTCAATGGCGGGAACTCTAGGCTGGAATAGTAGAGAGAGAGAGAGAGAGAGAAAGAGAGAGAGGTCGAGAGCGAGAGAGAGAGAGAGAGAGAGAGCGAACCACTAACACCGAGGAACATATTTACACTACCAGCTTAGACTAACCAGTAATCTCTAACTGTTTCACCCTTATGCTTCATTTATGGTACAACGTTAAGCAGACACCCAACTACATAGCTATAAATATTTTCTAACGTCTACCTGGCGCGATAGCGTCACACCGAATCGAACTAATCCCCGATCCGATAGCACGCTGTCCGAAAACACTCGAGATAATCCCCGAGGGGTCACCCGCTGACACGCGATCCGCCCCGAGGTCATGTATAATCTACTAACCTATCACTATCGCTCAAGTACACCAAGCGCTCCAAATTCAGCAGACACCAGACATAAACAGGCCACTTCCGGGGTCACCTACACGAGAAATCAACATCCCGACACGAACGGGCATGGTTAACTACCTTTGTCTCTCGTGTACATGTGGTGCGCTGCGCACCACACTATATATCTTTGTTAATTTACGGGTAAAATACGGCTATTTACACCATTGTATACTACTGTCGTATCATCATCTCATTTGAACGATATCCTACCGGTATTGATTTTGTGCTAGGAACACTATGCTCTGACAATGCTCACTAGTGCTCAGAATTCTCTCCTGACAACACAGAAAGATCTCACCCTAGTGTACAACCTTTAAAATGTCGGCTGCCTCGAGTAGAAATTAAGAAAGACATTCATTTTTTTAAATGAAAGACAGAGAATTTATTTACCTTATTATTTACTTATTAATTATTTTTCAAAATTTGGCCATGAAAGAAGCCTATCGTTTGCATTTTTAATTCCTATCTGCTAATGTTACTTAACGTAGTAAACTTGAACATGGAATCTCTTTCTGTCGTCCGTCTTCTATAGGTCTAGGTACTCTATCTGCCTTATAACGACATCAGAAGTCAGTGAAAAAAACCCGATCCTTCAAAATGGGGTTCGAACCGAGTTTCTGTTGCGAGACGAGACATTGGGACTGAGCATCCACGGGCGTTATCGATCTGAATGAATCCGGGGCACTAGGAAGGGCAAAAGGCCGGATGGCTAGGGGCAATATATAAATCTCGCAGGGGAGGGGTGGGAATCAGTCTGTATAACACAAAAGACCAAAGATAAATAATTGCAGCTCACCACAACGCTTCAATGTATGGTGAACACTACCAGCTACTATCAATTGTAAATTAAGTCAGTGGAAAGGTCGCAGTATTAAGGTGACGGGGTTTGAGAAGAATAGATTAATAACAGTCAAGTAAAAACATTTGCTCACTTCGCTGTCAGCATTCAATGACAGAAGAAGTGAATAAATATTTAGCGACTCATAGTTAACTGTTGACGATAGACAAAGTGAATAATAACTGATCAAGACCTTCCTCACTTCGTGTCCCTAAAACAGACTAACTCGTCTGACCTTGGGTGTAGAAGAGGACAAATAAACCCGATGCTAATATTTGCCGTTCTGAAGTGGGATGTGTTCGATGCGAAGATAACACGGAGTGCTGTAAACAATGATCCAATCCACACTTTTGTACACATCTCACGCCTCTCGTGGCGGACAGCATTGGTCATCAGGATGAATGTCAGCAAACATTTCAAAGACCCTGTGCCACAATGAACTGGTTAAACAAGGAGCTATGTTGTTACTGCAACTGATTACAAGTTATGAGCTGTTTTTGTGCTTTTATGAATACAACTATAATAATTATACGTGAATATAATCCTCAAATATAGAGCTGAACTATCATATACGCACTTGGTATATCTTCTTGTTGTTGTTATAGACCCAGTAGATAAGAACATCACTCTTGGCTCTAAGACCAGCTTGATGCGTAGTCTTGATACGTCAATTTATTTTCTATATATGCTTGCGAAACATAGACTTTCTGCAAAGCTACAGAAACATATACAAACTGTACCATTATAATAAGATTGTGGACATCTCTTACTAGGATCGTAGCTCAAATAAAACAGTCAGCAGGGCAAGCAATCGGATTACATAATGATCTTTTGATTGTTGTAAAGATGTCCAGATTGAAACATCTTGACCACGCATCTCGGTTGTCTGGACTAGCAGAAACCATTCTACAAGGGAATGTGAAATGAACAAGAAGGTTGAGGTAGGCAGAGAAAGAGTTGTGAAGATAACATCCAAGAAATGACGGGTCTCGAATATTCAGTCCCAAAGAATAACTGAAGATAGATAGATATTGTTAATGAATTCTTTCAGTGGTGCTCCAACCACTCCCAGATTTATGGGAAGAAAAGAGGCACACATAAAAACATACACACATTCATTACAAATATACAAATAGTGTATATTTTATTCTATCTATCTATCTATTGACCTTTCAAGCCGTGGCCAGCCCATAGAGCGTAGACCAAGATACTCCTTATATCTGAATTTTTGTTCTAGCAGTTTTCAATTCTTTAAAAGATATTTTATCAAATCTCGCCATTTGTCTCTGTTCTGTGCAAGCAGCTCTATCTCATTGAGGGAGCCGATTCCTGCTGCGTTTGCCTCTCTCAGCAATGTTCTTCTCAGTGTCTCTCTGGGTCTTCCTCTTTTTCTCTTACTTGTTGTTTCCCCACATGAGGGTTTGCTTTGCTATTCGGTTATTATCTCTTCTCATCACATGTCCAACATATGACCATCGTCTTTTCTTTATTACTGAAGATATTAGTGGTTGATTGGCGATTTCTCTAATTTCCTCGTTTGTTTTGAATTCGTTCCACGCTATACCAAGTATTTTCCTTAGACATTTATTTTCGAATGCGTTCAACTTTGTTTCTATATCTCTTGTTGTTTTCCAGATTTCACACGCATACGTAAGGGTTGATAGTACATTTGATTTGAATATTCTAAGTTTTGTGTTTGTGCTGATGAGTTTTGATTTCCACAACTTTTCAAGGCTTCTGAAAGACATTGCTGCTTTAGTTATTCTGATTCTAATTTCTTTGATTGTATCCACTTCTCGATCAATGTGACTTCCAAGATAGACAAAGTGATCGATCTCTTCCACTGGTTTGTTTTCCATGTTTTGTCGTCTATTGGAATTAAGCTTTTCATGACTTTAGTCTTTTCATGAATGATTTCAAGCCCAATTTTGCTGGCTATTGATGATAGTTCATTTGTGTTTTCCTGCATCTGTTTTATCTGACTACTGATGAGAACAATGTCATCAGCAAAGTCGAGGTCCCCCAAGTGGTCTCCTTGAATCCATTCGATGCCTTTATTACCAGTGCAGCATTTCTTCATTATGAAGTCCATACCAACTCCAAATAATAAGGGCGATAAAATATATCCTTGTTTAACCCCGGTTTCTATCTTTTATTACACTAAAGAAAATAGTTGATAGAAACGTTGATACTTTGTGTTGTCATCCTACACTAAAACATATTAACCATACCTTTCATATTTTCTGTTACATCTTTGCCTATATCGCAGCTCCAACTTGCCAAAACATTATATCTATCGCCAACATTTTGGCTGAGACGGTTAATGTTGATAAATTGTATAAAAACATCGTGAGATATTTAAAGAGACAGGTAGCTTCGGAGTATGAGTCTGACGAGCGGAGCACACATTTATCATGAAATATATCACAGACTTGAGCAGATTTGCTTTGAAGAAAGAAAACGAAAATGATCTCGTCATATTCGCATTTGTCTCTATGCGCCGTACATTGTAAAAAAAAATGCTTTAAACTCACAACAATAATAATCAAATCCTACCTCGCTCATGTTCGCGTACTTTAACATAAGACCATCATTATTGTACTCTGAGGTGTTTAAGATTGTTACTTCAGTGCAAGGATGGTTCTAGAGGATGCCATTTCAGTCATCATCAAAATCACCATCATCATCATTATCAGAGGCGAAGGTTCAGCAGCAAAGCTGGATGTTGTCAACTACCAACAGCTGATGGCTTGCGACAGGATCGGTGAACCAGGAACCATCCAGACCCTGCTCCACCTCTCCGTGGTGCCTATAGTAACAGACTAACCTGTCCAGTCTATCCAAGCGAGTAGGGATCGAAAATGGAAGACAACCAGGTACTCAAAATTGTCGTGCTGAGGCCTGATGTGTTTGGCCAAAAGGCGCAAGTATCACAGTTATACTACAAACTACAACACAACGCAGATACGCCCACTTAACGTCCTTTTAAGGGCGGACGACGAAGAGGTGTACTCCTTTAGTACTTGATCTCACGAAAAAATAAAAGAATGTTAAATAAATAATTTACATCACGGGATCAAACAACTAACTGTGGGCCAGGTCCCATAACTCCGAAGTAAACAAAGGGAGACTCCAACAGCGCGGAAGTAACTTCCGGGATTCTGTCGAGAAGACTGTGTCTTGAGGGCAAGTGTCTTTTAATTTCTGAGAATAATGGCCGCATGAGTCAGTATAAATCATCACGTGGTGAGCAGGTAAGGGTTTTTATTTTGTACCGGAAGTAACTAATATTTGGATCTTGTTAGGAATCGAATCTATGGCCGCAGGATTAAGAAACAACAGATCCAATTCACCCGAGAACCAGTATCCCTGCGCATAAAGCTATAATCTAACACAGATTCACTTGACAAATATATAAAAGCAGCAATTTATATCACCAAAATGCAGCTAACAAATGCACCAACACAAACATAATCTGTAATCTTACCAAAATTCGACTTAAAAAATAACAAACACAATCATAAGCTACAATCTTAACAAAATTAGACTAAAAATTAACAAACACAATCATAAGCTACAATCTTACAAAAATTCGACTAAAAATTAATAAACACAATCATAAGTTACAATCTTACCAAAATTCGACTAAAAAATTAACAAATACAATCATAAACTACAATCTCACCAAACTTCGACAAACAAGTGCACAAACACAAGTAAAAAAAACCCATATAATTTCCTCAAAACTCAGCACACAAATCCAGACATAATCCGAGGCTTTAATCACAATAAAAGGCAGCAATAAGGGATAAACTATAACGACTTCGAGTGATTGTTGAGCGAATCCCTCTCTTCATGGTCTAATTCAAATCGACTTGACTCATGCCACAACCGAAAGAGATGACTCACAGAAGAAATCTCTTAATTAAATCACGTGACAGCGGTATAGTTTGTTACCCCATTTGTTATTCTCCTGCTGTGGATGTAGAATGTGGCGGCGCTTTGAAACGGACTAGTGTTTAAGATAGAAATATGTGGTATTGACAAGACAGTGTCTACAGATCGGATATCTTTGCTAGAAGGAGTGTATTGATAATAACAACCGTTAACTACTTCCGGAAAGCGAGAGAGAGAGAGAGAGAGAGAAAGAGAGAGAGAGATAAAGAGAGAGAGAAAGAGAGAGAGAAAGAGAGATAAAGAGAGAATTAGAGAAAGAGAGAGAGAGAAAGATAGATAAAGAGAAAGAGAGTGAGAGAAAGAGAGAGAAAGAAAGAGAAAGAGAGAGATATATAGAGAGAGAAAGATATAACAACGGTTGTAAAACAAAAATTAACTCACCGCACTACTTTCAGCTTTATGTCGTCAGCCGGTGTTGGTCTTAAGTCCCGCGGAGGGAAAAAAGGGGGCGGGGGAGGCGGGGCGCGGGAGGATATTCAGTGACTCTATCGGATTATTGGAGCTGTCAACATGTTTGTTAAGTCGCGCTTCTCAAATATTTCAACCGGTGCCAAATGTTCATTTACTTAACCTTCTCAAATTTGTCTACAAGTTTAAAGCTTCAGATATTAGCAGTAATGTAGCACGCGTAATTATAAAGTAGTGATTGCATGCGGCTTCAGGTAGTAATGTAGCACGCGTAATTATAATGTAGTGAATGCATGCGGCTTCAGGTAGTAATGTAGCACGCGTAATTATAAAGTAGTGATTGCATGCGGCTTCAGGTAGTAATATAGCACGCATAATTATAAAGTAGTGATTGCATGCGGCTTCAGGTAGTAATGTAGCACGCGTAATTATAATGTAGTGAATGCATGCGGCTTCAGGTAGTAATGTAGCACGCGTAATTATAATGTAGTGATTGCATGCGGCTTCAGGTAGTAATGTAGCACGCGTAATTATAAAGTAGTGATTGCATGCGGCTTCAGGTAGTAATGTAGCACGTGTAATTATAAAGTAGTGATTGCATGCGGCTTCAGGTAGTAATGTAGCACACGTAATTATAATGTAGTGATTGCACGCGGCTTCGTGATTTACGATTGTTAACAGATTTTCAAACGTTAGTAAAGAAAATTATAACAGGATATTTGAATTACAGATAAGACATAAAAAGCGAATGAACTCATGTCCGTTTATCAGTCTTACCGACCTCAGGGGTCAGCTTTAAGAAAAGGTGATCAAGACTCACTTCCACATGATGATTGTTGAACTCAGCCTAACAGGGAGACCAGGAACCAAGCAGGGAAGACAAATGCAGACTCAAAAATATAAGTCGAACAAGAACAAGCCAAGTCAGCCTATGACAATCTTCGCTATCAAAGCAAGAAACAGAACGGAATGGCGCTTCTGGTAGCCAACCTTCGCTGCGGAGACGGCAATGAATGAATAAGTCAAATGTGTCGGAAAGAAAAATATAAATATCACAAATTCGCTGCAAATTGCGATACAACACAAAATGCGTTCATTTTCGACCGATTATATAGAGAGACTGGTAGCCGCGAAAGCTCAGTGGTTAGTGAACTGGGCTAGAAAGGTCAAGAGGTCGCGTTCGGTTTGACCCTGATCGACGGCTTCTGGGTTCACCCATCCTTCAATATTTACAGAGTTTTTTTTTTTTTTCTTTTTGGAAAGTAAAGCGGCACGGGCGTAATACCGACCACTTTACCCCAAAAATCATGTGCCGAAGGTCTGAAAAAATTATGGTCACTAACACCATATTCCCTATACCCCACATGGCGTGACGGGGGTACTTGACTTGACTTATATAGACTGTGTTTAAAAAGTAATAACAGCGAGGAAGCCATCCTCCCAGCTGTAGGTCCGTTATGTGAAAATAAAAGATCTCTCAGTTCTACACCTTTCTCAGCTATAGTCGCCTACAAAAATGTCCTAGACTAAGATCCTACTATAATAATTGTCTAGAAAAATGTCCTAGACTAAGACCCTACTATAACAATTGTCTAGAAAAATGTCCTAGACTAAGACCCTACTATAATAATTGTCTAGAAAAATGTCCTAGACTAAGACCCTACTATAATAATTGTCTAGAAAAAAGCCCTAGATTAAGACCCTACTATAATAATTGTCTAGAAAAATGTCCTAGACTAAGACCCTACTATAATAATTGTCTAGAAAAAAGCCCTAGATTAAGACCCTACTATAATAATTGTCTAGAAAAAAGCCCTAGATTAAGACCTTACTATAATAATTGTCTAGAAAAATGTCCTAGACTAAGACCCTAGTATAATAATTGTCTAGAAAAATGTCCTAGACTAAGATCCTACTATAATAATTGTCTAGAAAAATGTCCTAGACTAAGATCCTACTATAATAATTGTCTAGAAAAATGTCCTAGACTAAGATCCTACTATAATAATTGTCTAGAAAAATGTCCTAGACTAAGACCTTACTATAATAATTGTCTAGAAAAATGCCCTAGACTAAGACCCTACTATAATAATTGTCTAGAAAAAAGCCCTAGACTAAGACCCTACTATAATAATTGTCTAGAAAAAAGCCCTAGATTAAGATCCTACTATAATAATTGTCTAGAAAAATGTCCTAGACTAAGACCCTACTATAATAATTGTCTAGAAAAATGTCTTAGACTAAGATCCTACTATAATAATTGTCTAGAAAAATGTCCTAGACTAAGATCCTATTATAATAATTGTCTAGAAAAATGTCCTAGACTAAGATCCTACTATAATAATTGTCTAGAAAAATGTCCTAGACTAAGATCCTACTATAATAATTGTCTAGAAAAATGTTCTAGACTAAGACCCTACTATAATAATTGTCTAGAAAAATGTTCTAGACTAAGACCCTACTATAATAATTGTCTAGAAAAATGTTCTAGACTAAGATCCTACTATAATAATCGCCTCGAAAAATGTCCTAGACTAAGATCCTACTATAATAATTGTCTAGAAAAATGTCCTAGACTAAAACCCTACTATAATAATTGTCTAGAAAAATGTCCTAGACTAAGATCCTACTATAATAATTGTCTAGAAAAATGTCCTAGACTAAGATCCTACTATAATAATTGTCTAGAAAAATGTCCTAGACTTAAGATCCTACTATAATAATTGTCTAGAAAAATTTCCTAGACTAAGACCCTACTACAATAATTGTCTAGAAAAATGTCCTAGACTAAGATCCTACTATAATAATTGTCTAGAAAAATGTCCTAGACTAAGATCCTACTATAATAATTGTCTATAAAAATGTCCTCGGAAATCTCCGAATATTTCTGTCGAGCACATATGAGTGTTAACTCGCGTGCTAAAACGTCGGTTCAAGTCTCGTACTTTACCTTTACTTATTGTTTCATTTAGAAAGAATAAAACATTGTAACGACATTCAAAACAGTTGTAGAGATGATCCTAAACAATGGTCTTGCAACATTCAAACTGCCTTAAAGGCCTGATGGTTTTTCAGCTAAAATAAGACATCAGACTAGACCGTACATTAAGCCCCAGATAGACTTAAGTTCTCTTCATTAGCAACAGTTACATTGTTTTAAACACAGCTGTTTATCATTGATACTTTAGTTCTCGAGTTCATTTGGTCATTTTAGAAATATAAAGTGTATATGATTTTCGCGTGAGTTTGATTAGAAGAAATGATGACTAAACTTGATAATAATGTTTGGGGGTTAACAAATAAATACTTCACAGGAGGTAGTGTTAAATTTACAATCTTTGAAGCACTTCTCAAAAACATTTAATAAACTAACATAACAGTTAAATGAGCCATTCAATGCGTTAAATTCCCATATTTACATTTTTAAAATTAACTCTACCACCAATTTAATATAGCATTTTAAGGAAGGACCAATTTGTATTTTGCTCAGATAATTCTAATGCAAAATATTTTTTAGCAAAGTAACAAATACTAATGGACTTTAGACAAGAAAACAGAAGAGAAAATTGAAGCCATTGAAATGTGGATTTATAGAAGAATAGGAAGAACTGAATACAAAGAAAAGGAAACATACGTTGAAGTCTTGCAACAACTAAAAATGAAAAGAGAAACTACTAGACACAAACCTATCAAGACAATAAGATTTTTGGGGCAAGGTAAAAGACACAGCAAAATAATAAAAGTAATCTTAGAAGGAAAAGTATAAGATAAAAGAGGCAGAGACAGACCAAGACTAATATGGATGAGTTACATCAAAAGATGGACAAGTCAGCCTATGACTACCTGCACCATCAAAGCCAGAGACAGAGCGGAAGGACGATCTATGATATCCGACCCTCGATGCGGAGACGGCACTCAATGATGATGATGATGAACAAAAGCGGCACTTTGAAAATAAAACAAGGAGCCATGCAATGTAAGGAAAGCTGTTCTACACAACTGAACAAACATTATCTTGTACCGACTTACCTTTTGAATGCATTTTTTCCATTAATCTAAATCTTACATTTACAAAACGACATTGCTTTGCTGACCCAGCAATCTGTGTGTTCTGTATTCTCCACTGATTTCTACAACATTCAAGGGAATAACTTTTGCACCGAGACAGTAAAATGTTCTTTGAAGTTTGCCAAATAAACATGAAATCCAGCGCGAAGGGCTCCCGCCTTCTGTTCATCCCGATGTGATGATTTCCAGAACCGGCCTGCAAGCCTCGGACAGCCTGCTCTTAAAAACTCCAACAAAGGACGAAGACTCCGCAGACTGGGTCCTGTACAAACAGTAGCACCTTGAGCCACCCCAGTGGCGTTTCGCCGGAAACGCTTGAGTGACGTA
Organism: Megaustenia siamemsis; assembly: GCA_032433765.1. Classification (NCBI taxonomy): domain Eukaryota; kingdom Metazoa; phylum Mollusca; class Gastropoda; order Stylommatophora; family Ariophantidae; genus Megaustenia; species Megaustenia siamemsis. The sequence continues at coordinate 26,583,921 of JAVIAB010000124.1, forward strand.
TTGAGATATAGTTATTCAACATACCAGAAATTGTTTTAGTGAAGAAGGGTACGAAATGTCAAATAGTTGCCGTTGTCGGTGTGCTCTCTTCATTGAGTCCAGGTACTAGTGAGTAAATGTGCAGCGAATTGTGAACTAGACACAGTACCTGGCACTAAGGCTGACCCAGTCCTTGATGTACCAATCTCTTTTATCTGGAACTTCTACTTTCTTTCTATTCCGCATTATTTTTTGTTCTATTTGGCATCTTCTAAAGTTTTGTTTGTTTTGCACATGTAGTTTCTCTGTGGCACTGCCGACCGTCTTTTTTTTTTTTTTTTTTTTTTTTTGCATTGTTTATTTCTATTTAACACAATTTACATTTTTACTGCATTGCTTCTTATTGCATGGCACAATCCCCTTTTTAGCATTACTTCTTTCCATTTGACACGATCTACGCTTGGTATAATCTACATCTGCCACGATCTACACTTGTTATAATCAACATCTGCCACGATCTACACTTGTTATAATCTACATCTGCCACGATCTACATTTGTTATAATCTACATCTGCTACGATCTACACTTGTTATAATCTACATCTGCCACGATCTACACTTGTTATAATCTACATCTGCCACGATCTACACTTGTTATAATCTACATCTGCCACGATCTACACTTGTTATAATCTACATCTGCCACGATCTACACTTGTTATAATCTACATCTGCCACGATCTACATTTGTTATAATCTACATCTGCTACGATCTACACTTGTTATAATCTACATCTGCAACGATCTACACTTGATAAAATCTACATCTGCCACGATCTGCATTTGGTATAATCTACATCTGCAATGATCAACACTTGGTATAATCTACATCTGGCACGATCTACACATGGCATCATTTGCTTTTTTAATGTTTGCACTATTTCTCCCTCCTCCCTCTCCCCTTCACAATTTACTCTCAAAGTTAGACATGAATCAGCACTTCGGCTGGAGCTTTACAGAACGCACCCCTCCCCAAACCAGAAAATCTAGAATATACCAAAATAAGGCATTCATTATTTAAACTATCGTTATCAAATAGCTACTATACACATAAATGCATCATTTGTTATAAAAAAAGACATTACCTAGGTTTTGTTTTAAATATTTGCAACATAGAAGTCACGTGGTACAAAGAACTCTTAAAACCGCTTACCACCAACAGGAAGGGCACGTCTGTTTGAGGTCTAATGATTCTGCAGTTTGAAAGTTACAGGGCCATTTGTTTAGCCTGACCTTAGATGCACTACTTGCTTGTGTTGAGCATGCAACTCGTGTCGAGCTAACGAAATTGTCAGGATGCACAGTTCTTTCTATTTGCTGAGAGGAAATGATCATCTCTAATGTTTATCTTCAATGTTTCATTCTTTAGAAATTAAGCATTAAGTAATTATGATTCCTTCCACGCCATTTCTCAACCAGTGGTAGGACAGATGTGTTCTCAGAATGTGTAGACAACACTGACTCAGGGAGAGCTCAAGTCTTGAAGCATTATTTACTGGAGTGATTAGATTAGGTTCAATACAAAAATACAAATTTTCAACTAAAATGTTAAATCAGTCCTATTATATGGCTGTGAAACATGGAGAACAACAAAATTGACAATCATGAAGATACAGACTTTCATTAATGGATGCTTACGCAGAATAAAAGGATCGAAATGGCAGGACAAAATCGCTAACATAGAATTATGGAGATATACCAGTCAAACACCAGTGGATTAAGAGATACACCGAAGACGATGGCGCTGGATAGGATACACACTACGGAAGCCAACTGAAAGTATTACACAACAGGTCCTTTTTTGGAATCATCAGGGGAAAAGACAAAGAAGAAGACCAAAGGAATTCTTGGAGAAGACAGATAGAAGCAGAGATGAAGATGGTGGGGAAGACGTGGAATGATCTCAGAAGAATGGCAAGAAACAGAACGACTTGGAAAGTGTTTGTTGAAGACCTACGCTCCACAGGGAGCTGAAAGGTAGAGGAAAGTAGAAGAAGACTAGAGTGATTGTGCGGAGATTAGTTTTAATGAGACCGCTGATTGGCTGGAAGAGGGGTGCTTGGATTTGGAGAGGTTGCAATGGACTTGCACACGGGCAATAAAGGCATTCAATAGTGGTATGTTAAATATGTATAGTGGTATGTCACATAATGCGTAGTAGTATATCAGATAATGTATAGTGAGTGGTATGTCACATAATGCATAGTAGTATATCAGATAATGTATAGTGAGTGGTATGTCACATAATGCATAGTAGTATATCAGATAATGTATAGTGGTATGTCACATAATGCATAGTAGTATATCAGATAATGTATAGTGAGTGGTATGTCACATAATGTATAGTAGTATATCAGATAATGTATAGTGGTATGTCACATAATGCATAGTAGTATATCAGATAATGTATAGTGGTATGTTACATAATGTATAGTAGTATATCAGATAATGTATAGTGGTATGTTACATAATGTATAGTAGTATATCAGATAATGTATAGTGGTATGTTACATAATGTATAGTAGTATATCAGATAATGTATAGTGGTATGTCACATAATGCATAGTAGTATATCAGATAATGTATAGTGGTATGTCACATAATGTATAGTAGTATATCAGATAATGTATAGTGGTATGTTACATAATGCATAGTAGTATATCAGATAATGTATAGTGGTATGTCACATAATGCATAGTAGTATATCAGATAATGTATTGTGGTATGTCACATAATGCATAGTAGTATATCAGATAATGTATAGTGGTATGTCACATAATGCATAGTAGTATATCAGATAATGTATAGTGGTATGTCACATAATGCATAGTAGTATATCAGATAATGTATAGTGGTATGTCACATAATGCATAGTAGTATATCAGATAATGTATAGTGGTATGTCACATAATATATAGTGGCATATCAGATACAGGTACGGCTTTAATGAAGACACTTTTATGAAGCTGCAATAATTAAAAATACAAATCTAACAAGTATGATTTACAATGTTAAATATTTGTACGTGCAACCAGTCAGGTACTCGAACCATGAACACGTACACAATTCGTCATTGGCTGAGAAAGTTAGCAGCTAAGGGTTTGCCTCAATCACCAGCTGTAGCAATATGTAATTATGTATGCCCATACTAACAGATGTTCTACACACAACCACTGGTTCTAAGTGTTTGCTTGCTTGTGTTCACCCGATGACTAAAGGAATAGATTTCTTCGTCATCCGCTCTTAAAATGGCATTAAGTTGGCGTCGAAAGTTGTGTTGTGGAAGAAGGTTGTTGTTGTAGTTGTTGATGGATTGCCACGAGTTGATACGAGCATGTTTGCCCTTTGACTCATAGAATGTGGCGGGTCGTAATGGCTTTCTTAACATTCCCGGCTCTTACTGGAGGTCGTCTGTCCCAGGCTACGCTGGGAAACTACTAGTCCAGCCCAGAGGTACTGCAATACTGGGTCCTCAATCAGTATCAGCCACCACTACAGGGAACACGGCGATCCTAGCTTCTGTTAGCCAGTCTGTTTTGACGCAGACTGTTTCCAGGGGAGACCACGAGGAGGTAGAACTGCTAGGTCTTGGCCAGCTGATGGTGCGCCGGCCCTGCTATTGCAACCGCAGGTCGCAGACGCTTATGCTCCCCCATGGTAAAAGCTAAAGTACAAGACTTGAATCGGCGTTTTAGCACGCGAGTTCACCATTTCAGCCAGCGGCTGGGTCGACCGCGGGTGTATTTTTTTCTAATCACGAGTACAATTCACACTGCTTCCACATGGAATCGACCACAGGTTGTCCGAACGTCGGTAGCCAAGTCGGGTTGTGTCGTGGTTTGAACTAGAACTGTGATAATTTCAACTTTCGACACAACACATCCGATTCCAGCACGGCGTTTTTAATTACCGACTTGCCTTCCCTTTCGATCTCTACTCACTTGGCCAGACTAAAATAGTTAGTCTGTTTCTGGGGCACCGGGAGGAGTTGGAGCAGGATCTGATAGTTCTGATTCAACAATCCTGACGCAAGCCATCAGCTATGATTCGTTAACAACTTTCAGCTCTGTTGCTGAACGACACCCCGGTCTAAGCGTTCTTTTGTTGTTAATTTTTATGTTTATCTAGAGTTTTTCATCCCTTCATTTTTTTCATCATCATCATCATCATCGTGTACCCTGCCGGATGGCGTAGGCGATCATGTCCCTCCACAATCTTCTATCTACAGTGCATCGTATCAGTTCTGTTATTGACTGTTTTCCATGCCATGACCCCAAGCTATCCAGTATTTTCTCTCTTTGTCGTCCGCGATCTCTCATCTCTTTCCTTTTATTTTGCCAATTGTAACCAAGTATTCCAACTTTCCTCTTCTCATGATGTGCCCAAAAAATGTTGATTGCTTCTTTCTGATGTTTTTTAAGAGCTCCCTTTTTGTGTTGGCCTCTTTGAGAACTTCCTCATTGGTCTTTTTATCTGTCCAGGGAACTTTCAACATTCTTCTGAGAAATCCCATCTCTGTGGCCTCTAACAGTCTTTGTTTTCATTTTTTTCATACAGTTTATTAATGTAGTAATGTAGTGTATTTTTTATTTTAGTAATATTGTGCACTTTTTAGTAATTTAGTGTATTTTTTTGGTAATGCGGTGTATTTTTGTTTAGTAACACCATGTATTTTTTTTTTAGTAATGTAGTGTATTTTTTCAGTAATGTAGTGTATTTTTTTTAGTAATGTAGTGCATTTTTGCGTTGTCTGATAGAATAGTTTGAATAGAAACATAATTGGAACATCGCTGCCAAAACTTGGGAGTAATTCTTTTTAGAAGTACTCGTACTGGACAGCCGGGAATTTTGTCTTGTAATTCGTAATACGAATGTTCCATTGATCTTGATAAAATTGCTTACATACCAAAGCATTCAATTACTAAACCGCAGTGGGTTTCACAATGCAAATAGACGGGCAAGGAGGATTCATATTCGTGATCGATATGTGGGAAACAACGGGGTGAGTTTATTCAGATATCTGACAGAATGTTGACAGTTTTCTGAACAGCTTAAAAGACCAACGCGGAAATTATCAAAGAAGTCAACACAAAAAGAGAGCTCCTAAGAAATATCAGAAAGAAGCAATTAACATTTTTCGGGCACATCATGATAAGAGGAAAGTTGGATTACTTGGTTCTAACTGGCAAAATACAGGGCAAAGGAGATCGTGGACGACAAAGAGAGAAAATACAGGATAACTTGGTGTCATGGCATGGAAAACAGTCAATAACAGAACTGATTAGATGCACGGTAGATAAAAGATAGTGGAAGTACATGATCGCCTACGCCAACCGGTATAGCACATGATAATAATGAAGGAATATCCCACAAGTGAGGTAAGGTAGGTGAAAATGATAAATATGTAAGTGAGATTTCAAATGTTGTACCAAATAGATCAACAATGTCTTAGCGAATGATAACATTTTTACCGGATTGAACCGAACAGATAACTACGTGGCGTCGATGTCCATGCGCACGTTTTGCTAGTGGTGAGCATGTGTGTGAGAGAGTACCACAAATGCTAACATCATTTATCTTCAAGAAAGAAGAGTTTCACGTAGGTAATGACCCTTAAGGTCAAGTGCTTAGCACGTGCTATGGCTTTTTTAATTAGAAAAACTGGAAATTCAAGAAACTCACGCCTCTCCTCTCCTCCCCTCCTCTATTTTTACACACATTTTGTGTTTTTTTTTCACTCTCACTCAATTCTCTCTCTCTCACCCCCCCCCCCCCCAATATTCCTAATTTCGATAAAAATGAATACATTTGCATGAAATTGATAGTTTAAATAAACATAAAGTTTGCAAATTCGTAACGAAAAAAAAAGAACACAGTTGTTAGGAATTCCCCACTAGCATGTAGTGCCGCAGTCATGTGAAATGTAAGAGAAAATCGAGTATATCACAGCAGTCACTTAGCGCTTTCAAAGCGGTCCACAAACCCACTATCTGAAACTGACGACAATGTGACGACACCGATAGACGGATCTAACTTGCACATTAAAAAATGTCACGAGAACACCTGCGTGAAAGACATTGCCAATGATGGCTAATTTTTTATTTAGCCGAGTTGGCAGTGTTCCCTAGCGTTTGGCTTTTCGTGGCAAGGCGCTGTGCCAAGGAGTATGTGTTTGATCCTGCTTCGGACCATATATTGTTCTTTGTTTTGTTTTTTTCTATTGGTGATTATTTATCATATTTTTTCGAGTGCTGTAAACATACCTCTTCCTTTGAATTAATTCTCTGATTATCGCCACGGAAGTTTTCCTCTATAATAATATCCATTTATTATTATTTGTCTCTACTCCTAACTTGCCAAGCTGGCTGGTTGCACGTTTACAAAATGAAATAAACATGACAAGCAACAAATATGGATTAGATATAAATATAAAAAATACTAAAACTCTGATCATAAACAAAGATGATACTCAAAACCTACAAGTGGATATCAAAGTGGAAGGAATAGACTTGGAGACAGTTCAGAACTACAACTACCTTGGACATACTATAACCAGTAATAGAAAATGTAAAACTGAAATAAACAAAAGAATAGGAATTGAAAAAGTAATTTTAATGACATGAAAAACATACTAACATCAAAACAAATAACATTAGGGCTAAAACTCAGAATAGCAAAATATTATATCTTCTCAACATTCCTGTATGGTGCAGAAACATGGACATTGGACAAGAAAAAAGAACATAAAATTGAAGCTTTTGAAATGTGGATTTATAGACGAATAGGAAGAATTGGATGAAAAGAAAAGAAAACAGATTATAAAGTCTTGAGACAACTAAAAATGAACAGTGAACTATTAAACAAAATTTCAAAATTCAAACAAGACAAACGAGAATTTTGGGGCATGTTAAAAGTCACAACAGCCTAATAAAAGTAATCTTGGAAGGGAAAATACAAGGTAAAAGAGACAAAACCAGGACTAACATTAACGAATAACATTAAAAGATGGGCAAGTCAGCATATAACAACCTGCACTATCAAAGCATTTGACAGAGCGGAATAGCGCTCTATGTTAGCCAACCTTCGATGAGGAGACGGCACTCAGTGATGATGATGAAGATGACTTCTTACGTTAGAATCAGTAATACAGTAACTTAACACTCATCAAGACCCTACTGAACGTAACTGTTGTTGACTTGGAAACAGACTCACCAGTCTGGACAAGCGGTTAGGGATCGAAGATAGAAGACACCAACAAACGTCCAGCTGGAGTCCAGTGTGTTGACCGATGACGTAAAACATACCATCTTGCTGTTGAGGACAATACAATGAATCCTGTTCAGCTTCCATTTCAAATGTAGACAATGAACAGGAGAAGTTGCCAGGTAGGCGAAGTGTGAAAGAAGCAGACACTGATAGACATCATAATCATCATCAGCCCGTCTGAAAGAATCTGTCTCTAGTCAGATCTCCCACAGAACGTTGCATTCACCACAGCCCGTCTGAAAGAATCTGTCTCTAGTCAGATCTCCCACAGAACGTTGCATTCACCACAGCCCGTCTGAAAGAATCTCTGTCTCTAGCCAGATCTCCCACAGAACTTTGCATTCACCACAGCCCGTCTGAAATAACCTTTGTCTCTAGCCAGATCTCTCACAGAACGTTGCATTCTTTACAGTCCGTCTGAAAGAATCTTTGTCTCTAGCCAGATCTCCCACAGAACGTTGCATTCACCACAGCCCGTCTGAAAGAACCTTTGTCTCTAGCCAGATCTCCCACAGAACGTTGCATTCACCACAGTCCGTCTGAAAGAACCTTTGTCTCTAGCCAGATCTCCCACAGAACGCAGTATTCACCACAGTCCGTCTGAAAGAACCTTTGTCTCTAGCCAGATCTCCCACAGAACGTTGCATTCACCACAGCCCGTCTGAAAGAACCTTTGTCTCTAGCCAGATCTCCCATAGAACGTTGCATTCACCACAGTCCGTCTGAAAGAACCTTTGTCTCTAGCCAGATCTCCCACAGAACGCAGTATTCACCACAGCCCGTCTGAAAGAATCTTTGTCTCTAGCCAGATCTCCCACAGAACGTTGCATTCACCACAGCCCGTCTGAAAGAATCTGTGTCTCTAGCCAGATCTCCCACAGAACGTTGCATTCACCACAGCCCGTCTGAAAGAATCTTTGTCTCTAGCCAGATCTCCCACAGAACGTTGCATTCACCACAGCCCGTCTGAAAGAACCTTTGTCTCTAGCCAGATCTCCCACAGAACGTTGCATTCTTTACAGTCCGTCTGAAAGAATCTTTGTCTCTAGCCAGATCTCCCACAGAACGTTGCATTCACCACAGCCCGTCTGAAAGAACCTTTGTCTCTAGCCAGATTCCCACAGAACTTTGCATTCACCACAGTCCGTCTGAAAGAATCGATGTCTCTAGCCAGATCCCCCACTTCTTTGTTGTCATGTTCAAGGTCTCCTTGATGTCTATAAACCATCTTCTTCTTGGTGTGTCCATGTTGCGTCGACCAGGAGCTATGCTCTCCGTTATTGTTCTTTCAAGCTCGCTGTGTCTATAGACGTGGCCATAGTATTTTAATTCCCTCTAGACAATGGTATTTATTGTCCAGTTCTTTTTAATAAAAAAAAAAAAAAAAATTAAATCAGAAAGCAGACAGCTGTAAACAATATTAGTATCACTTATGTAACATTAGAGGTAGGGTTCAAATCTTAATCGACGGCTTCCGGTTCACCAAGCCTTTAATGGGTACCGGATTTTTTTTCTTGGAAAGTAAAGCGCCACGGGCGTAATACCACTTTATCCCAAAAATTCATGTGCCCAAGGTCTGTAAAATTTATGGTCACTAACACCATATTCCCTATAAGCCGCTTGGCGTGACGGGGGTACTTTACTTTTTTTTTTACTTTAAACATTGATCATTATTGGGGCCGAGAAAGAAAAGATAACTCATGAGTCTTAAACTGACGTTAGTGTTTCAGTTCTGGTCTAACAATCTGAAAGGGCAGATCATTTACAGATAGCAAGGCAACAAAATGTCAGCACAGACTACTCGGCATTTAGCTAAAGAGTTGGAGCCCTCGGGCAAGTGGATCAATAACAAACCGTTAGACGTAGTCAAACACTGACCGAACATGGGAGCTGACTTCAGTGCATGACCCATAGCCGACTCCTGACATTAGGATTAGTGAACCAGAGCTGAGGAAGAGCATCACTCTTTCTTGGTCACCACCTTTTTGTAGTAGTCAAAACATTGTGCTTCTATCCATGAAGGACGTCAAGCCTGGTGCACACAAGTCAGCCGTTAGGAAGTCCGATATGCCGGGCTGAAAGTGAAAAGTAAGCATTGATTGGCTGAAAGTCGAATAGTGACGAAATATAATATTAATAACGCTAGCAATAATAATAATAAGAAGAGGAAGAAAAGAGGAAGAGGAAGGAAAAGAAGAAACAGAACAAAAGGAAGGGAAAGACCACGAAGAATAAAATTAAAAACATGAAAGAAATATGAACACGAAAGTGGATGTTGTGTGTAATGACAAAGAAAAAGTTGAGTATGAAGGGATTAAAAACAAGAAGAAAAATGAAGAAGAGGGGGAAGATGATGAAGGAATAATACAAATTATAACAATAATAAGAAAAAGAAATAACAATGATTAAAGAAAGAGGAACAAGAAGGAGTCAAAGTAGAAGAAGACAAATGCCAAAAATTAAGGAATATAAAAAAAAAATAGAAGCAAAGGGAGTGGAGAAAGTGGAAGATAAAAAAAGGGGTTAAAGTGAAAAAAAGGAGGAGTGAAAGAGGGGTTGAAAAAGAAGAACAAGAAACAGCGATGAGAACATGTACATTAGTTTGAGGGCGCCATGATGTTGACGGTCGTAGGGCTTGGAACCACTGTTCTAGACCCGGTTTAGAAATGCCATACTCATAGATATATTCATACGCGCCATTAATACTAAGCCCAGTCGTAATATGGAACTCTACCCCGGTAAGGAAGCTACTCCACACAAGCCAAGCGTAGAGGAGAGCCATAAATCACCAGGTTTTTGTTACGGACATCTTGATACACCAGCGTTCTAATAAGTTTCATTTAAGCCTGGCTCACTGTTGCGACTGGGTATCGCTGTCAGAGAACGTGAGCCTGTTGTGTGGGCTGCATTTTTGAACTGACTGGTCGTTTATTTCATTTATTTATTCATTTTTTGGTTGGTTGTGATGGAGAAGAGAAAGGAGCGTAATAGAGAGAAAGAATTTGTGGTAGTATAAAGGGGAAAAAAGATGGAGAGAGGAAGAGAGAGAGAGAGAGAGAGATAGAAGAACGAGGAAGAAAAATAATGATTATGAAAGGATACAAAGAGATGAAGAAAAAGAGAATATGAAGGTAGAGATACAGTTAGGAGAGGAAGAGAGAGTATAGAGTAGGAGAAAGTTGAAACCTCAGAGGAAATGAGAGAAAACGGAAGAATGGCAGACAATGAGAGAATTTTGAAGACATAATTAGAGAGAGGAAGAAACCTATGTGTGTAACACAATATCCACATTAGATATTGCATGGACGAAGTGTACATTGTAGGACGGACTTTCACATCCTCTGAATATATTTTCTGAGAGCACTATTATCCCTCAGTATCTTTCCTAGTAGAAAGAGTCATAGAGGTGATAACAGATATATACCTATGTTTCATAGATTATACCAAAGCATTTGACAAAGTAGAACACCAAGAAATAATCAAAATTTTAGAAAGCATAAACGTAGACAGCAAAGATCTAAGAATAATAAAGAACATGTACTGGCAACAGACAGCGGCCATAAGAAATGGAAATCAATTGGGAATGTTTCAACAAATAAAACAGGGTGGTAGGCAAGGTTGTGTGCTGTCACCAGATTTGTTTAATATTTATAATGAGATTATTTTAAGATCTATAAGGGACATCCTGGAATAACAATCGGAGGTCATAATATAAATAATCGGATGTATGCTGATATATGAATAATCTGATGTGAAAGTATGCTGATGATACAGTCTTAATCGCTAAAAGTGAAAATGAGTTACAAGAAATGTTAGACATTATAGTGAAAGAAAGCAAAAATAAAAGACTCAGTCTTAATAGCAAAAAGACAGAAGTAATGGCAACAAAGAAAACAACATTACCTCAGTGCACAATAAAGACAAGTGGAACAATATTAAAACAGGTCAATGAATTTAAGTACATGTATTTCGGAACTTTGTTAACCTCAGACGGTAGATGTACAAACGAGGTGAGATGCAGAATGGCCCAGGCAAAAGCAGCTTTCCTAAAAAATGAGGAACATACTATGCAATCCAATTTTGACAATAGAAACAAGAAAAGGAGTTCTTAAATATTATGTAGAGCCAGTCTTAACATATGGACGTGAATCATGGACACTAGTACAACAGACAAGGAAAGCACTGGAGTCGTAGAAATGTGGTTTTACAGAAGAATGTTGAGAATACCATGGGCAGCTAAGAAGAGTAATGTAAACGTTCTGAAAAAGGCCACAGCAAAAAGAGAGCTAATTTTCAATAGTAGGAATTAACAATCATCATTTTTTGGCCATGTAATGAGAAGAGAACAACTGGAATATATTGTACTAACTGGGAACATTGAGGGACGAAGAGATATAGGGAAGCAAAGAGAAAAGAAACCAGACAGCTTAAAAGAATGGCTTTGCAGAAAGTCAGAAACAGAAATGATAAATAACTGTCGAGATCGAAAGTTTTGGAGAGACATGATCACCTACGCCAGCAGGCCCGGTACTTGATAATGATCTTTCTTTACCTAACCACGCGTCAATCTCCACTTTTCTTTCACCTGGATAAACATGAAGACAAGCATTGACTTTGGTGTCTCAAGCTCCTTAAAGCGTGACTAGTTTGTCCTCAAATATGTCTTCGTTTATGAGGAATAATAGAGAAAAGAATTACCTAAAAAGTCATGTGCCGAAAGTCTATAAAAATTTATGGTCACTAACACCATTTACCCTATACGCCACTTGGCGTGCCGGGGCTCTTTACTTTTTTACAAGAGAAAATAAAGAAAGAAAGGACAGCAAAAATGGTGTCAATAAAATGATGATTTCAAAGATATTTATTTTGTTTGCGTGCACCATAACAATTGTCTCCAAACTTTTTGACATGGCTCTCATGCTCGTACATTTCCTTTTTCTCCACTCCTCCCCGTACTTTACGCGTCACAGACCGCACAATATTTTTGTGAATCTCATACTATATCATGCTAGCGCATCATCGTTTGGTAGAAAAGAAATAAGACACATTTTACACTGCATCAAACAAAGACTGTTAAACAAGACACCCAATAATGTAGTTAGAACGAGTAAGGATGAAAGTTGAACAAATCTAGTTCCCTGTGACGTCAGCGTTTGGTTTGCATCACGTGACCAGTTAAACAAGTAAACGGTGGATTCTGTAGCAAATGTATTTTATGTGCTTAAACTAGCAAAAGCAATGTGGTGTAGCTGCACATTAAAGCAAAATACGGCGACATCGACAAGGTTGACTGAACTAAAACATTTCATAAGATAGAATGTTTGTGTTCGTTTGTCTTTAGCAGACTCTGGCGAAGATCCTGCAGGCCTGTGGAATTTTTCAGGGGCTGAATTTGGAGTGAATGCCTGTTTTAATTCTAGTACAGACTAGCGTCCTCAGCTGAGTGTCTTCATTGTGAGTGGGAAACCATCGCTATACAGGCAGATATCCTCAAACGTTAGACATATATTTGCATCGTCGAGAATCTATAGAATCTGGGATGTTAAACAAAGTCCTAAAAAAACATCCACGTAGAAGGAACAAATTGGTCGGTGTTTGTGCCGCGTTCATAGACAGTACAATACAGACTACTTCAAGGTCAAGTTTAGATTTATCAATTCTACGAAAGACTGTGAAAAATTGTGCGGAAAATGTTGAAACTGACTCCTTCTATTCTATTCTATTCTATTCTATTCTATTCTATTCTATTCTATTCATGTAACCAATTTCATTGCAGTCAGGAATTTCTCATATTCGCTCCACCACTTGTCACAGCATTTCCCACAATGCATTGGTAAATTTCATTGACAAGGCCGCTCCGTGCACGTCCTATTCGACTGCACACGCGACGATTCCAAACCTCCTTAGTCTCCTACGACGTATACGTCCTTATAAAGTGAACGAAATAAATCAACACATCAGAACCGCTGGTAACAATGTTAATCATGGATACGCTTCAACTAATTGCACTATCGTATTGATATCTGCCATGCTACAAATGGGGCATTCATAGCACATGTTTAACTTGCTGATGCCAACTTTGGTAAAAGCCAATATAAAAAAAATACTCATCATCATCATGTGCCATACTGGTTGGCTTAGGCGATCATGTCCTTCCCCAATCATCTATTCATCGTGCGTCGTATAAATTCTGATGTCGACTGTTTTCCAGGCCATGACACCAAGCTATCTAGTATTTTCTCTCTATGTCATCCGCGATATCTCTTTTCCAGTATTTTGCCAGTTGCAACCAAGTATTCCAACTTTCCTCTTCTCATGACGTGCCCGAAAAATGTTAATTGTTTCTTTCCGATACTTCTTAGGAGCTCCCTTTTTGTGTTGACCTCTTTGAGAATTTCCTTGTTGGACTTTTCAGCTGTCCAGGGAACTTTAATCATTCTTCTGAGAAATCCCATCTCTGTGGCATCTAATCGTCTTTATCATTTGTTTGTTCACTGTCCATGATTCTCTTCCATGGATAAGAATTGGCTCTAAAAAATTATATATTATTTTAAAGTCCCCCTCCCACCCCCCAGTTTTTTAAATACAACTTAAAATATACTACACAGCTTTAATAGTTTAGTTTGTATTACATCTTGTCTATTTCTTCTATAGTAACAATGCACGTACATAAGTATAATACAAGTGTATTATGTGTGTGTGTGAATTCATGTATATATAATAGTGATTCATTGCCAAGGATGTCAACATTATATATAAGATGGTGACATTGCTTGCTTGCCTGCATTCGCCCAATAATTAAATGAGTGTACCTCTTCATCATCCGCCCTTAAAAGGACGCTAAGTGGGCGTGTCTGCGTTGTGTTGTGGTTTACAGTATAACTCTGATATCTGCACCTTTCGGCCCAAAACATCCGACTTCAGCATGATATTTTTGAGTACCGGGTTGTCTTCCCTCTTCGATCGATCCCTACTCGCTTGACCAGACTTGACAGGTTAGTTTGTTATTAGGGGCACCACGGAGAGGTGGAGCAGGGTCTGGATGGTTCTGATTCACCGATCCTGGCGCAAACCATCAGGTCTGGGTCGCTGACAACTTCCAGCTCTACTGCTGTGAGGCGCGCCTCCGCCTCCGATGGGGACATTTATATTGCATGCTGTATGTGGCTGCGAGACAGCGTAGTTACACAATCGTTGATGTTGGTTACCAATCTCTTCCATCTTTACCTATAGAAACTCCCACCTGATATTTTGTCTGAAAAAATGAAGCGGTCTGGCGTGATGTTGACCACACGAAATATATTTGTAACGACTTCACTTGTTTGTTGGTGATATTTTCATTGCTATTTTTATTTGCTATTTAATTCAATAAATATTGACTGCATATTTGATGTTTTCTATTAGAATTTACAGCTTAACTTAACAAATTATAATTGTGGGCATTTGAATATTCTTTCTTTCTGATCTATCTGGTGTTCATCTGATGACTATCTATCTATCTATTGACCTTTCGAGCCGTTGCCGGCCCATAGAGCGTAGACCAAGATACACCTTCTCATTTCTGAATTTTTGTTCTAGCAGTTTTCTTTTAAAGATATTTTATCAAATCTCGCCATTTGTCTCTGTTCTGAGCAAGCAGCTCTATCTCATTGAGGGAGCCGAATCCTGTTGCTCTTGCCTCTCTCATCAATGTTCTTCTCAGTGTCTCCCTGGGTCTTCCTCTTTTTCTCTTACCTGTTGTTTCCCATATGAGGGCCTGCTTTGCTATTCGGTTATTATCTCTTCTCATAACATGTCCTGACACATCTGATGACAACTAAGGGGAAAATAATCTTTTTTGCCATGCGTCCTTAAAAGGTCGTTAATTGGGCGTAGATAGCTTGTGTTGTGGTTTATAGTCGTCCCTCGGCAAAAAGAATTCGACTTCACCAGAGCACTTTTTAGTTGGATTCTCTCTTCGATTCCTACTCGCTTAAGCAGATTGAAAAGTCTGTTTCATGAGCACCACTGGGAATTGGAGCTGAATCTTGGTTAGCTCTGCTGTTCACCGATCTTCGGTCAGCTCTGCTGTTTGCGAACGATCCTTGTCAACTCTGCTGTTCTTCGATCCTTGGTCAGCTCTGCTATTCTCTATTCCTTTGTCAGCTCTGTTGTTCTCCAATCTTTTGTCAGCTCTGTTGTTCTCCAATCCTTGGTCAGCTCTGCTGTTCTCCTTTCCTTGGTCAGCTCTGCTGTTCTCCAATCCTTGGTCAGCTCTGCTATTCTCCAATCCTTCGTCAGCTCTGCTGTTCTCCAATCCTTGGTTAGCTCTGCTATTCTCCATTCCTTAGTCAGCTCTGGTGTTCTCCAATCCTTGGTCAGCTCTGCTATTCTCCAATCTTAGATCAGAGCTGCTGCTCTCCGATCCTTGGCCAGCTCTGCTGTTCTCCAATCCTAAGCCAGCTCTGCTGCTCTCCGATCCTTGGTCAGCTCTGCTGCTCTTCAATCCTTGGTCAGTTCTGCTGTTCTCCGATCCTTGGTCAGCTCTGCTATTTTCCAATCCTAAGTCAGCTCTGCTGCTCTCCAATCCTTGGTCAGCTCTACTGTTCTCCAATCTTTGGTCAGCTCTCCTATTCTCCAATCCTAAGTCAGCTTTGCTGCTCTCCGATCCTTGGTCAGCTCTGCTATTCTCCGATCCTTGGTCAGCTCTGCTGCTCTCCGATTCTTGGTCAGCTCTGCTGTTCTCCGATCCTTGGTCAGTTCTGCTATTCACCAATCCTAGGTCAGCTCTGCTGCTCTCCGATCCTTGGTCAGCTCTGCTGCTCTCCGATGCTTGGTCAGCTCTGCTGCTCTCCGATCCTTAGTCAGCTCCGCTATTCTTCAATCCTTGGTCAGCTCTGCTATTCTCCAATCCTTAGTGAGCTCTGCTGTTCTCCAATCCTTGGTCAGCTCTGCTTTTCGTCGATCCCGACACTTGCAGTCAGCTGTGGGTCGTTGACTACTCTTAGGTCCATTGTTAGACGGCAGTTTTGGCCTCCATGTGAACATACACAAGTCAATCGTTACATTTTATTTCATAAAAAGAATTATCGATGGACTAACAGTTAGTGGCAGCTGAGATGTGGCTTATTAGAACAATGCTACGAAGTTAATGAACAGCAAAAGTTACTAATGAACAACGTTCGAAACGAGACGGGGAAACCAGAAATATCACAACAAAGCGATTTACATGTTTTAGGAATGTGAATCGAAAAGAAGGTAGTGAGAATACTATAACAACAGGCAGAATGAATAAAAAGAGGAGCAGAGAAAAACCAAGTGAAAAAGAAACATTGAACAACTTATCCAAATGACACAATCAAAGATCACCGACTGAAATTATGACATGCAAGAGGAACCAAGAGATGTGGAGAGAGATGATCGCCTACGCCAACCGTCACAGAACCTGACGATGAAACTAAGCTAAAAACTGAACAAATAAATGACATTCCCGTTTATATTTTTCAGGCACATTCGCTAAAACAAAAGCAAAAGATCTAGAGTGCATTGAGATGCACTGTGATTTATACCTTCATTTAGTGCATATTAATTAACGTACGTTATTTTAGAATGTTTTTATATTCTTTAGAGTTTGTTGATCTTCTTATAGGTCATCAGTTGTCTGTAGCCAAAGTTGTCTCTGCTTGCTGCTTGCTTGTGTTTGCTCGATGACTAAAGGAGTCTACCTCTTCATCATCCACCCTTAAAAGGACGTTAAGTGGGCGTGTCTACGTTGTGTTGTGGTTTGCAGTATAACTGAGATATTTGCACCTTTCGGCCCAACATATCCGACTTCAGCGAGACATTTTTTAGTACTGGGTTGTGTTGCCTTTTTGATCCCTACTCTCTTGGTCAGACTAGACAGGTTAGTCTGTTACTAGAGGCACCGCGGAGAGGTGGAGCAGGGTTTAGTTGCTCTGGTTCACCGATCCTGGAGCAAGCCATCAGCTCTGGGTCGCTGACAACTTCCAGCTCTGGTGCTGGGAGGCGCGCCTTCGCCTCCAAAGCTGTGTCTAATCAAGTAATTATTATGCATCAAAGTATAATGATGATGATGAAGGTGCTGAGCTGGATATAAAATTAGCTTCATTTTCTTGTTCACTGACGACCTGCTAGTGGTCTGGATAAATAGAATGAACACACCCACCCTCTTTGAAGTTGCCTTTTAACGACGTGAAGTTATTTGTGGAGTTGTCGGTTTCTTGATTTTGGTATTAAAAAAGTTAAATTAGTATAAAGGTATACATAATAGTTAGAGTGTGTAAAGTTATCATCATCATCATCATCATCATCATCATCATCATCATCATCATCATCATCATCATCATCGAGTGCCTTCTCCGCAACGAAGGTTGGCTACCAGGGATCGCCATTCTACTATGTTTTTTGCTTTGATGGTGCAGGCTGACATTTATTGACTTGTCCACCTTTTGATGTTACTCGTCCATGTTAGTCTTGGTCTGCTTCTGCCTCTTTTACCTTGTATTTTCCTTCCAATATTACTTTTAGTAGGCTGTTGTGTCTTTTAACATGCCCCAAAAATTTCATTTGTCTTATCTTAATTGTATTTAGTAGTTCTCTTTTTATTTTCATTTGTTTTAAAACTTCATCGTTTGTTTTCTTTTCTTTCCATCCAGTTCTACCTATTCTTCTATAAATCCACATTTCAAAGACTTCAATTTTCTGTTCTGTTTTCTTGTCTAATGTCCATGTGTTTGCACTATACAGGAATATTGAGAAGATGTAACATTTTGCCATTCTTAGTTTCAGCCCTGCTGATATTTGTTTTGTTGTTAGTATATTTTTCATGGCATTAAAATTACTGTTTGCCATACCTATTCTTTTGTTTATTTCAATTTTACATTGTCCATCATTAATGTGTAAAGTACGAAATAAAATTGTAGTATGTAGTGTAAATGGTAAGACAGACAAGCGTATTCAACATGAACTTATAAAAATATACGAAGCAAATAAAATGTTGGGACATAGCCGACATCACATACTGGTCTTTTGTCTTCTTTTTCTACTTATTATTTTATATTTAGACATGCATTGATGGAATATTAGAAACACTAAGAAACATAACAGCAAGAGAAGTATATGGCAGAAGACCTAAAGACCGCAGACTATATCTGGCCTGGACGGTGAAAAGCAAATGAAGGAGGAAAGTAGATGATAAATTTATATTTTTCTTCTACTTTTCCTTTTTCTGCAATAAAGATTGATCGTAGAAGTCGTTGTTAGCGCTGCATTGCAAATAACATCTGGTTGCATTTTTTGCATCTTTTGACCCTCAATATCAGAATTTGAAGATTGTTTTGGCCGATAATGATCTTAAACATATGTCAACATTAATTTTTTTTTTTAAATAAAAGATATATATATATATATATATATATATATATATATATATATATATATATATATATATATATATATATATATATATATATGCATGCTATAATGATGTGCGGTAAACTCTATGCCGGTGTTTTTTTATTCTCTATCCTCCTTATGCATTAAGCAAACGATTTCCCCTCTAAAGTCAGCACATTTTTATTCTGTTTTTTCCAGGAAGCTACAATGTCTATGTCTTTTGACATAATGTTTACAACTTTAGCGCATCTTTCGATTCTTCAAATCTAACTGGGAGGCAAGACCCCTGACAGCAACAGAGCTGGAACCTGCAACTACTCATAACTGATGGCGAAACAGAACTATACAGACCCTCCTCCAGCTCTTCGCGATGTCTCTAGAAACAGACCAACCATTCTGTCTGGCCAGGTGAGTACGGATCGGCAAACTGGTACTAAAAATTGTGCTGTGCTGAGTAGAACGGTGCAAATAGAACAGTTGAACTGCAAACAACAGCACAACGGACCAAAGAGGACTAACAGTTTCTTTAGCCGTCCTTAGACGAACGTAAGAAATAGGAAATAACAAATCTAACTACACATTCGACCTGCGTATTCTTTATTCAAAACGGATGAGACACACAGCTCACGGTGTGCACGGAGCACTTAACTCAGTAGCTCCTGCAACAAGCCGGACTTGGAATATGAGGAAACTGCAACAAGGAACAGTTTTCATGTTCCCGCCGCCTATCCAATGAGCCATACAAGTTAGCATAAGCACCCACGTCCTTCCACAATTTGCTGTGTTTGTTTATATATGAGACTTATCTTTTCTAATAGAGCAACGGCAACAAACCAAAATATCGATCATACAAATGAACATATAAAGCAAGAAATATATTTACAAAATAAAAAACTAAAAAAATATATATATATAGCAATTTTACAGTTGGCTTGATCTTCTTCACAAAACAGGAGTAAATAACATAGAAAACAGGAATCAATCAAAATGTAAAAGATACAACTAAACCAATAGGCAACTTGGTAAAGATGTAGATGGGTTGAGATTGGTGTGTTTAAATATGAAGCAAAAAATTATTTTGTTCTGGCAATCAATTACATGAATACGACTATTTTTCATAATAATATATCATATATAAATGTCAAGCTACTGATATGATATATAACTAAAAAAGTAAAGTTCCCCCGTCACGCCAAGTGACGTATATGGAAATATGGTGTTAGTGACCCTATATTTTACAGACCTTCAGCACATTATTTTTGGGGTAATGTGGTCGGTATTACGCCCGTGCTGCTTTACTTTTCCAGAAAAAAATCCGGTACCCATTTAAGGCTGGGTGAACCCGGAAGCCGTCGGTTCGGATCGAACCCTACCACTTGTCCTTTGGGTGACGCTTTTCCTCAGGAATGAAAACAAGAGCGTACTCGTGTGAAGCTTTGTACATGATTACATTACTACATGTTATAACAGCTTTGTACAGGATACATGCTATTGTCTACTTTTTGCATTGCATAGAATGTAAAAGAAGATAATTAAATAACATTAAATATTTTGTCAGCGTCAGTATAATTGTTTATTGACGCTCAAGACGCTGATAATGTTACAAACACAAGCTCTGTATCTGTGACATGTCCGGGACAGAGACAACTCAAATGTCTTGTCCTGTCTATGACTTAACGACCAGTTATTTGGTAATTTTTATATAGTGTGACACCGTAATGCAATTTTTAAAAAAAATGTAGAGTATTAAAATGATATATTGCAGAAATGAAATAAAAGTAAGGCTACACAAGCTCAGATCACAATGTTGATGGAATTCAATGTATTTCACGAGTACAGTTCATGAATTTAGTTTTGTAGACAATCAAACATTATTGTCACCCACACGATAACAGATGTAAGAACAGACCTATAGAATGTAAAACGCAGATTGGATTTACCATTAAACAAGAATAATTACATTCTTAAAATAAACACAGTTACAACTAATTCAATAACAACAGAAGACAAGAAATGTGGTTTCATTCACTTTTCTTTCTAGCGTCCGCCAATAACACTAAACACCAACAAGCTCTATGAAACAAGTTCTCATTTGGAGTCCACGAGTACTGAGTAAACAGTGAAAACATAGAAACACAAAGAGAGGGAATCTTGAGACAGGATCACAAATATTCCAAGGAGAAATCATCAACGACTAGCAAGATTTGAACTGACAGAGGTGGATATAACGGTCTTGAGATCTCTTGATAAAGGCTTTTACTCAATTGAATAATTTAAAAAAATAGAATAAAATAGAAATATCAGTTATGAATTTTGCCAGAGATTAGAAACCTGAATTATTTGTAAGATGTGCACAAACATACTTTCTCGCTGTCTTTAATTCCTCAACTTCTTGTTTTAATTTTGGTGTCAGGGCAGATTGAGTGTTCGGGCCAATGATACGTACATTCTATGTTTCATACCTGGATTGCTCATCGCGCATATATTCAAACATAAATTCATGCTTTGCATAACAATGTAATGAAACCCCTTGCTTGTAGAACAGATAGACACGCCGTTTCATGTGCGTGCTAATATAATAACAGGCTTGCTAACTTAAATGTAGATATCAGTTTCAAAATTAAAGAACAAGTGCAGAATCACTGAACCGGAAATGATATATTCTAGGGAATCTAGATATTCCCTCTGATGCCACCTGATAGTGCTGGTCCAAAGCAACAAAAAGGAAGGGGGGGGGGTGGTGATCCCTAGAATACTTGTTACCCGTGTTTTCTTGTACACTTTCTTCTTTTACTGTTGTTTACATATCATCCTTTCTTTTGACATCCCATAATACCCCCTACATTCTGACTTCTGCGTATTTTAGCTTTCCGCCACATTCTTGAATTAAAATATCGACATTTATTTTTTTATTATTATTTTTTTTTGTATTTATAAATTTCGTCTCCCCTTTCCATTTTAATAAATCCTGTTACAATTTTATAATTTTTAAAATTAACTCATAAACGTTTAGAATAGTTTCTTGTTTACAAATTCCTAAGCTCTTTTTATTGGGGCGGTCTATAGGTAAGGCGTCTGCCTCTGGACTGGGAGGTCTCGAGTTGAAAACCCACCAAATTTGATGAATTTTTCCCCTTCGAATCAGTGACCTTTGTGGTTCTATCCTCCTCTAGCCTCCGTGTAATGCGACCCTATCAAATAACAGCGAGAAACAGGATGCCTCGTGTGCACTCGCGCAGGTTAATGAACTCTTGGCAGTTAAAAGTTGAAAGATTTGGCCAAAATCGTTGCTGCCTGGATAAAATTGTTGTCATGGAAATATATCCATGCTGAGACCCATGGGTCGGACCGAAATGCGCAGATATCGCGGCTTTGCCGTAAACTAGCGACGGAACGTATCAACGTCCACTCAACGGGTGAGGGATGAAGATGAACAGTGTTCATTAATTCAGTTTTTTCCTTCACAATTCATCATCATCATGTGCCGTACCGGTTGGCGTTGGCGATCATGTCCTTCCACAATCGTCTATCCACAGTGCATCGTATGAGTTCTGTTGTTGACTGTTTTCCATGCCATGACACTAAGCTATCCAGTATTTTCTCTCTTTGTCGTCCACGATCTCTCTTTCCTTTTATTTTGCCAGTTGTAACCAAGTATCCAAACTTTCCTCTTCTCATGATGTGCCCAAAAAATGTTGATTGCTTCTTTCTGATGTTTTTTAAGAGCTCCCTTTTTGTGTTGGCCTCTTTGAGAACTTTCTCATTGGTCTTTTTTGCTGTCCAGGGAACTTTCAAAATTCTTCTGAGAAATCCCATCTCTGTGGCCTCTAATCTTCTTTTCATTTGTTTGTCTATTGTCCATGATTCGCTTCCATAGGTCAGAATTGGTTCTATATAACATCGATGAACTCTCTTTCTCATTTCTATTGACATAGATTAGTTGCATAAGATATATTTCATTTTCTGAAATGCTATTTTGGTCTGAGCTATTCTGCTTTTTATTTATGTGTTGCATCTTCCATCTGATGTTACCACTGTGCCCAAGTATTTCAAACGTTGCACTTGTTTCAGATTTGTCTTGTTTATTTTTATGCTGCATGATGGTGATGATTGTTTCTTTGATATAACCATCACAATTCAAGTTACCTTTTACTGTAGCTGATCGTGTCCAGCCATCTGTTAGTTGTGGTAGTGCAGTGGTAGTGCAGTGGTAGTACAGTGGTCAGTGATCTGGTCTGAACAAGAGTTCGTGCGCGATGCCCATCTAGAACTTACCACTACATCGTCTTAAATGGGCGCTGGATAGTTTTGACTTGGGAAAAACACAACTCTGATGTAGTGCTGATCACTTTTAAACAAAAGCCGATCTCCCAGTAATGTAGATTCTACACTATATTCTCTGTATGTCACACTAGATGCGTGGTAAGGTTCATTATTCTCCTCCACTTTATATTTTGATAAGATCCGCATTTACCACAAAAGTAAAACCCGTTTTCATTTATAATTTTAGTAAATATTGTTTCAGATTTAAAGTCTGGTATATATGTTTTTCGAGCCGCGATAGCTCAGTGGTTAGTGAACTGGACTACGAAGGACAAGGGGTAGGGTTCGATACCAACCGACGGCTTCCAGGTTCACCCAGCCTTAAATGGGTACCGGATTTTTTTCTGGGAAAGTAAAGCAGTACGGCGTAATACCGACCACATTACCCCAAAAATCATGTGCTGAAGGTCTGTAAAATATAGGGTCACTAACACCATATTTCCCTATACGCCACTTGGCGTGACGGGGGTACTTTACTTTTTATAAATGTTTTTCCTTCTATACTTTACGCTTCCTCTTATATTTGTCAAACATCAATCTCCTTTACATGAAATACCAATCTTTTTTTATATGTAAACACCAATTTGGTAAAGCTCTGTCCGTTATACTTTGGTAAATACTGTCGTCCTTTATAATTTGCTGTTCATATTTATGTTTTTTTTTTTAAATATTAACATAGTGCTCCCTTCAAACTCCGATGTAACACTATTCTCCATTTAAAAAAAATATAAGTGCAGTCTTTTTGACATTTTAAATAAATTCCATTCTCACAGAAATTAAAATTGTGTTCAGGACAAGTAATATCAAGTAAAGATTCCCGTCAAGTTTGGAGAATGTTGCATTAGTGACCGTATTTTTCTATGAGCTCGACATACCTTTGAGTGATGTAGTAGGTTTCACGCCAGGCCGTCTTAACTATCCAGGAAAAAAACTTGTGGTACCCATTTTTAGAGTCTGGGTGAACCCCAGAGCCTTGCAGGTTCAAAAAAAAAAAAAATCCTCTACTTCTGGGGATAGAATCTGGACCCTTTTGATCCAGAAGCAAGTACACTAACCACACATCCACCGAAGCTGCAATAAATATATTGTACACTTCTTTCTTCTTTCTCTTTCTCAATGGAACCGAAAAGGTGTCGTGGTTATATCATTTGTCGTTCTTGAGCTGCTCGAACTGTCTGAATTATTGATTTTCCTTTTTGTTACATGTCTCTGTCACTGCATCTATCCATCTTTTTATGTGTCTTCCTCTTGGCCTTTTCCCATGCATTCTCGAGAAGAACGCCCTTGATGGTGATTGGTAAGGGTTCATTCTGACCAGGTGGCCAAACTATTTAAGCTGTTGTTGTTCTATATATTTTTGGCAGGGTTTTGTTCCTACCATTTTTCTTATGGTTTCATTTGGTATTCTATCTCTTCTTGTGTTGTTTGTTACTTTTCTCAAGCATCGCATCTCACATGTATTAATCTTTCTTAAGTGTTATTTAGAAAGGGTTCATATTTGACTTTCTTAGCACAAAGTTGGTATGCAAATGCTAATTACCATTTGTTGTTTAGCTGCCATAGAAATGTTTGGTTGTCTTAACAATGGTGAAAGATGGTATGTATTGTACACGTTTATTGATATTGATGTGTAAAGGACATAATGATGTATGTAAGAATACATATATTGATAGTGAAGAATTATTATACAGATGTTTATATGGAAAAGAGAAAATATTAATTATGGTATGTGAAGAAAGTACTTAATACGTGGACCAGTAGCTGTGCGGTCAGCGATATATAGCTGACCGCGTGTGCCACGATTGGTGAGTTGATTCAGACCCTGCTCCACCTCCAACTGGTGCTATTGGGAACAAACTAACCAATCTGTCTAAGCGAGTAGCGATCGAAGATGTCATTTAACCCGGTACTATGATAGGAGAAATGAAAACAACTATATGAAAAATATTAAAAAAAAAACCAGTGTGGTTAAAACTACGTAATTAATAAGTGGACGACACACATTAGAACGACGTTTCGGCTCAATAGGCCTTCAGCAGGAATAAACATATAACACACACACCCTACATGTATTTAAAATGAAAAATAATCTCGTCCACTTATTACGTTTCGAAATTATTATTTTAAATTGTAAATATATATTTGTGTGAATGTGTTGTATGTTTGTTCCTGCTGAAGGCCAACTGAACCGAAATATCGTTCTAATTTGTAAAAAGTAAAAAAAAAGTAAAGTACCCTCGTCACGCCAAGTGGCGTATAGGGAATATGGTGTTAGTGACCATAAATTGTACAGACCTTCGGCACATGATTTTTGGGGTATGTGGTCGGTATTACACCCGTACCGCTTTACTTTTCCAGAAAAAATCCGGTACCCATTTAAGGCTGGGTGAACCCGGAATCCATCTGTTGGGATCGAACCCTAGTTCTTGTCCTTTATAGTCTAGTTCACTAACCACTGAGCTATCGCGGCTCCCTCGTTCTAACTTGTGCTGTCCACTTATAACGTAAAGCTTTGACCATACCGTTTATATATATATATATTCTTTTACACTTACAATTGGTTTTGCTGCAGCCTTGCATTTTATGCTTTCTTTGCCTTCACCCTACTCTGACAGGACGTGATGAAATCGGATATGTTGGGTCGAAAAGCGCAAATATGGAACCCTAGTTGGAAAGCAGAACACAACCACCTTAGCCCATGTAAAATCGTTTCAAGGTAGGACGATGACGAGATTTCGCGAAGAAACCGTCGGGCGAATGCCAGAAAAAAAAAGACGTCATGAAGGATACGTGAACAGATATAGGTTTTTATTTATTATTGGTGTGTTTATTTAATAATAATACCTGTGTGTGTGTGTGTGTGTGTGTTTGTTAACGTTTTCATCCGTTATCTGTTAATGTTTCTAGAGGTCTATTAAAAGGGCGTTGAAATGATGTAAGCGGCGTTGTTGTTGTTGTTTACATATAGTGTGACGTCTGTGTCTTGTTGGTCAATCGTACCGACTTTATCAAGATAAAAGCTGATATGTCTTCTCTCTATTATCCATATTCATTTTGATTAATCAGGTTGGCAAATCAAGTTGGTAAATCAGGTTGGTAAATCAGGTTGGTAAATCAGGTTGGTTAATGTCTTTAGATGGAGAAATACGAGAAGGTGAGGTAGGACCTTGTTCAGGTCTGATTTACCTTTAACTTTAACTTTAACTTTACCTTTGCCTTTAACTTTACCTTTAACTTTACCATCTAGATCTACATTTGACTCATTTCAGTCCAGTTTAAAATATCAACATGCGTAGTCATATTGTCACAACTACAACTTCTACACAAGCTACCCAACTTCATAAAAGTTGCATGTACACACTCACAACACATCAGTAGTCTACAACTGCAACACCGTTACTTATTAACTTTCTAAGTAAATCCACGTGCTCCACCAACAGAAGATAACCATCCCAACATCTGCGCAAACAGGCTGGTGCAATGTGTACGCAGAGCTCTAAACGGGAGACGGGAACACAAGAGAACAAAACAATCTGTCAGGAAGGCGGGTTTATTCTTTTGTGCAACAACAGCTATTACGAATACTTCTCGTTTTTTTGGCTGCAGACATTAACAAATAGTGACAGCAGTAACAAGAGGCGACTGCTGCGCCAAGCTGTTAAATCCTGGGTTTGCTTTTGTTGAGGTCGGAAATGTAAGGAAGACTGAGGGTGTCGGCACGAAAACGAAAGCTCGAATTCCATTTTTTGGGTGGGTTTATCGATCGTCACTGATTATCAGCTGAATATTGTCATTTTTTTCCCCCGTGAAAATCATCATTTTTATCATCATTATGACCCCTGCTGAAGTTGGATGTGTTGGGGTGAAAGGCGCAGATACCACAGTTATACTCCAAACCACAACACAACACAGACACGCCCATTTAACGTCCTTTTAAGGGCGGATGACGAAGAGGTGTACTCCTTTAGTCATCGGGCGAACGCAATCAAGCATCATAATTAACGTACATAACTTAATTGTTATTTTCATCATCATAACACCATATCATCATATGTGATATGTCATATATATATATATATATATATATATATATATATGGCGATCATCACCGCCATAATTATGGTTGGACCACACATACCTTTAAATGTATGAGATTGTGTATTTCCGTTTGGCACGAGTAAGGAGGGAGCAGCAGTAACTCAGAGACTTTAATGAACGTGACTATAGAGGGCAAGAGTTACATTGTAATCGACGACTACCAGGTTCTCTCAGCCTAAATACTGGATTTTTTTCTGAAAAATTAAAACGGCACAGACGTAGTACTGACCACACTAACTAAGAAATAATGTGCCGAAGGTTTACAAAATACAGGCACTAAGAATGAAGTCTTAAAACAACTACAAATGAAAAAAGAACTACTAAACACAATTCAAACAAGACAAATGAGATTTTTGGGCCATGTTAAAAGACACAACAGCCTACTGAAAGTAATCCTGGAGGGGAAAAAATACAAGGTAAAAGAGGCAGAGGCAGACCAAGATTAACATGGACGAGCAACGTGAAAAGATGGACAAACCAGCCTATGACAACCTGCACAATCAAAGCAAGAGACAGAGCAGAATGGCGCTCTATGGTAGCCAACCTTCGTTGCGGATGTGGTACTCGATGATGATGAAAACCGCATTATCCCTGTATATCACGAGACGTGAAGGGGCCATTATTCTCTCTCCCCCCTCCCCCCCTTTATGAGTAAGAAAAGGTGACTGAGGGAACGATAAATAAGTTATTTAGTCATGAATTTAACCAGCATACTTCGCTAACTCAACCTTATAATTGAGTCAACAAAGTCAGCGAACATACTTCGCTAACTCAACCTTATAATTGAGTCATGAAGTCAGCGAACATACTTCGCTAACTCAACCATATGATTTTGTCATGAAGTCAGCGAACATACTTCGCTAACTCAACCATATGATTGAGTCATGAAGTCAGCGAACATACTTCGTTAACTACCATATGATTGAGTCATGAAGTCAGCGAACATACTTCGCTAACTCAACCTTATGATTGAGTCATGAAGTCAGCGAACATACTTCGCTAACTCAATCATATGATTGAGTCATGAAGTCAGCGAACATACTTCGCTAACTCAACCATATGATTGAGTCATGAAGTCAGCGAACATACTTAGCTAACTCAACCATTTGATTGAGCCATGAAGTCAGCGAACATACTTTGCTAACTCAACCATATGATTGAGTCATGAAGTCAGCGAACATACTTCGCTAACTCAACCATTTGATTGAGTCATGAAGTCAGCGAACATACTTCGCTAACTCAACCATATGATAACGGTTATTGTTATGCTCGCATAATTAGGTTTTGAGGAATCGACGTCTGAGAGTTGAGCTGAGTATCCATGATGCTCAAGAAATTTATTTACAAGCTTACGTCGTTTTTCATGAATATGTGAGTATGTGCTAGTGTATGATGATATGATGTGTAAATGTACACATGTACGTGTCACGTGAACGTGATGATTGTGCTCATATAACAATTTACACATAATGATGTTTTTAAATGGCTTTAGAAAACTAAGGCTTTCAGAGAAAAAAATTGATTGTACGAAGAAGTAAAATACCTTCAAAATTACGAAGAAGTAAAATACCTTCAAAATTAGGAAGAAGAAAAATACCTTTTAAGTTACGAAGAAGTAAAATACCTTCAAAATTACGAAGAAGTAAAATACCTGCTAAGCGTGTAATATTAGCTAGAAAAAATCTTTGGCGGTTTTTAGCTGTTTCTTACCCTGGTGGTAGATTTTAAGAAACTGTTTATTGTCTCCATCTTTCATTTACCTGTTTCACCTTTGGCGCCGTTGTTTATTTCACTTGATGTTAATTGACAGACTAGTATGAACAACTTTACAACGGTACGCGCTCGTTTTGAAAGATGTCATCAACTTTACAGCTTGTGGCAACATTTTCATCTTAGAGTAAAAAAGTAAAGTGTCCCCGTCACACCATTTTCATCTTAGACAAGGAAATATTGAACTAAAACATTGAACTGAAACATTGGACTGAGACATTGGACTCAAACATTGGAATCAAACATTGGACTCAAACATTAGAATAAATCATTGAATTGAAACACTTGACTCAAACATTGGGCTAAAATATTTAACTCAAACATTGGAATGAAACATTAAACTGTAACATTGGACTGAGACATTGGACTCAAAAATTGGACTAAAATATTTAACTCAAACATTGGACTCAAACATTGAACTGTAACATTGGACTGAGACATTGGACTCAAAAATTGGACTAAAATATTTAACTCAAACATTGGACTAAAATATTTAACTCAAACATTGGACTAAAATATTTAACTCAAACATTAGACTAAAATATTTAACTTAAACATTAGACTAAAATATTTAACTCAAACATTGGACTAAAATGTTTAACTCAAACATTGGACTAAAATATTTAACTCAAACATTGGACTAAAATATTTAACTCAAACATTGGACTAAAATGTTTAACTCAAACATTGGACTATGTTTAATTCAAACATTGGACTAAAATATTTAACTCAAACATTGGACTAAGGTATCTGCTCGTTCCTCCGAAACTGGAACTCTAATACAGCCATAAAGGCGACGATCTGTACTTCTGCTAGTTTCCTTGGTTACATCTAAATCACTGACTTCTGCTCGATCGTTCCCTGTTCATCCGTTGTAGTGTCTCAAATCTGACTCCCACTATCTATCTATATCTATCTTCACTTTTCTCCCAATAGGTTGTCTGTGATCTGTCTTGGTTTCGGCTGCGTCTGGAACTGCCTGAATGACAGTTCTTATAGCTGATTCTAGATCGCTTCCAAGCACTTTATGTAAAGTAATAACATTTACTTCCTATCCCAGAACGCTTCTTCATTCTTACTGTTCCCTAAAGATGCTAATGGTTGTGGATACGATGTGTCGTTAGCTTACAGCGACGGCGCGATACCTGTATGCCATTCAGTCCAAACGTCCCTTTCGACGTGGATAAATTTGCTTCAGAGTTTGTCTCAGGCGGCAGCCATTTTGGCCTACTATTTTCATCTTTTAATTGTCAAGGGTTCTTTACTTGCGGGACTGGGACCTTCTGTTTTTCGTCATTATCCGAGAGGGCTAGACATCAGATCTCACTAACCAGAGATTCTATCTGAGAGGGCTAGGCATCAGATCTCACTAACCAGAGATTCTATCCGAAAGGTTTAGGCATCAGATCTCACTAACCAGAGATTCTATCTGAAAGGGCTAGGTATCAGATCTCACTAACCAGAGATTCTATCCGAAAGGGCTAGACATCAGATCTCACTAACCAGAGATTCTATGTGAAAGGGTTAGGCATCAGATCTCACTAACCAGAGATTCTATCTGAAAGGGCTAGACATCAGATCTCACTAACCAGAGATTCTATCTGAAAGGGCTAGACATCAGATCTCACTAACCAGAGATTCTATCTGAAAGGGTTAGGCATCAGATCTCACTAACCAGAGATTCTATCCGAAAGGGTTAGGCATCAGATCTCACTAACCAGAGATTCTATCTGAAAGGGCTAGACATCAGATCTCACTAACCAGAGATTCTATCTGATAGGGATAGACATCAGATCTCACTAACTAGAGATTCTATCTGAAAGGGCTAGACATCAGATCTCACTAACCAGAGATTCTATCCGAAAGGATTAGGCATCAGATCTCACTAACCAGAGATTCTATCTGAAAGGGCTAGACATCAGATCTCACTAACCAGAGATTCCATCTGAAAGGGCTAGGCATTATATTTCACTAACCAGAGATTCTATCCGAAAGGGCTAGGCATCACTCAGTAACCAGAGATTCTATCTGAAAGGGCTAGGCATCAGATCTCACTACCCATTGGCAGCGGGGATAGTAAAGTCAAGAGAAAAACCACTCATTCGAAGTGAAAAATTTCCAACGACTCTGGCGGGATTCATACCCGGAACCTTCTTGTCCAGAAGCTGACGTCTTACTTCTAGACCAACTCAGTCCCTCCTCGCAGAATGCATTACCTAGTCTTTGCATCTCTTACGTTCCTGGTAGCTTATTTTGATTGGCTAAAATATCATGAGAATTGTTCTCCATCACGTTGTATCAGAGCTGCACGTGGCTCATTAGATGCACATATGACGTGCTACTTACAAATAAAGAAAAGATGCACAATCAATACAAGTTTCATGGAAACCTTACAGTATCCAATATCTGATTTTGAAAGTAGATTTGATAGAGAAATTAACAAAGTAAGACATTTTTTGGGGGATAAAATTGAGGAACATACCAGAAATAATACAATTGGTTCAAACAAAGTAATAAATAGAAAAAAAACATGTCAGTGAATAGAAGCAAAAACATGCTGAAGTCGGATGTGTTGGGCCGAAAGGCGCAAATATCACAGTTATACTGTAAACCACAACGCAACGCAGACACGCCTACTTAACGTCCTTTTAAGGGCGGATGATGACGAGGTACACTCCTTAAGTCATCGGGCGAACGCAAGCAAGCAAGCAGAAGCAAAATACACAAAGCACACACCTTCAACTCGTTAAAAACAGTTAGTGTTTTCTTTTGAATGACGGAAGAATGAAAAGGAGGAATAAGAGAACGAGAGAGAGAATGAGAGAGAGTGAAAGAGAGTGAGAGAGAGTGAGAGAGAGTGAGAATGTAATGGAAGCAGCAAAAATTACCTAGGGCGTTGTCTAAAAACAATGGAATTTGTTTAGTAGGCCTATAACGTAAACAATTCAAACAGTAACAACGTTAAAATGAGAGCTGTAGAATACATACATAGAAGTTAACAAAATTGACAAAAAGGTTCGAAGATAGTTGCAGCAATAGAGGAAAACCAACAATGGAAAATTTGTTAAGCTTGCCAGTACACAAGGGAGCCGCGATAGCTCAGTGGTTAGTGAACTGGACTACAAAGGACAAGAGGCAAGGTTCGATCCCAATCGACGGCTTCCGGGTTCACCCAGCCTAAATTGGGTACCGGATTTTTTCTGAGAAAGTAAAGCGGCACGGGCGTAAAACCGTCTACTTTACCCCAAAAATCATGTGCTGAAGCAGTGAAGGTATGTAAAATTTATGGTCACTAACACCATATTCCCTATACACCACTTGGCGTGACGGGCTCTTTACTTTCTTCACTTTACTTAGACAGTACACAAGATTTGTACTGAAAATATGAAATGTAAAACAAACAGCGATAACAACACCAACAATAAGAATCAAGTTCCAATTTGTGGTTCAGCATTGATATTAATAAGTTAAATATGTTTAATCTTTATATATTGTAGTTTTGCTGTTAACATCTACAACACGCAGATGCCAGTTAAGAAATAACAGTAAATAAATCAGAAAAATCAGACCAGAAAACATCACAAATATCACATTACTGAAAAATTTTGAGAATTTAATAAATCACTAAATGAACTAATTAAAAACGTAATGAAAGAAGTACATGAGCAAACAAAATACATGGGAAGGATAGTAAGGGGTATATTAATGTTGTTCGTTTTTCCAATGCGAATCAAAGGAGGTATATAATATAAGATGCAACGTGGCATTAAAAAATATGCAAATTAATGCAGAATGTGGCCAGGCGATGTCTGCTTAACAATCAAAGATCCTAATGGAGCAAAACCAATCTCACTCGAGATAGGACAAGTTATATTTGCAGGATAGGACATATTATATTTTCAGTATAGGACATATTATATTTGCAGTATAGGACATATTATATTTGCAGGATAGGACAGGTTATATTTGCAGAATAGGATAGACAGCATATATTTGCAGGATATGACATGTTATATTTGCAGGATAGGACCGGTTATTTTTGCAGTATAGGACATATTATGTTTGCAGAATAGGACAGGTTATATTTGCAGGATAGGACAGGTTATATTTGCAGGATAGGGCAAGTTATAAAAACGAGATAGGACACGTTATATTAGCAGGATAGGACACGTTATATTAGCGAGATAGGACAAGTTATATTTGCAGGATAAGACAAGTTATATTTGCAGGATAGGACAAGTTATAGTAGCGAGATAGGACAAGTTATTTATATAAGCGAAATAGGACAAGTTATATTTGCATGACAGGACAAGTTATATTAGCGAGATAGGACAAGTTATATTTGCAGGATAAGACAAGTTATATTTGTAGGATAGGACAAGTTATAGTAGCGAGATAGGACAAGTTATATTTTCATGATATGACAAGTTATATTAGCTAGGTAGGACACGTTATATTTGCGATAACTAAAGAACTGGTTTCCTGCCAACTTAAAAAAGAACTGTAGTTTCGATTTGGAATGTTCACACCCTATACTCCAGCATATGTTATACTACTACTTTAACCCTAACTCACACAAACATCAACATCTATTTCATCCAAACATCAAAGGCTACAAAAGAAGATAAACAATAGAATGTAAATGGCTGTAATCTCTCTGACGATAATAACACGTGAGTAGAGATTTCAGAAAGATGCCATAAATGTCGCCACAAGTGACGGCATGGGAAATGAAGCTATCAGAAACAATTGTTGGAGCTACATATGAATAAAACGGCGCAGACAGACGGAGAATAAATTGGTTCAGCCATCTTTAAGAGAGTGTAGCTTCAGAAGCAAACTTTACCAGTGTACAGAAACTACCAATCTTGCTGACGGGTATTATAAAGACGGAGAATAAATTGGTTCAGCCATCTTTAAGAGAGTGTAGCTTCAGAAGCAAACTCTACCAGTGTACAGAAACTACCAATCTGGCTGACGGGCATTATAAAGACGGAGAATAAATTGGTTCGGCGATGTTACGAGAATGTAACTTTTAACTTTTGCCCGTGCGCTGCCGGGGACCGAAATGGGAATAAAGAATAGTGGCGATGTACCCTACCAGGCATGTTCGTAAGAGGCGAGAAAGGAGGGTTGGGCAGGGGACTGGCTATCCCATACTGTAAAAAATTAAGCCGAAAAAACTTCACAAACATGGACAAGTAAAAGAAAGAAAAATTAAATCCGCCATCCAGGAAAGAGAAGGGCTCTCTGTCTATGAGACGTATGTCACAAGCCGGAGAAAGCCGAAGGAGTTCGGGTTGCCGACTCACCCTTTGTCTACCAGGAAATTCTCCAGAATTGACACCTGGAATGTTCGAACTCTAAACGATCAAGCAAAAGCTGCACAGGTAGCAGCAGAAATAACAAACTGCAAGATAGATATTCTGGGAATGTGTGAAACACTTTCACACATGGCTAGGAACGGGTAAAATAAAAAATAAATACAGGAGAGAGGATTTTATCATCAGGACACCAGGAACCTGGAGCACAACATAGTGAAGGGGTAGCTATAATGCTATCAACGAATGCACAGAAGACACTAATAGAATGGGAAGCAGTAGGACCGAGTCTAATGAGAGCAACATTTAAAACAACCAAAAACAAAATAAAATTACACATTATCCAATGCTATGCACCAACCAACGATACAGATGATTTAGTTAAAGATGATTTCTATAAACAGCTACGATGTCAGATGGATGCAAGACGAGATAAGGATATTATAATCTTGATGGGAGACCTAAATGCTAAAGTAGAATCAGACAACAGAGGCTTCAAAGAGATTATGGGAAAACATGGACTTGGAGATATAAACGAGAATGGAGAGATTTTTGTGAATTTCTGCGCCGCTAATCAAGTGAGCCTAGGAGGAACAATATTCCAACATAAAAGAATACACAAAGCTACATGGATGTCACCAGATCATAGAACGGAAAATCAAATTGATCTCATATGTATTAATAATAAGTTTAAGTCATCCTTACAGGATGTACAAGTATATAGAGGGGCAGATGTAGCTTCTGATCATCATCTTCTGTTAGCCAAACTTAAAATTAAACTAAAAAGGTATACTACAACGAATAAGGGTAGAAAGTATTTCAATGTAGGGTTACTTAAAGAACAAGTAATTAAAGATAAATTCGCAGTCACAATATCAAACAAATACCAAGTCCTCCAACAACTAGAAAATACAATAAATATAGAAGATCATTGGAAACGGGTAGAAGATATATGGAACGAGACATGCGAAGAAACACTAGGGAAAAGAGAACGCCAGAAAAAGGCATGGATGACAGCAGAGACCCTGGACAAAATTAAAGAAAGAAAGAACAAGAAAGCAGACATAAATAAAAGCAAAACGAGAAGTAATAAAGCCAAGACACAGGAAGCTTACACAGAGGTGAACAAAGAAGTGAGAAGATGCATTAGAAGGAATAAGAGGAAATATATAGATGAACTAGCTAAAGAGGCAGAAGAAGCAGCAAATAAAGGGAATATGAAAGAACTGTACAACAGCACAAAGAAATTAAGTAGAAAATACAAACAGATCAATGCCTTTAATAAAGATAAGAAAGGAAACCTTTGTCTATGTCCCTGGACATGCGGGAGTGCGGGGAAATGAGAGAGCGGACAGGTTGGCTAGCTGCGCTGTCGTTGAGGACGGGCAACCGATGGATCGGGCGGACATCATCAATGCACTCCGAGATGTGGGAAGAGCACGGGACTTCGACAAACACAGATCAACGTCGCTTCTTCGGATGATGGAAATGGGAGTTAAGATGGGCACAGCCAGAAATGAGAAACTTGGTGGCCGTGTAAGAAGACTTATCAACCAACATAGAACTGGAGTCGTCAGTCGCTGGACACTGAGGGAATTGCTGAGGAGGGGATCTGAGCACCTATGGACATGTTCGGAGTGCAATGATGATGACCCGCATATAACTCAATAACTCAATAAGAAAGGAAATCTGCTTAGTAATATAAGGGAACAAATGGAGGGATGGAAAGAGCACTTTGAAGAACTTTTGAATAGACCCGGCTCAAATAATCCTCCAGATATACTACCAGCAGAAGAAGAATTACACGTTAACTGTGGAAAACCAAGCAAAGAAGAAATAATGAAAGCCATCAAACTATTAAAAATGGTGAAGCCACAGGACCAAATGAAATACCTTCGGAAGCCATCAAAGCAGATATTAACACCTCTACCAAGATGCTACATAATCTATGATTCAGAAAATTCTGAATGATGATTCAGAAAAAAAATTATATGTGATTAAACGAAAAGGCACTTGATAATAGTGATTATTTCAATTTTCCCCTTTCTCCACCATCTTCACAAATGATCTCCCCTTTCTTCCCCCCTCCCCGCCCTCATTTCTTGTACAGTTCCAAACATTTCTGTGTGGCAGCGTGCCCCTCTCTTCTTGATCGTGTCATGCCACCTGCATGTTATATCATAAACAAAACATGTTTTTATTTAGCCACACTCAAGTAGTTTACATTTACAAACAAGTTGCATGTCTGCACTTTAGCACAAACATGATCCGTGCTATTTTAAATGTGTTCAAGATCAAATTTATTAAGTTCTTTCAATGAGAGGAATCTTAAATATATTTATATGTTGGTGTATGTTTGAGTTGTGATAAATTCTAAATAGAGAGCATACAATAAAGAGAGAGAGAGAGAGAGAGAGAGAGAGAGAGAAAGAAAGAGAGAGAATACATGAAGATGCATACACCATATTATGGTAGAATTTAAAAAAAAATCTTTTACTAAGAAAAATTTTAATATTTTGTTGCATAGAAGAATGTACATCCTTTTAGTTTGCTACTAACTAATCTTTAGTTGCTTTTTTTAAATTAACATATCTTTTTTATTTTGAGCGCTTCATTTTTAATTTTTTGCAGCTGTGTTTTCTCACTAATAATATCACTGTTAATTTAAAGTGATCCACCGTTATTATCTAATAGCGACTACCTTATAATTAACACTTCTTCTTACACCATATTAATCCTTACCGTCCATTAATTACCGTCTGCCATAACACGATTAAAGTAAGAGAGTAATCGTAACCAGAATGAAGACACGTCCCACATTTATTCATTGTGCTTACCTCAGGCTGGAACAGGGTGTAACGAATCACACACGAGCTGACAATGATTTTCCAAGCAACTGCCTTAAAGAAGAAACAAGCGAAGGCTCCATTATTTGTGTCCTCATTTGCGATCACCTGACAGAAACCCCACAAGTGTGTTGTTGAAGAACACGGCTCATTTGCTTATTTATGAGCTCAGTCTGGTAGAGTTAATTATCTTCTGGCCTCAGCATCAAGCTTTAGTGCATCGCTTAAGATTGACGTTTTCTTGCTTTAGCGAACTTGGCTTTCTTTACAACCGCCAGTTTAGTGCCTCGCTTAGGATTGACGTTTACTTGCCTTGGCTATTTTGATTTTGTTCTCAATGTCGTTTTGGTCGACACAACAATATAAATGTGTACATGACTCAAAATCAATTCACAAGAAAGAGCGCGCGAGCGCACACACACACACACAGAGACACATGCAACAGTCCGTCCCTGAAAACGTCAGTAATGCATCAAAGATAATAATATAGAGACTGATCTGGGTACGACCAGCCTATTATTGCCTGTTTTCTTCCGTTCTGACAATGGTTGCATTCCGAAGATGGATGTAACAAAACCCGTTTAGATCAAATTAATAAGGAAAGTAAGAAAAGGAACGCTTCAGTGTCAAGTAAAAAGTCTAAACATACGAGAGGGAATCTTTGACAAGTGGACAATAAACAAAAATCGTTGGGGGCCGCGGAATTTTGATTTACAGAAGATTGTTTGGACGTTTTAGAAGGGCTCAGAGTAACTTGGCATGCTTTGTTACACCTTATAGTTGAATGTAACTTGGCATGCTTTGTTACACCTTATAGTTGAATGTAACTTGGCATGCTTTGTTACACCTTATAGTTGAATGTAACTTGGCATGCTTTGTTACACCTTATAGTTGAATGTAACTTGGCATGCTTTGTTACACCTTATAGTTCAATGTAACTTGGCATGCTTTGTTACACCTTATAGTTCAATGTAACTTGGCATGCTTTGTTACATCTTCTAGTTCAAAGTAACAAACATATAAAATAACAAATAAACTTAATACCAGCAACAGAAGGCAGTAATAATCGATCAGTAACTTAATGAGTAGGAACAAATAGAATATCCTGTCGACAACAGGAAAATCGGAAGAAAGAAGAGATGGAGGGAATTAAAGAAAATATACCATTCAGTTTTGGATGATGGCTCGGTAGAAAGTCATTAAGAGAACTGATAATAACATTTTGAGAAGAAAGAAGGTTATGGAGAAACATTGTCACCTACGCCAGCACACAAGATACTTGATGATGATAGTGGTTGTTGTTACTATTATTTTTTTTCCGCGTGCTGTCAAAACACGAATGCTCACTTATAAAAGTGATGCTCAGATTATTACTGATTTGACAAGAGCTTGATTATAAGTTGATCACATTGAAATGTACACAAGAATGAAAGAGAATAAATACGAGCCACAATAAACCCAAAACAATTCCTCTTAAAAAGAAAATAAAAATAGAATGCCTGAATTGTTTCTGAAGTGTTTTTTTTTTAAACTTTCAGATTTAGCGCATTTCCAATGTTTTGATCTATTTTCAATAATTTTAAAAGAACACCTACACAAGATAAGAAAGACTCAGTGACTTTACAACATTCGGTTATGTAGTATCAAGACAAACTATAAAAGCATATACTACATGCTTGTTTTCGCTCGATGACTAAAGGAGCACACCTCTTGGTCATCCGCCATTAAAAAGACGTTAAGTGGGCGTGTCTGCGTTGTGTTGTGGTTTGCAGTATAACTGTGACATTTGCGTCTTTCGGCCCAACACATCCGACTTCAGCACAACATTTTTGAGTACCGGGTTGTCTATGCGATCCCTACTCGCTTGGCTAGACTAGTCAGGAGACAAATAATAATAAAAGAATATTATTATAGAGGGAAACTTTCGAGGCCATAATCAGCGAATCAATTCAGAGGAAGAGGTATGTTTACAGCACTCGGAAAAAAATGACAAATAATCAAGAACAGAAAAAAAAGACAAGAACAATATATGGACCGAAGCAGGATCGAACCTGTACTCAGAAAGCACAGCGCCTTGCCACGAAAAGCCAAACGCTAGGGAACACTGCCACTCAGCTAACTAACTAGTTGTTTTTTTTATGTTGTTGATTATTTGTCATTTTTTCCGGAGTGCTGTAAATATACCTCTTCCTCTGAATATACTAGACAGGCTAGTCTGTTACTGGAGACACCACGGAGAGGTGGAGCAGGGTCAAGGTGGTTCTGTTCAACAATACTGCCGTAAGCTGTGTGTCGCTGATATCTTCCAGCTCTGCTGCTGTGAGGAGCGCTTTCGCCTCCGCATATACAACATGACTACAGGGCTCTCAACACCACAAGAGCACAACGATGGCCCACAGAAACAACCCAGCAGAACAAGTTACGTGTGATGACCTCAAATGCACCGTCTTGTTCGTGACCCCAACTGGTGTAGATAACTAAATGTATAGCAGAAATTGATCGCTGAAGAAAATCTATTTTCATTCTCCCACATTGAACCCAAAATAAAACAAAACAAGAAAGATATGTCGTTCTTAGTTGTTCCTTGCGCGTATAAACGATTACTTAGAATTTCAACTGCTTACCCTTGTTAATCGTTCATTTCTGATAATTGTGTACAACATATTTATTTATCTCTTCCCATTTTTAACGGTTCAAAATGGGTGGTAGGGAAATGAGTGTGTGGAGACCTCAGGACATCAGAAATTTGTAATAAATGTATAATACATATATATATATATATATATATATATATATACATATACGAAAACATAATGATGATGGTAATAGTGAGAAAGAGGGAGAGAGGGAGAGAGAGAGAGAGAGGGAGGGAGAGAGAGAGAAAGAGAGATAATTGTTTAAGTGTACCACATGTAATGATGACTCAGAGAATATATATATAAGATGTTCTAACGTCACACATTGTCGACGACTTTGGGGTAGGGTTACCAGAACCTTCGAAGCAGAAAGCGGGACAAATGGTACTTTTTTAGACGCGAAAGCGGGACACATCATGTAAAGCATAATAGCCATAGGAAAAGTCAGAGATAGCACACACATAGACTAATTATTATTACATTATAATTCTAATACATGTACCAGTAATTTTTTTAATTAATAAAAAAAATGTTTACCTTGATTTCCAGCTTCTTAAGTCGGTGTCGGCTGCATCTCATATTTGTCTGACTTCAGACTCTGAGTGAGAAGATCTTGTCGCTGGATTACGCAGTCATAAAACTCGGTGCAGCTAAGTTTATAATTAAACACACATTTCATTATTGCTTCAACAGTTGCTACGTGCAACCGATTTCGTTCATCTGTCCACTGCACATTCATTAAAGAAAATATTCTTTCCACATTAGCATTGTGTCCTGGAACGCTGAAGATGAATTCACATAAATGTAATAACTGGGAATACTGATCCGCACATTTACATTGTCTTAAGAAAAACATCCATTTCTCCTGGCATGATTTACTATTCCATCTATCTCCATTTTTACAAAGTTCTAATTCAATAAACTCTTTCAAATATGTGAACTGATCAAACAACAATGAGTCATCTATTGACACACCTTTGTCTTGTAGAAACATTAATGTTCCCTGAACTGCAGTCCATTCTGGTTTAGAGTCTAGTAGCATCCAAGTAAAGATGGTGGAAAATTCATTCAAATGCGTCATCCACTTTTGCAAATAAGCGGCCGCTGTTTCATAAAATTCATCCACCTCAGCATAAAGTTTCTGAATATCATCTGTCGATACTTCATTTTCTATTCTTTTAAGAATAGACTTCACCTTTATAGGGATAAATCTTTCTTCTTTACGTTCATTTATTAACCTGAGGGTATCCTTCAAAATCACTGCTACCTCTATTACACTGATATCAGTCTTTTCCGACTTAAGTATTTGTCTTTCAAACACGCTCATCTGACTATGGACAAACCATAGATATGGCTCGCTTAACGGATTTTGAAATAATGTTAGCAAAACTTTAGGTGCTTTTTCTTCAGATAAGAAGAATGATTGCAGGGCGTCATACAATTTTAATACTCTGTCTACTGCAGCTAAAAGTGATAACCACCTTGTTTTTGTGTGTGACAATAATGCATGATACTCTAATTCCACGAACTCACAAAATTCTTTTAATCGCTCCGTTCGTACAGTATATATAGAGAAGTAATTGAATAATTTAATTATTGTTGTTTCCACATCAACACTCAAAACATCGGCGGCTGTCTTTACAGAATTATGAATGATATGAGCAGGGCATCCAATTCCAAGAAGATTTTCATTAAGTTCACTTTTCAATCTCGCGAACACATTGTTGGTGCCAGCACGCCGTATTCCACCAAAATTACAGTTTGCATTATCGCCACCAAACGCAATACACTTGTTCTTATCAATGTTGTTTTCTTCTAAAACCTCGATACAATACTTGCTTATTTCAGAGGATGTTTCATTTGGTAAAGAACCCAGTTTAAGTAATTTTACAGTCATACCATTCGCTGGAGTGAAATACTGAACAATTAATGGGAATATTTTTTCAGCATTGTGATTACTTGCGTCGGTAGCAATACCAAAGTAGTGTAGCAAGAAGCTTCATTTTGTAACAAAACTCAAACCAATAATAAATAATTTAAGAAAATATTAAAATTTGTAGGTGAAAAATTTGGCTGGATTAAAAAGCGGGACAAATTGTTGTCCCCCAGACCCTTAGGCGGGACAATTAATTTTTGGTGAAAAAGTGGGACAATCCGGAAAAAGCGGGACGGATGGCAACCCTACTTTGGGGTGCGGGACAACTGTTGAAACTACAATTCAGATATTGAGCGTTATTTGGAATCAAGAATGGAACTTGTAGAGACATTTAAGTAATATAATAAATGATATAAAGTAAAAAATCTCTGCCCTATTGTCTTCAGCGATATGAGACAATAGATAGATATATAGATAGATAGATAGATAGACAGACAGACAGACAGACAGACAGACAGACAGACAGACAGATAGACAGACAGACAGACAGATAGATAGATAGATAGATAGATAGATAGATAGATAGATAGATAGATAGATAGATAGATAGATAGATAGATAGATAGATAGATAGATAGATAGATAGATAGATAGATAGATAGATAGATAGATAGATAGATAGATCATCATTAAGTACCGGGCCTGCTGTGTAATAGTGAGCTAGTGAGAGCAAGGGGGCAGGTAACTTAGTTGGTACCGGCTTCTCAATAGATAATAGCATTAAAAAATATGGTAGCGACCAGCAGTAGTTAGGACATAGGTTGGGGAATGGAAATTTTCTAGAATAACACGTTGTAGAGACAAAGTTGAAGGAGTAGGTTTATAGTGGGTGGTAAACACACGGAATAGGAAGGAGGTAATGTCCAGAATTGTTGGACGACACATAATAGTTAGGTCCATGGAATTTTCCATGCAGCAGGTTGTGGAAATTAGTATAAATAGAAGTTCACAAAGGGGTAGGGTCCTCAGACATAACAAGGACACCCACCGAACTAAGGTAGAGAGGAGCCAGAATTGGCCTGGATATAATAGTTAGTGGGATTTTCCACGATTTCCACAACAACAGGTTGTTCTGGAAGTGACCATGGGCGCATACCAATACGCGCATGCATTGACCTCATGAATTTACTGTCCAGTAAACAGCTACCAGAAAAGGTCAGAGTCGTGAAGTAATAATTATTTAAATAGGTTATAGAAATCACGAAAACAAGGTCTTTTCATCAAACCAGGAGATAGTTCAGGTGTCGGTCACAGAATGGCGAGCAGCGACCAACTCTCAAGTGACCAGAAGAGCGCAAATTCTCACTTGGGCAACAGTTTTGATTGGCTGCTGAATTTTAGGTGAAGAGAGTGGTTGAAGTATTTAAACTTCAACACAACAGGAATTAGGTAAATTACAGACAGAGATGAATTAGTCAAGAGCAGAAAGTCAACAGTTCGAGTTAGTTATTAGACAGTTAGACTAGTCAGAACAGTTAGAAAGTTAAGATTAGAAAGCGAAGACAGTTAGTTAAAAAATTGGAATCTCTAAGTTGTAGTTCAGTTTAGAAGTTATTATTGATCGAGATTTGATAGAGGATATTATGAATTTAAGCTGTGAAAGTGTTTTGAAAAGTTCATAGAATTGTGCTTCAATATATTCTTCCAAGTTCGTAAGTAGACAAATGAATAAAGTTGTATGAAGCTATGCACTTACGGACATTCAAATAGTCACCGACGATAGTCTCTTGAGTGTCCCGAATTAACGAATGTTAATTTAAGATAAGTGCACGATCATGAGCCAAGATTGATAATAGAGAAATCAATAAACTAATTATGATGTTATACTGAGAGCAAAAGAGTCTGTCATGAATTTACCTGTTGTGTTGGTCAACTAAATCAATGTGATGTGTTGTCAAGAAGTACAAAGATAAATACAAGAGTCAGTGTGGGACTATAACAGCTGGCGTAGGTGATCGTATCTCTCCACAACTTTCGATCTCGGCTGCTATTTATCATTTCTGTTGTTGACCTTCTGCCAAGCCATTCTCTTAAGCTGTCTGTTATTTTTTCTCTTTGCTTCCTCTATCTCTTCGTCCCTCAATTTTTCCAGTTGTTACAATATATTTCAATTGTTATCTTCTCATTACATGGCCAAAAAATGATGATTGTTTCTTCCTAATATTGGAAATTAGCTCTCTTTTTGCTTTGATCTCTCTCAGAACATCTTTATTACTCTTCTTAGCTCTCCATGGTACTCTCAACATTCTTCTGTAAAACCACATTTCTACAGACTCCAGTGATTTTTTTATCTGTTGTCCTATTGTCCATGATTCGCATCCATATGTTAAGACTGGCTCTACGTAACATTTAAGAACTCTTTTTCTTGTTTCTATTGTCAAAATTGGATTGCATAGTATCTTTCTCATTTTTTGGAAAGCTGCTTTTGCCTGAGCCATTCACATCTCACCTCTGTTGTACATCTTCCGTCTGAGGTTAACAAAGTTCCCAAATATTTAAATTCATTTACCTGTTTTAATATTGTTCCACTTGTCTTTATTTTGCACTGAGGTGATGTCTTTTTCTTTGTTGTTACTATTACCTCTGTCTTTTTGCTATTAAGGCTGAGTCCTTTATTTTTGCTTTCTTTCACTATAATGTCCAACATTTCTTGTAACTAATTTTCATTATCTTTTCAGATAGATAGATAGATAGATAGATAGATAGATAGATAGATAGACAGACAGACAGACAGACAGACAGATAGATAGATAGACAGACAGACAGACAGACAGATAGATAGATAGATAGATAGATAGATAGATAGATAGATAGATAGATAGATAGACAGACAGACAGATAGATAGATAGATAGATAGATAGATAGATAGATAGATAGATAGATAGATAGATAGATAGATAGATAGATAGATAGATAG
The DNA here is from genome assembly GCA_032433765.1 of Megaustenia siamemsis. Lineage (NCBI taxonomy): Eukaryota > Metazoa > Mollusca > Gastropoda > Stylommatophora > Ariophantidae > Megaustenia > Megaustenia siamemsis. The sequence continues at coordinate 26,628,469 of JAVIAB010000124.1, forward strand.
ATAGATAGATAGACAGATAGATAGATAGACAGACAGATAGATAGATAGATAGATAGATAGATAGATAGATAGATAGATAGATAGATAGATAGATAGACATATAGATAGACAGACAGACAGACAGGCACACAGACAGACAGATAGATAGATAGATAGATAGATAGATAGATAGATAGATAGATAGATAGATAGATAGATAGATAGATAGATAGATAGATAGATAGATAGATAGATAGATAGATAGATAGATAGATAGATAGATAGATAGATAGATAGATAGATAGATAGATAGATAGATAGATAGATAGATAGATAGATAGATAGATAGATAGATAGATAGATAGATAGATAGATAGAGATAGACAGACAGACAGACAGACAGACAGACAGACAGACAGATAGATAGATAGATAGATAGATAGATAGATAGATAGATAGATAGATAGATAGATAGATAGATAGATAGATAGATAGATAGATAGATAGATAGATAGATAGATAGATAGATAGATAGATACAACAATGAACAAGTGGACCTAGTTGATACTGTCACGTCAAGCAATAGGGTCGAAACACTTAAACGGAGTTAAACATAGAATATAAGCATAAAGAAGTGCCCCATGACTCGAGAACGACACATAGGAACTATGGTGTTGGTGCCCATATTTATATATAAAAAAAAGAAAGTAAAGTACCCCCGTCACGCCAAGTGACGTATAGGGAAATATGGTGTTAGTGATCCTATATTTTACAGACCTTCAGCACATGATTTTTGGGGTAATGTGGTCGGTATTACGCCCGTGCTGCTTTACTTTCCCAGAAAAAAAATCCGGTACCCATTTAAGGCTGGGTGAACCCGGAAGCCGTCGGTTGGGATCGAACCCTACCCCTTGTCCTTTGTAGTCCAGTTCACTAACCACTGAGCTATCGCGGCTCCCTCCATATTTATATAACCGTCATATTTTTCTTTTTAAAATGTGACTGGCACAACTTCAGGTCGTCTTTCTTTCTCAGAAAACAATCTTCCGTACTCATTTCTGGTAAGTGAATCTAGAAACCGGTCGCTCGTGGAATAGTTCCCAGCATCTTCTTCTCAATATTTAACAGTAAAGAACCCCGTCACGCCAAGTGTCGTATTGGGAATATGGTGTTATTGGCCATAATTTTTATAGACCTTCGGCACACGATTTTTGTGGTAATGTGGTCGGCATTACGCCCGTGCCATTTACTGCCCCCCCCCCAAAAAAAAAAAAAAAAAAAAAAATTAAAAAAATCCAGTACCCATTTAAGGCTGGGTGAATTCGGAAGCCGTTGATCAGGATCTAACCCGACATCTTCTTGTCCTTTCTAGTCCAATCCACTAATCACTGAGCTATCGCTGCTCCCTTCTCCTCAATAGGCTGGTTCGTTAACCACAGGTCTCAAGATGACAGAGGTTAGGGACTTCTCATTTCTTTCTTTCTTTCTTTCTTTCTTTCTTTCTTTCTTTCTTTCTTTCTTTCTTTCTTTCTTTCTTTCTTTCTTCTTTCTTTCTTTCTTCTTTCTTTATTTCTTTCTTCTTTCTTTCTTTCTTTCCCTCTTTCTTTCTTTCTTTCTGCTATTACTCTAACGAGTGTATCTTTATGTGAACTGTTGTCCATATATCAATCAGGTTTCATTTACGGGTTAAAAAATATGAAATTGCATAGACGAGATTCTTCTAAACTGGATAAAGATGAATGCAAAGTCCTGTGGGATGTATCACCCAGATAGGCGCAGATATGACACCTGCGCTATTAACTGTAACATAATACAATAAACGCTATTCTCATGTCAAAGAAGATGAAACAAAAAACAGTGAAAGAAGAGGCACAGATTATTAAGTAGACAGGTAAGTAAACATAAATTTAAATAAAATAAGCAATATTAGCGCACAACAGAACATAATAGACAAGAGCGTAAGACTGTGAGTCAATTGTGTGGCTATAGCTTTATGGGAGTAAGGTCGACACAAAGACGTTATTACGCTGGAGCCGAAATATGGCCTACTTCAGGAATGTCTACAATAAACATAAAATGGTAGTGGGGGACTGGTTGGTCTCGAGGCAAGATGCCGGTTTCGAGACAAAGAGGTTGTGAGTTCAAATCCCTGATAGACTAGTTGGGTTTTTTATTTATGATTTCTTTCTGCTGCTACCACCCCTGGTCTCTACAGCGAGGCTCGGCTTGAAACGTCAATTACTCATCGACGGAAAAAAAAATGAGTACCTCCGAAGTCGGAGTTATCTGCTTGTGCTGCGAGGGACCTCTTTGCACACGGCTGCCTGGGAAAAACAGATCGACAGAAAAATTATGAGTACATTGAAGTCGGAGTTATCTGCCTGTGCGGCAAGGGACCCCCGTGCACGCGGCTGCCAGGGAAAAAAAAAAGATTAACACGCAAAATTCAGTTTCCTAGTCTCTAGGGAGAGGGGGAGCATAAGCGCCTGCGACCTGCGGTCGCAATAGCAGGGTCGGCGCACCATCAACCGACCAAGACCTAGCAGATCTACCTCCTCGCGGTCTCCACTGGTAACAGTCTGCGTCAAACCAGACTGGCTAACAGAAGCTAGGATCGCCGTGTTCCCCGTAGTGGTGGCTGTTACTGATATAGAGGACCCAGTATTGCAATACCTCTGGGCTGGACTAGTAGTTTACCAAAAAACCTGGGACAGACGAAATCCAACCTCTCCAGTAAGAGCCGGGAATGTCAAGAAAGCCATTACGACCTGCCACATCTTATGAGTCAAAGGGCAACATGCTCACATCAACTCGTGGCAATCCGTCATCAGTCTCTAGGGAGCTCGTCAGAGGCGAAAAAAAATGGTAGTGAACAGCTATAAAAAAAAAAAAAAAGACAAGACAAACTATAACGTTTCGGCAAAATGTTTTCTGTAGCTACACTCCCGGATCCGCAGAGAATTTTTTTTATTGTTGATAAATGTCGGAAGGGAGAGTACAAGGTAAAAGAGGCAGAGGCAGACCGAGACTAACATGGAAATCAAAAGATGAACAAGTCAGTTTATGACAAATTGCACTATCAAAGCAAGAGATAGAGCGGAATGGCTCAACCGTACACAACCTTCTATGCAGAGACGACACTCAATGATGACGATGATAATATCTGTGCTTATCTAGTTCAAGAACATCAATGTACTCCATTTTTCTCTGTGTATTTTTTTTAAACCAACAGTGTTTTATTTTCTTGTTCGCTATTTATGTTGTTGTTGGATCTTAACTTATATTTGTTAATGTTTTCCTCTGTGTTTTGTCTATGTTTTGTCTGTGTTTCCTAAAAGGACTATATTTTAGCCCGGAAGGTCCTATATCTTTTAGTTGCCCTTTAGCGTAAGGTATAACCAAACATTTGGCTCTTTTTTGTCTTGTGATCTTGCTTTTACTAATTATACTACAATCAAGCTTTGTTACACTAATCCCTACTATTATAGACAGACTGCAGTACTTTTTCGATGATTGCTCACAAACATATTGACAAACCACATACAGTCACTGTGTTCAAAAGTGTACACAATAAAATAACTAAAAAATAGTCTGTTTCAAAGTAAGGATTAACATAAGACCATACAAACCAACGTTTCCACTCAAGAGATCTTCCCCAGCGGTCAAACACAAAACTTAATAGAATAGTCAAGAGAGTTTTCTTAAAATTGTGCCATCATAAAAACAATAAAAAAAGACAAGGTAAATGCTATTATCCAGGACACCTTCTATTCAATATCTTAGAGATGTCGTTTCCTTGTTTTTTTTTTTTCATTAACTTCCCACTTTTAATTTTTTTTCTTCAAAATATTCGTTGCTTTAATGTCGACACATGATGGTGGTGATGCGTGTAAACCATCTCTTTTCACAAACATTAGTGAAAGACAATGAAAGAAAACAAAATTCACAGCAGTTTGACCACTAGAAAAGATGTCTTTAAACCTACCTGGACCACATGTGTGAGAGATAGGTCCCAGGAAATCTGATACGTCCGGGCAGAACAGAACCAGCCAAGAAAAATGTGTGGTCTCAAGTCAGGGGAAGTCACTGTGTCAAAATATCCAGGTCTGGACGTGAGAAGTTCACGAGTGAAAGTGTGAGTCTCCAGGTCACGAGGTCAACGCTGAGTTCCCCACAAGAGATAGCCAAAAAGTAACCTCAAGCATAAAAGATAAGACTCTCTGTGCTTGTTCACATCTGTACACGTCTCAAGTAACCACAGCGGAAATAAGGCGGTTTTACTGGGGAACTAATAATAATATACACGAAGTACCAACGTTACGATCAAAGTGCTTTCGTCATAAGTAAAGAACACTGCAATGAAAGATAATGACGTTGAAATGGGGAATGGAGTTAGCTTTTCCTTGATTTTTGCTTCTAGGAATTGTGGGAGGTGAAAGGGGACGTGAGTGTCATTCCGTGCAGGAACCAATCAAGCTAATTATTAAATTAGAAACTTGTCTCACTTTTTAGATGGGTGCTCTTGGCTAATTAACCCAATTAAATAATTCATTTTAATTATATTACTTAAGAGATGTGTTGGTACTTGGTCTAGATTAATGTTACTGCGCCAGTAGAAATGATTCTGCTCAGTGGAGGTGAAGACAATATTTGTTAAGTTAAAGAGAACATTTAAGTAAAGTAAGTAGCATGGCGGGAGCCGCGATAGCTCAGTGGTTAGTGAACTTGACTACAAAGGACAAGAGGTAGGGTTCGATCACAACCGACGGTTTTCGGGTTCACCCAGTCTTAAGTGGGTACCGGATTTTTTCTGGGAAGGTTAAACTGCACGGGCGTAATACCGCCCACATTAAACAAAAAATCATGTTCTGTAAAATGTATGGTCACTAACACCCATATTCCCTATACGCTACTTGGCGTGACGGAGCACCTTACTTTACTTTACTAAGTAGCATGTCCTTTACAGAACATTAATATTACCCCAGTATTTTTTTCCCTGTCATTTTCTAGGCATTATACGTCAGTGGTTTGACATTGTCTTCTGATGGTAGACGCAGTTCTGAGAACGTGATCTCTTAAATTGTTAGTAAATATTTGAAATGTCTTGATCGAGTCGTTGTAGAGCTCGCTGTACATCTATCGTTTAATGATGCTGTTTATCATACATTCAGTATAGTTAAGTTCGAATCCTGCCATATACCTTCGTCATCATGGTAACTAAGTAGGGGACGAATACTTTACATTTTAAAGGGAAAACATTCTAAACATTCCGTGTTTGTCTTATCTTTCATTTATTCATCGCGTTTCTCCGTTTTCACTTATTTTTGTCCACGTGTCTGCCCCGTTTAATTACCTCTTTTTTTTGCTGGGCGCAGAAAACACCAATTACTTGCAAAATAACAAACTTGTAATTCAGATCCAAGGGTTGATCACGAAAAAAATGGATCGATGGAATATTAGAAGCACTAGGAAACATAACAGCAGCAGAGGCGAACAGAAGAACAGAAGACCGCAAATTATATCTCCCCTCGACGCTGAAAGGCAAAAGATGAAGGAAATAAGAAGTAATTCAGATACCTACCTTCATTTACTGTAGCTTAGTTATTTTATTAATACTAACCAGACATATTGTCTGTAACGGATGATTCGCTTTGATTTCTCACTCTTGCTGTCAGTGTGAAGGGCTTGTCTAAACTGTTATAGGGGACGCCTCTGAGTGAGATCTAACCAGGTCGCACACTTATGACAACAATTGAAGAAAACTTGATATTGTTTTCAGATCAATTCAATTTGACTGTCATCCCTTGAAAGTAGCCAGACAAGTATGTGTGTGTGTGTGGGGGGGGGGGCATTCGGGGTGTGCTTACTTTGTTGGATTAATCCAGCACATGTTGGTACATATATCAGTCTCTAGCAGTTGAACAAAGTGCGTGTGGAGGTAAGTAACATAGGGAAGAAGCCGTCTCTTGAGTAGAAGTGAAACTACAGTTTCTAATTGATTCAACTGTCGAGATTCTGTTGGGGATTGCGGAGGTTCTTCCAGGGGTGCGGAGTCCACAGGGGCTTGAGAATAAAGCACGCATGACCTAGTCTATATAACAGAGCATTTCTCCAAAAGCTTGAAAGTAGCTTTCCATCTTTAGTTAGTTTTAAGACTTCATCGTTTGTTTTCTTTTCTTTCCATCTAAGTCTACCTATTCTTCTATAAATCCACATTTCAAAGGCTTCAATTTTCTGTTGTGTTTTCTTGTCTAATGTTCATATGTTTGCACTATACAGGAATTTTTCTTCTTCTTCCTCCTTCTTTCCTCATTTGCCTTTCACCACCGAGGAAGATCTAATTTACTGAATTTTGCTCTTCTGATCGCCTCTGCTGCTGTTATGTTTCCTAATGTTCCTAATATTCGAACGATCCAGCTCTTTCGTGGTCGGCCTTTGAGTCTGGTGTTCTCGCAACGTTTTCTTGAAGACTCGTGTTGTGTTTTAATCATTCTGCCATGTCACGTGACTAAACCATTTTATCTGTCGTTTCCTTATATATTCTATGGCGACGGTTATTCCTAGCTTTTTTCTCAGTTCTTCATGTCTGATCCTATCTCTAAGGCTGTGCAGGCATGTAGAGAAGATACAACACTTTGCTAAGTTAGTTAAAGTGGTTAACTGTTTAGTAAATAAATGGGCGGGGCTTGTAACTGTGTCTCATTCTCTGTAAAACTAGAATTGGAACCGAGCAAAAACTCTAAAATAATAGTCCAATAGCAACAAAAAAAAAAGAAGATTATACCTGTCAGCTCGTCAGTTGTTTAGATTCGATGCCAACTTTTTGAACAAAGAAAAAAACGACGTCTTGTTTCTCCGAATGTACACAGCCGGTTTTTCCAAATGGATTCGACTGACGCAATTTAAAGATGTTTTTACCACCAGCAAGTTTAGTCTGTGCATGCATCAACAAATGAAACAATGTAAGATGTGTCCCTTCAGCAATGTCCATTGTTTCTATCTTCACATAGATGTCAGGAAGAAAAGTTGAGAGTAAATGAGAGAAACAAAGTGTGAGAAAGTAAGAGAGAGAGAGAGAGAGAAGGAGAAACATGCTAATTTAAATGAATCAGACTTGATCACCTGTTGTTCGTTGTAATGTTCCAGTTCCTGGTACTGTGTCAACATTAACACAGACAAGGAGTGGAAGCGTTATTTATCTCATAATCTGTGCTTGCAAAATTATCAATTGTTAATCTGTATGAACACATGAACACACATCAGTGGCGTATTCTCTATAATACCGCAGTTACCGCCGGTAGCCTGAACATATTAACGAAATACAAAAGGAAATGATAATTCCATACCTGTTACTAGTTTCCATGGATCTTATTCTCAAGCGTTAGCTTCTATATAGGAAATGATTTGGACAGGAATAAGACTTTCCATGATGATATGAATTTTCATGATGGCGGAACAAAGTCACGTTCTCTCGATCGCTGCAGAAATTGCTTTGGAATCTGATCAATTTCGGCTTTCCGTTGCAATTTTCTGCATTCAAGTTCTGATGATGTTCTACTTATCATATCTACGCCAATGAATTGGCGTTGCACGCACGGCAACACTCCTTTTTGACAAATCACGTGTTGTGAATGCGACCTTCCACCGTCTAGTGTTGATCTCCGTTTTACGTCACAATGAGTGCTGTTCAATAACCGTTGATGACGTTTTTTGACGCAAGTTATTTACAATTTCTAACGCATTAATGTGGTGGGCTCCGTCAAGTCAGCCGAAGTTTTATCTCTTTGGGGAATTTGCACTATGTTTCGTTCGTTGTAGACTGCATTCACTAGAGTAATCATGAATCCATGGGCGCAGCCATTTTGTGCTTGCTACGTCGTCATAATGGCTCATCGTGTGTCCCAAGACCGACCATGCGCTAATCTTGCGATCTGTTGTTTGGTGTGCAACGGGGATAATCTGACGACGAACTGTGTTTTGTATGTTCGTAGTTGGAGTCAAACACGATGTCCTAACATCATCAAGCGCTATACATTTAAATACTATGACGATCATCATTTTCAGGAGGACGTGAACTTCCGGGAAATATGGTGGATAGGCGGCAGGAACCATTGAAGGCTATGTCTGAAAAGTGTTCATTGTTGCAGTTTCCTCAGATTCCAAGTCCGGCTTGTTGCAGGAGTTACTTAGTTAAGTGCTCTGTGCACACCGTGAGCTGTGTGTTTCATCCGTTTTGATCATGTTCCGATATTCCAATTGTTTACGATGAATGCTGATATCGTATGACAGGGAACAGATGGCCGTGATCACTTTCTGTGCGGTTTCGCCTTATGTCTTTTGGCGTGTGCTGAGATTGCTATGATGGGGACTACAGCTACCTTTCTTTGTTTGGGAGATGAGTTAGTAATTCGGATGATTTCAATGGCACGGGCGGTTGAGCAATTATGGATTTTAATTCGTTTGCAGTGATACCGGGGCCTTACATAACCATAACCATAACCATTTTAAAAAGATAATTATATTGCAAATTTACGAATATTCTATTGCACATTTCGTAGGCCAATATGATTTAATTGCTTTGATTTGCATTTATTAAAGCAAGGTTTTCCTCTGGCCACTATATCGTTTGTGAATGAAACCAAAACTACATTGAAACCTTTAGTAGCCAGCGGTTCATTTTTCCTCTATCCTGACCTAGTATTAACGACCTTGACATTCAAAACTGGGAGTCAAAATAATATAGCGGGTGCACCACTAGATGAATGCGGTTTCATGGGTTATTTTTAGCTTTAGCCAATTAGAAGCGTTAAAAGTAAAACTGTCTGATTACAGGAACTTCCTTAGCTATTTATAACTACGTTATGAGCATCAGCATCTGTAGAAAGAACTTTTCCTGCTCTCAAGAGAATCAAATCTTATTGTCGCTCAACTCAGACACAAGAACGCTTATCTGGTTTGGCATTAATGTCCATTGAGAAATCATTCCCTCAGAAACTTAGAAACCAACCCAACAGTATTTTCAATGACAAAGTCATCATGACATCTTCGTTCAAAACAAGACGGATATAATTAACATAAATAAGTAAGTAATTTAAAATGTAGTGAAGTCATTAGAAAATATTACTTTATGTTAGCCTACTGAATATAATGTATGTTTTTATTTATTATGTCAGCGGTAGCCCTGACCCCAAAAACCAGTGTACGGCACTGACACACACGTATGTTGTATGTACTCTGATATACATGATTAGAGGGGTGCGTTGAAGATGATGAAAATACTGACTACTAACAGTAAACTGTAGACTCCAGTAAGGGATGAATGTTGGCACTGACTGGGACACGTTTAACAGTAAACTGTAGACTCCAGTAAGGGATGAATGATGGCACTGACTGGGACACGTTTAACAGTAAACTATAGACTCCAGTAAGGGATGAATGGTGGCACTGACTGGGACACGTTTAACAGTAAACTGTAGACTCCAGTAAGGGATGAATGGTGGCACTGACTGGGACACGTTTAACAGTAAACTATAGACTCCAGTAAGGGATGAATGGTGGCAGTGACTGGGACACGTTTAACAGTAAACTGTAGACTCCAGTAAGGGATGAATGGTGGCACTGACTGGGACACGTTTAAGAGTAAACTGTAGACTCCATTAAGGGATGAATGGTGGCACTGACTGGGACACGTTTAACAGTAAACTGTAGACTCCATTAAGGGATGAATGGTGGCACTGACTGGGACAGGTATGAGGAGTTGTTCTACTCACTTATTCTTAAGCTGACAAAAACAATGGCTGACATCGACAGTATTTAAATCTTTATATTAAATATAACACGCCCCCTCACTGAACAATTAAACCAACATACTGGTGATGATAAACACAAATATTCGTGTCTTGATTTGAAATGAGAAACGTTTTTTTTAAACTTTATGTAAAAATCAATATTGATTTTTTATAAAATTTAATAAGGACAATATATCAACTGACATTAATATATTAATACTTGTTTCTCAGACGACACGCAGACCGCTTCCCTGCTAGGAAATATATTGAGGAAATATGAAAAAAAGGAGCTCAAAATCTCTATGAGGACAATGACTCATCATCATCATCATCATCATCATCATCATCATCATCGAGTGCCTTCTCCACAACGAAGGTTTGCTACCATGGATCGCCATTCTACTCTGTTTCTTGCTTTGATAGTGCAGGCTGTCATAGATTGACTTGTCCATCTTTTGATGTTACTCGTCCATGTTAGTCTTGGTCTGCCTCTGCCTCTTTTACCTTGCATTTTTCCTTCCAATATTACTTTTAGTAGGCTGTTGTGTCTTTTAACATGCCCCAAAAATTTCATTTGTCTTGTCTTAATTGTATTTAGTAGTTCTCTTTTTATTTTCAGTTGTTTTAAAACTTCATCGAATGTTATCTTTTGTTTCCACCCAATTCTACCTATTCTTCTATAAATCCACATTTCAAATGTTTCAATTTTCTGTTCTGTTTTCTTGTCTAATGCCCATGTTTCTGCACCATATAGGAATGTTGAGAAGATATAACATTTTGCTATTCTTTCAGCTCTGCTGATATTTGTTTTGTTGTTAGCATATGGGACAATGACTACTGAAATTTTAATATAAAAAAAATGTTTTTATTTTATTGGATATAAACAGCGGGTAGAGTGAGGTATTAAAGAAGGAATACGACTTCTTCCCATGAAAACTTGCCATGTAAACACGTGCTGGATGATGCTGGAACAACCGGCAAATAGTGTCGGGTTTGGTCTCCATTCCGTGATGTTAAGCAGATCTCAAATGTAGAGACAATGGCTGTGATCTCCGACTAGCATCGTCACTTCCGTTTTGGATAGGATTAAGCCTACCAGGTTGTAGGAGAGAGTCTAATTTAAATGTGTCAGACTTGATCACCTGTTGTTCGTTGTAATTTTCCAGCTCCCGTGTACTGTGTCAACATTAATGCAGACAAGGAGTGGAAGCGTTAATTTAGATCATAATCTGTGCTTGCAATGCAAAATGTTGCCCGTTAGACACAAATCCTACTAGCAAAGATTGAAATATCTTACTAGCAAAGATGGGAGTATCCTACTAGCAAAGATGGGAATATCCTACTAGCACAGATGGGAATATCCTACTAGCACAGATGGGAATATCCTACTAGCAAAGATGGGAATATCCTACTAGCACAGACGGGAATATCCTACTAGCAAAGATGGGAATATCCTACTAGCAAAGATGGGAATATCCTACTAGCACAGACGGGAATATCCTACTAGCACAGATGGAAATATACTACTAGCAAAGATGGGAATATCCTACTAGCAAAGATGGGAATATTTAACTAGCACAGATGGGAATATCCTACTAGCAAAGATGGGAATATTTAACTAGCACAGATGGGAATATCCTACTAGCAAAGATGGGAATATTTAACTAGCACAGATGGGAATATCCTACTAGCAAAGATGTGTATTTCCTACTATCACTGATGGGAATATCCAATTGGCACAGATGAGGATATCATATTAGTAAAGATGGGAATTTACTTACTACTAGCAAAGACGATATATTCCACTAGCAAAGATAGAAAGGGAATTTCGCAAGGATAGAGAGGACTAACAAATAGCATTGATCGAATCAATGTTGTGATGCGAAGGAACCGACATGAGCTGCAGACTCTTAGATCAAAAGTTGAAGTGGTAGACTGCAATCATGTTTTGAGCTTTCGAGTTCAGTTTATTCATCCTAGACGTACTGCAATACTAGGCCCTCTATATCACTCACCACCACTGATCCTTGACTAGCCTGTTTTTAACACAAAAGCTATATCCATGTAGTATATATGAGGAGAATTCTTGATCAAATTTGAGTCGTTTACCCTGCTGTCGACCACCTCGTGACCACAAAGAAAAACAAGATATACAGCAGAGATATTTATAAGAAGGTAGTACTACAAAGATAAGAAATAAAGGATACAAATATCAAAAAGGTAGTACAATAAAGATAAGAAAGAAATACCACAAAACTAAAAAGGTAGTACGGCAAAGATAATAAAGAAACAACTACAGTTATAAAAAAAGTAGTATATAGCAGGTTTAAAAACAAAAGAAATACCACAAATATAAAAAGGTAGTTCCACAAATTGGAATGTTTCAACAAATAAAACAGGGTGTTAGGCAAGGTTGTGTGCTGTCACCAGATTTGTTTAATATATGTAGTGAGATTATTTTAAGATCCATAAGGTGCATGTCTGAAATAACAATCGGAGGTCATAATATAAAAAATCTAAGGTATGTTGTTGATATAGTCGCGATAGCTCAGTGGTTAGTGAACTGGGCTACAAAGGACAAGGGGTAGGGTTCGATCCCAACCGACGGCTTCCGGGTTCACCCAGCCTTAAATGGGTACCGGATTTTTTCTGCGAAAGTAAAGCAGCACGGGCGTAATACCAACCACATTACCCCAAAAATCTTGTGCTGAAGGTCTGTAAAATATAGGGTCACTAACACCATATTTCCCTATACGCCACTTGGCGTGACGGGGGTACTTTACTTTACTTACTTTGTTGCTGATACAGTCTTATTCGCTAAGAGTGGAAATGAGTTACAAGAAATGTTGGACATTATAGTGAAATAAAGCAAAAATAAAGGACTCAGCCTTAATAGCAAAAAGACAGAACTAATGGTAACAACAAAGAAAAAGACATCAACTCAGTGCACAATAAAGACAAGTGTAACAATATTAAAACAGGTAAATGAATTTAAATATTTGGAAACTTTGTTAACCTCAGACGGAAGATGTACAAAAGAGGTGAGATGCAGAATGGCTCAGGCAAAAGCAGCTTTCCAAAAAATGAGGAAGATACTATTGTACAACCCATTTTTGACAATAGAAACAAGAAAAAGAGTTCTTAAATGTTACGTAGAGCCAGTCTTAACATATGGATGCGAATCATGGACAATAGGACAACAGACAAGAAAATCACTGGAGGCTGTATAAATGTGGTTTTACAGAAGAATGTTGAGAATACCATGGACAGCTAAGAAGAGTAATGAAAACGTTTGAAAGAGGTCAAAGCAAGAAGAGAGTTAATATCCAATATAAGAAGAAACAATCATCATTTTTTGGCCATGTAATGAGAAGAGAACAACTGGACTATATTGTAACAACTGGAAAAATCGAGTTACGAAGAGATAGAGGGAAGCAAAGAGAAAAGATACCAGAGAGCTTAAGAGAATGCTCTGGCAGAAGGTCAGAGATGATATTTAACTGTCGAGATGGAAAGTTGTGGAGAGACACGATCACCTACTACAGCAGGCATGACACTTGATGAAGATGAGTTTCACATAAATTTGAAAGAAATACTACAGATATAGGAATGTGTACCACAAAGATGTAAAAAAAAATAATATGAGACATATAGGTAGTGCTATCAAGATAGGAAACAAATAAAATAGGAGACAGGCAGGTAGTGCTATCAAGATAGGAAACAAATAAAATAGGAGACAGGCAGGTAGTGCTATCAAGATAGGAAACAAATAAAATAGGAGACAGGCAGGTAGTGCTATCAAGATAGGAAACAAATAAAATAGGAGACAGGCAGGTAGTACAACAAAGAAAGAAAGGCAGTATCGCTGCGTCAAAAAAGATCTTCATGAAGATATTATGGGAAGGATGTATTACACGTACCTGATTGAGGTACCGACAAGTTAACATGTAAGTCATGAAAAGCCACAAAGCTAAAATATGGTGCCAGTAGATGGGAATAAGGTGATGGAAGGATGCTGTAACAAAGATAGGAATGATGTACCAGAAATATAAGATGACAACAGAAAAATTCGGTATTTGTTGTCATGCATGTCAAATTGTGTAGGTCTTTCTCCAGGGTTTGTGCAAGTGTTTATGGGTTCTCATTCTGTTGTAACGGAATCCCTGCACTGTCAGATTTATCGCCAGAAATAATACACCGTCATCTCACTAGCAAATATCAACGTGTGCTTACTTGTTGTTGCCTCATGGTGTAGCCAAGACATATCTATCACCGCTAACTGCCTGCTGATTGTTCTATCTTCTCAGACAGAAGTAGCTATCTGAGCGACAAAGTTCAAAGTTAAAGAGCCGTGAGTTTCTGAGCCTGAGTGCCTCCACGACGAATGCCTGCACACATCGAGAAAGTATCGAGTGTTGCTTCCTGTTATTTCCTCCCGAGTGCTGTGCAGTACAGTTGGGATTCTTCTTAACTAAGAGGAACATAAACAAAACAAAAAAAAACGGGGGGAAAAAATAGGAGCAAAATGCCAAGATACATCAGAATACGAAGGAGAAGTACCGCCAAATTTTGAACAAAATATGCTTTACCGTCATTTTTGTATTATTGTTTGCAAAAATACTTAGTACACATTTTTGGGTTTTTTTTTTTTTTTTTTTTAAAGATTCAGATTTGTGTTGATTGGTAACACGGGTGTACCATATCGCAGTTATTTGCGCACATTTTATTGCTGCACTTAGCCGTCATCTATTCGTCCATCACCCACATTTTATTGTTGCACTTAGCCGTCATCTATTCGTCCATCACCCACATTTGACAACTGTATTTTTTTCCGTCTGCTTTCCGTTCTCCTGTAACTCACAGCGTCGAGGGAAAATGGAGTGTGCTTAAACGAATTCTGCGGGTTGCTATATATTAATAATCTGTGCCACGTTTGACATTTCGCTAAGGCAATACTTGAGAGGTCTTTTATTTTTGTTTATTATTCGCTAAATCTAACTGTCAATGCGTGTTGTATAAAAATTGTACTTGCAGTTTAATTAATTTTTTCTGCAGTCCACTTTCGTATGTCTACCAATCTTTATCTTGTCCTTCAGCTGTTTATTGTCTTGTTACTCTTTACCATGTTTTTTAAAATTTCTTTAACATATATTTATGTGTGCCTGTTCTGCTCTTATTCTATAACTTTTGGTCATTTCTCTTGTTACTTACTGATCTCATGCTAATGATCATCACAAAGACATGAAATAGCTGAGTAGTGACTAGAGAGCGCAGAACTAGACTGAAAGAAATCATGAAGGAAAGAAGTGGCTTATAAGCCTTGTTGGACTACACTTCGCCTGCCCACCTTGAGAGAATATTTTGTGACCCCATATCTTATAGTGAATATACGAATAAAGATGTAAACAGAGCTCGAGACTGTTCCATAATAAGATGAAGTGTCACCTTCAAGGTAAAAATCATCTTCAATAGTTCAAACCATCAGTCATCATCATCATCATCGAGTGCCTTCTCCGCAACGAAGGTTGGCTACCGTGGATCGCCATTCTACTCTGTTTCTTGCTTTGATGGTGCAGGCTGTCATAGATTGACTTGTCCATCTTTTGATGTTACTCGTCCATGTTAGTCTTGGTCTGCCTCTGCCTCTTTTGCCTTGTATTTTCCCTTCCAATATTAATTTCAGTAGGCTGTTGTGTCTTTTAACATGCCCCAAAAATTTCATTTGTCTTGTCTTAATTGTATTTAGTAGTTCTCTTTTTATTTTCAGTTGTTTTAATACTTCATCGTTTGTTACATTTTCTCTCCATCCAATTCTACCTATTCTTCTATAAATCCACATTTCAAAGGCTTCAATTTTCTGTTCTGTTTTCTTGTCTAATGTCCATGTTTCTGCACCATACAGGAATATTGAGAAGATGTATCATTACTTCTACCATTAGATTTTGTAATTTACCTTGTTGGTATAAGGTCCTAACATTCCATGTAGCCATTTTTAATTCGTTCTTAAAACAATAGTTAGAATTTCTCTCCATGGCTTTCTTTGGAGTGTTACGTGATGAGGCTCCAATCTCTTTCACGGTGCTCTGCCATATTCGTCTTTCGTGTTCTGAATATGCCTCATGTGTACCACACACTTTGCTGTTTTCGCCTTCTGGGCTGTTGATCATTTTCGATTCATCCGCCCCATCCACCGGCACAGACTTTTTGTATTCGGGTTGAGCATACCCGGCGGCGCCATTTTTTGGTCGAACCATGTGCTTGACTATTGAATCGCGAACACACGACACAAAGCAGAATCAATCATATTCCACTTAAATATCGGTAATCACATTTTTATCCACACGTCCGAAATAAAACATACACCAAACCATCAGTAAAGTGATAATTATAATTGTTCGTCATTTTTGGAAACACAACCCGGAATAAATAGAAGTGAAGGAGAGTTTTTTGGATGTTAAAAAATCATAATATTTGATTGTTTATTCTATCTTCCGGTAGCTACCCAGCAAATAGACACGGCGCTATTGTATTCTAGACAACTCCACAGTTGCTCAGATACCTTCAATACGGAACAAGGATAATGATCGCTTGTAGTAGCTCGTCGGGTGCTTCACACTGGTAGTAGTATCTCAGTACTTGTCTCCGCTTTGTTCTAAACTTATGCTGTCTTCAGATCTACTGATGATTTTATGTAAATATCTAGACTTCCTGGAGTAAGCTTGAGCAGCATTCCAAATTCAATAATAAAACAAGTTTCTGAGCAGAGGAACAGATTACGCCATTGCAAGATGTACATCAATACAATGGTCCAAAGATCCAAGATCTAAAGAATGATTAGGTAACTGGGCTCCGTAGATGGATATGACAGATGGCGGCGAGAAAGTTAGAGTACTTCACAGTATGTGATAGCCACATCTGTGTTGGTGACGAGAAATTTATATTACTTCACAGTATGTGATAGTCACATCTGTATAGGTGACGAGAAAGGTATAGTACTTCACAATATGTGATAGCCACATCTCTGTAGGTGTCGTGAAAGTTAGAGTACTTCACAGTATGTGATAGCCACATCTCTGTAGGTGTCGTGAAAGTTAGAGTACTTCACAGTATGTGATAGCCACATCTCTGTAGGTGTCGTGAAAGTTAGAGTACTTCACAGTATGTGATAGCCACATCTCTGTAGGTGTCGTGAAAGTTAGAGTACTTCACAGTATGTGATAGTCAGAATCATATCTAGTTCCACCTTTCTCCATCTAGTCACGAATAAAGACAATGTTCTCACCTCAGTTAACGATTTTAGCGGACTGAATGAACTATATATATTGATGAACTGGGACCAAGATATCCAACAGGGAAAGTCCATCCCTAATGTACAACGTCTGGTACGGTGAGTTAAGCAGGTAGAACCATTAAAGGTCAATATCTCAGAAAGTGAAACAACAAGTGTATGTGACGCACTAAAGAACACAAACGATGAATGTGACTGGCCACCAGGGAAACGATTTGAACATAACCACGAATATTTCTACACAAGAGTTATGGAACTAATAATCTGCATGGAAGATGTAAGAAAATATAAAGGCTTCATTTCATTATGTAGTTGGGATCACTGAGAGCAGTCTACGTCAAAATAGGATAACGTGGTGAACATACCTGTAATGCTGGCAGATGTGATGTTTGCTCATAGAAGACATGTTTCGAAGCGCTAGCAGAACAGACAGGATTAAACTGCTCCAGCAGAACCCGGGACATTAGGAAATCCACAGAGGCCAGCGATGTCAAATAAATCCAAACGGCTCATGTCAACACCAATGGCTAAAGCCAGCGATATCAAATACAATCTAAAGGTTCATGTCGACACTAAGGGCAGCAGCCACCCTTATCAAGTAAGATCTAACGACCCATGTCGACACCAAGGGCTGAACAGACAGGATTATCTTTAATACCCTTATCAAATAAGATCTAACGGCTCCTGTCGACACCACGGGCTGATTCCATTGACATCAAATAAGATCTAACGGCTCCTGTCGACACCACGGGCTGATTCCATTGACATCAAATAAGATCTAACAGCTCATGTCGACACCAAGGGCTGAATCCAGTGACATCAAATAAGATCTAACAGCTCATGTCGACACCAAGGGCTGAATCCAGTGACATCAAATAAGATTTAACAGCTCATGTCGACACCAAGGGACAGTGACATCATATAAGATCTAACAGGTCATGTCGACACCAAGTGCTTAGATCAATACCAATTTGTCACTCCCCTCCCACCCCACCTCCTCATTAAAAATAAAGTGATTGTTTCTGAGTTTGAACCCGCTGACCCCTGATAGGGGGAAAAAAACTCAATTTTGAGCACGTGCTCCAACTTCGTCACACATTAACAGTAAAAGACATAATTTGTGACTGACATTACTGTAACATTTCTGATATATGAGGGGAACATTAAACTACGTGATCCGCATCTTTATCTCATTCAACTGGTAAGACAAAACGTCGCTGTCTTTAATTAGAACAAAGCCCTTGTGTTCTCATCCCATCTCGGCTAGGTCTATTACCCACTCCAGACGACATTACCAACTACACCAGAGTCACGTGCACGAGGATTAATGAACACCATCTATCATTTCATGATAGTGATAAGTAGAGTGCTTTCACTCTGAGGGCGCCTGTTTGTTGTATCCAAAAAGGTGCGAATGTTCCATCGTCATCACCGGATGGTCCGCAAGTCCGCCCAGACAGGAAGTGTTTATCCTCACAATGTCAGTTATTTACTAAAAAGCTCAAGCTTGAAACTCAACATCATTACTTCCACCGCCGCCGACTTGTCATCGCTGCCGCTACGTTATAATGATATACCAGAAGTTGTAACAGCACACAGACCAAGCCACTAATACCACATCAGAGCTATACAAACATCAATCACTTTCTTCCTCGCTATCATTATCATCATCATCATCATATCGTATTATAATTATTTTAGTGTTCTTTCTTATTAATTTTCCTTTCTCATTTGTTTCTCCTCCATCTTTCTCCGTCTATTTTCTTATTCTTAAAAAAAAAAACCCAGACACC
The DNA here is from genome assembly GCA_032433765.1 of Megaustenia siamemsis. Taxonomy (NCBI): domain Eukaryota; kingdom Metazoa; phylum Mollusca; class Gastropoda; order Stylommatophora; family Ariophantidae; genus Megaustenia; species Megaustenia siamemsis. The sequence goes on from JAVIAB010000124.1 coordinate 26,647,317, forward strand.
TTAAGAGAATTGCTTGGTAATAGCAGAAATGATAAATAACTGTCGAGATCGATAGTTGTGGAGAGTCATGATCACATACACCAGCAAACATTGTACTTTTTGATGATGATGATGATGTTGATATAAAGCTATTTCGTCTTTTAATTAACTTCTCAAACAGCGAAACACATTTTTTTTCATATTCTTCATGATGTATTATAATAACTTCACATGACATTAAACGCACATTTAATAGCGCTCCGTATTCCCTCATGTCTAATTCAAATCTATTAATAAAGCTGAGACACAAATGAACCACGTACATTATTGCAATAGACAAACTGCAGCGTTCGCAGAATCTAGATCAAAACAATACCGGAACATATTTGCTTCTAGTGGGGTGCTCACTTTTTTCGTTTCGCTGGGTTTACCAAACAACACTTGTAGCAGTTCATTTTTTATTCTTTGAAACTAGGCCACTGACGTCAGATCTGAGTTCGTTAAGTGTCCGCCAATAATAGATTTATAAAAGGTGTATTGGTTAAGTGTTGTTACAAATAAAGTGATATATATATATATTGTGTGAATGGATGCTGTTTTAAAAAGCATAAGTGTATGTGTGCATGTAATATATGTGTATAATAATATGTATGTAGTATGTAGTATATATAACATCACAATTCAGAACCGGTACAATGGAATAGAGAAAATACAGAGCATTGATGAACAGTGAGAAATGCTAAAAGAATCAATGCAGCAAGCATCAAAAGAATTCAAACCACCAGTGAGGACAAATTCAAAAAAGAAATAGGCGACGGATGACTTTTCACTACTAATGGATACGAGAGGAAGAAATAAGGATAACAAAGATGAGTATTAGAGATTAAATAAAGAAATTGTAATAAAATGCAAATAAGCAAAAGAAGCATGGATAAAACAAAGATGCAAAGACATTGAAATGCAGCAAAAAAGTGATGCTAAAGCTATGTACAAACAAATTGAAGAATTAACAGGAAGAAAAACGCAATCAAAAACTGGATGTTTAAGATCAAAGGAAGGAGAACTGTTGATTGAACAAGAAAGCATACGGGAATGATGGACATAATACATTTTTGACGATGAACGAACATATGTAAATATTAAGGGTAATGAGGAAGGACCAGAAATACTCGAAGAAGAAGTGGGAGACGCCTTGATCAATATGAAAGCAGTAAAAAGATTTTGGACCAGCAGATAATATAACTAAAGAAGAGATTGAAACCATGGATGATTTTGGAATAGAAATAATAACAAAAATATTGAATGATATCTACAACAGCGGATATATACCAGACGACATGCTCAAATCAATATTCATAGCCCTACCAAAAAAATCTGGGTGTGATTGAATGCGATGATCATCGCACAATTAGCCTTATGAGTTACATGACTAAGATATTACATGTACTAAGAACCATCATGAGAAGAGTGCGAAACAAAATCAGTCCAGAAATTAGTGATGAACAGTGTGGATTTGTTGGAGGTTAACGTACGAACAATGGCATATACATCATAAGATCTTTAGTAGAGAGAGCCATAGAGGTGATAACAGATCTGTACATATGTTTAATAGATTATACCAAAGAATTTGACAAAGTAAAGCACCGGAAATAATTAAAACTTTAGAAAGCATAAACGTAGACAGCAAAGATCTAAGAATAATAAAGAACATGTACTGACAAAAAAACAGCAGCCACAAGAGCTGGAATTAAATTGGTATCTGGGAACATTGTTAACATCAGATGGTAGATGTACAACAGAGGTGAGATGCAGAATGGCTCAGGCAAAAGCGGCTTTCCCAAAAATGAGGAAGATATTGATTGAACAATCCATTATCGACAACAGAAACAAGAAAAAGAGTTCTTGAATGTTAGGTAGAGCCAGTCTTAGCATATGGATGTGAAACATGGACAATAGACAACAGACAAGAAAATAAATCACTGGAGGCTGCAGTAATATGGTTTTACAAACGAATGTTAAGAGTACTATGGACAGCTAAGAAGAGTGATGAAAACGTTCTGAAAGAGGCCAAAGCAAAAAGAGAGCTAAAATCCAATATTAGGAAGAAACAATCATCATTTTTGGCCATGTAAACGAGAAGGGAAAAACTGGGATATATTGTGACAACTGGGACAGCTATGGGACGAAAAGATAGAGTGAAGCAAAGAGAAAAGAAACCAGACAGCTTAAGAGAATGGCTTGGCAGAAGGTCAAGAATAGAAATGATAAATAACTGTCGAGATCGAAAGTTGTGGAGAGACATGATCACCTACGCCATCAGTCTTGACTAACGTAGACGAGTAACATGAAAAGATGGACAGATCAGCCTATGACAACTTGCACCATCTGAACAAGAGAGAGAGAGAAATCAGAATGGAGCTCCATGGTAGCCAATCCTTCGTTGCGGAAATGGCACTCGATGATGATGATGAGTTATTGAGTTATTTGCGGGTCATCATCGTTGCACTCTGAACATGTCCATAGGTACTTAGATCCCCTCCTCAGCAAGTCCCGCTGTGTCCAGCGACTGACGACTCCAGTGTTGGTTGATAAGTCTTCTTATACGGCCACTAAGTTTATTGTTTCTGGCTGTGCCCATCTTAACTCCTATCTCTTTAATCCGAAGGAATGACGTGGACTAATTGTTACCGAAGCCCAGTGCCCTTCCCACACTTCGGAGGGCATTGATGATGTCCGCCCGAACCATTGATTGACCGTCGTCAATGACAGCGCAGCTAGCCAACCTGTACGCTCTTTCATTTCCCCGTACTTCCGCATGTCCTGGGACGTAGAAAAAGGTGACATTACGCATGTTTGACTTCTGCAATGACTCTACCCTATTGCATAAGCACAAAGTCGGCCTCCACTTTCTTTAATCATGCTCATCGAATCACTCAGTATACAGTCGTGGTTCTAGTCTGTGACTCAACAAGATGAATCTTCAAATGGAAGTTATGATCATTGTGCAGCTTCAAAATACGTTTGTCATTGTTTTGAACGATTTCCTGCAGTTAACTTTTTCATAATTGTGTTTCTACTTATAATCACGTGTATGAAGACATGCGCTTCCAGCTTGGATATATCTTGATATTTTGGAGACAAAGAAGCCATATTTTCTAATCTGTATCATAAGTGAGCCAGCACTTAAAGCTCTTTCCTTGTTAAAGGGTGTGCAACATATTGAGAAATGCACTAACTCAGCACAAGCCACATGCCCAAGTGCTTACAAGTGTTCGCGTATTTTTGTAGCAGATAACGGAAACAACTTTGGAAAAAATAATTGTGTCTATCATTTCGTACATTCTTCCCGCGGATTCCCGGTAAGAGTTAGTTCCCTGCATTCCAGTCGTGTTAAAAAAAGGGCTGACTACAGATGCTTGCGATTGTGATCATTTCTGTGCCGTTTTAAACAAACAGCTTGCCGAAATGTCGGACTGAAAGTTGCAGATATCGCAAGTAATGCTGTTTACTGCCGCAAAGAGTAAAATAATTAATATATCGTTAAAGTTTAAGCGTAAAAGTAAAACAAACAGTAATATAATATTATTCCTTATTCTCTCTCTCTCTCTCTCTCTCTCTCTCTGCGATCAAGACTCAATCAGAGTAAGATTCCAGCCTCTCCCATGAAGTCAGCTGTCTGTTTAAGCGAATCGATTGCCCCATATAGTTTTTCTTCCAGGGAGGTAGGCGTGGACCACATTGCTCTTCCTAGGTCTGTGTACTGGGGGCAATCCTGTAGAACATGTTATGTAGTCATATTGTCCAGTGTACAGTGGCATAGGCTGGTTGTGCCTATTTTGAATTTGGTGAACATGTGATTTCTCATTCTATTGTGGCTAGTGCGTTGGCGAAGTATGATGACTTGATCCCTCCTTGATAGTTGGTGGTATCCGTCACTCTCGTTATGCTTTGGGTGTTCTCGTTTCCATTTTTCATGGAACTGACCCTTGAGGATGGATTTGGCTTCATCATAACTGAGCGGATGGTTCTCTTGTGGTAATCTCCCTCCCTCTTTAGCTAATTTGTCTGCGCGTTCCTTCCCGTGTATATTACAGTGTGATGGTATCCACTAAATGACTAACTCTCTGGAAGTTATTGCATAGTTGGTCCAGGGTTGTTCTCAAGTCATCTAGTTCATTGTTCTTGTGGCTTTTTACAGCTGATAATACTGACAGTGCATCAGTCAGAATCACCAATTTATTGTGCATGTTATTTTTGTGTTGAGTAGCCAGTGTTGCAGCATCTCTGATGGCCTCAGTTTTTGCTTTAAAGTTGTTTGAGAATTTTCCAGTAGCTGACTTGGTGATCTCGTCCTGATTATTCAGCGTCAAGAACACACCTCCCCCTCCATTTCTGGTGGCATTTGTAGCAGAGCCATCTGTGTATATTTGGGACCAAGAGTCCTGTGGGTAGGTATCATGCATGTGTTTTTCTGCTACGTGTTTTCTTTCTGTGTCTGATTGGGTGCCTTTTTTCATGATTCCTGTAATATTTTCCTTAAGTTCTGGTATTTTATGCTTTCCATGAGGAGACATATCAGATGGGTTTCGATATTGTTTAAGAAAGTACTGGGTCTCCAGTAGTTAGTTCATTGGCAATTGTAGCGAAGTTGCTCCTCTTTAGTCGTACAATTCCGGAACCAGGTATTCTTTGGTGCTTGGGGTGGCTAAGGAGCCTTCTATATTTCTCCGCTTGTTGCAATACTTTAGTGACCCGTCTGTCATCTAAGGGTTGTAAACCTGTTACTGTTTCTAGAGTCTTTATAGGTTTAGATTTCATAGCACCAGTGATGATACGGGTAGCTTGGTTCTGTGTTCTGTTACTTTTGCTAAGGTGTGATTTGGAAGCCATAACCCAGGCTGTGACTCCATACTCTAGAACTTGTCTGACTCTTCCTACGTATAGTCTTTCCAAAATATTGCTGTCTGCCCCCGAGTCCGTTCCTGCCAATTTCTTCATAATATCTGTTCGCTTTCTGGCTTTTTTCCTTGCTCTGTCTATCTGATTTGTCCAAGTTATTCTGCGATTCATGGTGACGCCATGGTATGTTGGGTTTTGGTCAATAGGGAGTGTATGGTCTTTTATCTTCAAGTTCAAAGAGTGTGTTTCTTGATAGGCTGAAAATTGTATATCTAGGTTTTTTTTCGTTGATTGTTAAAAACCAGGTGTTCGTGCCATTTTTCAAGTTCACCTAGGGCATCTTGCATCCTGGGTCCAGCCACCGACATACTTTCTTCGCGAGCCCATAACGCCAGATCATCTGCGTATATTGCTGAGTTTATTCTGGGTGGAATATCCATTACGATGTCATTTATGAAAATTAAAAAGAGTGTTGGGGACAAGACTCCGCCTTGTGGAACAACTTGTTCGATAGAGACCTTCTTACTTAGTTGACCTTGAACTTGTACTCTGGCCGTTCTATCCTGAAGGTATTGAGAAACCCAATTGAATAAACGACCCTGGATGCCAAGTATAAAAAGCTTGTTCTTTAAACCCTCTCACCAAACCCTATCAAAAGCCTTTTCCATGTCGACCTACACTGCCAGTGTGTGTTTCTTTTCTTGTAGAGCATCCTCTATTTTCTGTGCAATGTAGGTGACCAGGTCTTCAGTTGATCTGTGCTGAGAGAAGCCACTTTGTTGTAGTACGATTTGTTGTTTTGTATCCAAATGCCACATAAGTCTTCTGTTAACCAGCCTCTCCATGAGTTTACTCAGGCAGCTCAGTAGGCTAATTCGTCTATAGCTATTTGGATCAAGTGGGTCTTTTCCACGCTTGAAGATGGGCTCCATAATAGCTTCTTTCCAGATTGCCGGCACATGACCTCTCTTCCAGCTAGCATTTATTATCATTAGAAGCTGGCTCTTGGCTTTCTGTCCCAGATTTATGAGCATTTCGTTGGAGATTCCATCATTACCATGGGAACTTTTGAGCTTCAATCCTTTGAGGGCAACATCTAATTCAGTTGGAGTAAAGATGGTTGTTTGATGCTCTTCTGGTGCTAAAGGCATGTGTTTTGCATCTTGGTTTTCCCGTCTTGCAGCTTTCTGTTTGTCTATTTGAATGTTTATTCTACTAATGTTTTTGTAAGTCTCTATCAGTAGATTTGCTGCCCTTTTGCCTGTGAGGATGTTCTGATTGTATGTTAATGATATTGGAGGTCGGCAGTTGTTTTCGTCACTCAGAGATTTCGCAAGTTTCCATAGTTTATGATCATTTTTGTCTTGATTAAGGCTATCTGTTTTGTCTATCCAGCTCTATCTTGCTGATATCATGGCCTCACGTCTGTATTTGTCCGAGGCTGGTTTGTAGGCAATGTTGCTCTCTGTGCTGTGTGATGTTTCAGCTAGTTCTCTGGCAGAGTCCACCTCCTCTTCTAGTCTTTGTATTTCCTTGCTCCAGTATGGCTTGTAGTTTCTTCTTGCTCCTCTAGGAATGGATTCTTTAGCAGCTCTCAGGGTTCCATTTGTTAACCGCTCTATCATATTATTGACCTTCTTTTCGTGGGTGTTGATAGGCGCAGTATATGCCACAGTGAGCATTGCAAACTTTGCCCAATCTGCTCTCTTATAGTTCCAGCGGGGAAGAGGTATTTGCAACCACTGTTTCTGAGCAAGAGCCACTGAAAGTTTGACCGGTCTATTATCACTATCTCCAAGTTGGTTCAGCACTTTTCTGGTTATTTTTATAGATATGTCTCTAGTTGTAAATGCTAGGTCTGGAGTGGAAGTTGTTTTCCATCTTCTTGAGTAGAAGGTTGGGGGTCCTCCCTAGAGTTTATGAGGAATAGGTTGTTGTCTATTTCCTATTCTTCCACATTTTCACCTTGAACATTGGACTGCTTATATCCCAATCTTTCAGAGTGGCTGTTAAAGTCTCCTACTACCACTTTGATGGTGTTATTTCCATTGACTCCAGCTTCAGTAATTTGCCATTTGGACAGTATATATTAAATATCCTTATACTAGCAGAATTAATGTATAGGTATGTACTAATGAACTCTGCCTCTCCTACATCTATCAGTTTTGCTGGGATGGAATTTTTAATAAGTATAAGAATTCCACTCTTGTGACCTTCCCTGTCTTGTCTAAATGTTTGGTAGCCCCTGATCATAAATCTCTGCTGAGGATTAAGATGAGTTTCCTGGATGCAGGCAACGTCTATCTCCTCCTTGTTAGTCTGATTGTTAGAGCTTGTTTTTTTTGTAGTATATGCCCTCCGCATTCCAGTGTATTATATTCAGCTGTTTCTTGAAACCTTTCCGGTTAGCTGTAGTTTCTATCATAATTAGAGTCTGTTAGATTAAGTCTGATTGATTACTTGTTAAAACGTTGCACTGTGTTTCTGCGCCAGTGGTCCAGTGCATCCGATTTCAGCTAGCATTTTATTTAGGTATGCTTTCCTTAGCCTTTGATTGTCCCCAATCTTCCTGCAAGGCAGTAGATTGTCTTTTCTGTAGGGGGATTCTGCCCTTAGATGGTCGGCCCTCCTAGGCTTACGAGCACCATCTATCCAAGCTTGATGTAGTAATTATTTGGTGATTAGACCATCACCATCACACATCAAACAACAGACTATAAGACCCTCCTAACTATCACGAACTTCCGGAAGTCTCACCGATGCTGACAAGTCATGTTATGACAAGTATTATTCCTTATTGAAATAGTTGCTTCAGTTTTGTACTTTTATTAAGTTGACTACGTTTGCTCTTTTTTTCATTAATTTGACCACATTTACTCTTTTTTTCCCTTTAATTTGCTCTTTTTTCCCCTTTAATTTGACTACGTTTGTTCTTTTTCCTCCTTCAATTTGCTCTATTTCCCTTTAATTTGACTAAGTTTGGCCCCCCCCCCCCCCATAATTTGACTACGTTTGCTCTTTTCCCCCATAATTTGACTACGTTTGCTCTTTTTATCTCTTTCATCACGTTTGCTCTTTTATCCTTTAATTTGACTAAGTTTCCCCCCCCCCCCCATAATTTGACTACGTTTGCTCTTTTTCCCTATAATTTGATTACGTTTGCTATTTTTCCCTTTAATTTAACTACATTTGCTCTTTTTTCTAAAACCTTTTTTCCTATCAGACGAACCTGTATTATCATTATTATCATGCAACAGAGAGTAACTTCATGTTTTCTCATCGTTCTTACGTTGACGATGCCAAGTAGCGATGCAGATTTTTGCGATATCCTAGAATTCCCCCACGGTTCCGAAGATGTTGTCCCTGAGAGATGTCTTTGGTGACGAGAGACAGAGACAATTTAAGTACCCATAAAACACAGAGAAGCATAAAGCAATCGAGTATTTCCTTATCTGAAACAAAATCAGGACAGCAGCCGTGGAGACCATGAATCTGCATATCAATTTACGCATATATGGCATACTAACACTTCGCATCATCACTGAAATAAATATAAATATTGTGGATTCCATAGCCTTGCGAAATAACATAAAATAAGAGGGGAAGCCTGTAAGGAAGAAAAGAAAAAAAAAGACGGTGACTCCCTACAGCAGAGAGAAAACAATGCACTATAAAGAGAGCAAATCATTTTAACAACATAATTTAAGAAACTATAAATAGAAAAACAGAATAACAAACTATGAAAGCAGACACATACAGCAAAACTATGAAAACATTTAAATAACAAAACTGCGGGTAGATATACATAATATAAAAAAAAATTAATGAAATCTGACACAAATAATAAACACACATAAAAGGAACATTATAAAAAATAGACACATATAACTGGAAAATTATGACAATAGACGCACATAAAAGGAACATTATAAAAAATTGACACATATAACTGGAAAATTATGAAAGTAGACACACATAATAGTAACACAATAATAACAGGCTCATATAATAGCAACCGTATGAAAACAGGCAAGCGTAACAACAAATTATGTAAACTTGTCTAGCAGCCGGGCTATTAAAAGACACATACGAACCAATAAAACTAAGAGAAAAGACAGACACATACATCAGCAGTTAACAAAGACTGAGGTAGGCGTCATTAATGCAAAGAACAGGCCATTCACTCGCTTCAGACTTGTAACGAATCCCATCAAACTCTAATGCTGCACAAAGAGCTATTCGTTCAGAAACAATGTTCGGATATGGTCTGGGCAATGCACAACATTGTATAAAGTAATCATCATCATTATGTGCCATACTGGTTGAGGAGGCGATCACGTCCCTCCACAATTTTCTAAGCACTGTGCATTGTATTAATTCTGTTGTTGACTGTTTTCCGTGCCATGACACAAAGCTATCCAGTATTGTCTCTTCTTGTCGTCCGTGATCTGTCTTTCCCTGTATTATATGAAGGAATATTAACCCATAAACGGAAACATTGCGAACACATCACGCGCTACTTCCAAAACAAAGAGGGTTCTTAGAAGATCTGATTGGGCTATGGGCGAAAGAAGAACAGGAAAGTAAAGGAAAGTGATCACTAGGATGTCTCTATTTGTAATGTAGGGTTGTGTTTACTTGCTACTAGACCGGTTACAAAGGTCGTACGGTGGATTGCAGTAGCACTAATCAACACATATTATTGAAAAATCAGAACTTATATATATATACTTATATATATCTTATATGCTCTCCGAGATATGAGAAGGGCACAAGACTTCGACAACCTTGAGTCCACGTCACTACTTTGGATGAAAACGATGGCCCCAGCCAGAAACGAGAAACTTAGTGGCCGTATAAGAAAACTTATCATCAATCAACACAGAACTGGAGTCGTCAGTCGCTGGACACTGCGGGAATTACTGAGGAGGGAGTCTGAGCACCTATGGACATGTTCGTAGTGCAATGATGATGACCCGTAAATGCCTCTAACACTTAAGAAACGCAATAAAAAAAAAAGAATATTAATTCAATACGTCTCATTCTATCGAGTTACGCTGCTGATTATTTTCGGAGTGTGGGCAGCCAATAGGTGAAGGGTATATAAAAACGACACGCAGACTAGCAAGCCATTTACGATTTTCGCCACCAGGAAGAGAGGCAGTGACGCAATGTTTTGTTGTTGCGTTCGCCAACTTTCAACTCTGACGTACTCCCTAGAGACTAGGAACTGAATTTTGCGTGTTAATCCATTTTTCCCTGGCAGCCGTGTACACATGGGTCCCTCGCCGCACAGGCAGATAACTCCGACTTCGGAGGTACTCATGTTTTTTTTCCGTCGATGAGTAACTGACGTTTCAAGCCGGGCCTCGCTGCTGAGACCAGGGGTGGTTGTCGCAGAGAGAAATCATAAATAAAAATACCAACCGGTGTAGCCGAGATTTGAACCCACGACCTCTCTGTCCCGAGGCTGGCGTCTTGCCTCGAGACCAACCAGTTCCCCATGGACTTGGAATATGAGGAAACTGCAGCAAGGAACACTTTTCATGCATAGCCTGCTATGGTTCCTGCCGCCTATCCACCATATACCACAAGTTCACGTCCTCCCGAAAATGATGATCGTTATATTTCTTTTAAAATGTACAGCGCTTGATGATGTTAGGCCATCGTTGTTGACTCCAATTGCGAACATATAAACACACAGTTAGTCGTCAGATTATCCCCGTCGCACATCAAACAACAGACCGTGAGATTAGCGTATGGCCGGTCTAGGGATTTACGACGAGCCATTACGATGACGTAGAACACATAATAATGTCGGACGCACTGCAATGACGCGCCATTTAGAATCCTGATTACTCTAGTGAATATAGCCCACGACCAACAGAACATGGTGCAAATTCCCTAAAAGGATAAAACTGCGGCTGACGAAGCATTTCACATTAATGAGTAACATGGAAATAACTTGCGTCAAGCAAATTCAATGTGACGTAATACCACCACGTGAACAGCACCAATGTGACGTAAAGCGCAGAACACGCCTAGACGATGGAAAATCGCATTCACAACACTTGATTTGTCGAAAATGGAATATACCGGCGTACAACATTATTTTATCGGCGCAGATGTGTAAGACTAATGCTAGGACAGGAGTTTGTGATTAGGCATGGACTGCAGACACGATCGACGTGTTTGGCAGAACAAGTTTAATTAAGTCGAACATAGTGGAGGAGGTGGCCGAGGCTTGGAAATCATGTCCCAGCCGCCCCTCCTCCTCTCACAGTGTCAAAAATGTGAAGGGGTGAAACACTTGCATGACGGGTTCACCTCTGATGATCAGATTGACCCCTGCTGCGAAGCTCTCTCTAAAGAGTTTCCTTTCATGATGATCATCATCATCATCATCATCATCATCATGTATATAAACATGATCATATCATCGACACGTTTTAAGATCACGTTGCTAGTATTAAACAAATTGTGTCTTTATAAAAGAAATAAATAAACTCAGGTACCAATTTTAAGCTGGTGTTTATAAGAATCGGGGATCGAAATCTAACCACTGCTCTACTGTGGTTAAATTTATGAGTAAAATGACATCAGTAATATTCCACTGCATGAAAGCGACTTCACAAGCACTCTTACAACATTAGTTTCTTCTCATATTATTATAAAGTTATCATCACTGTACGCACAATGAAACCATGCCTCTCTGTTTAGACTAAGACCACACGCGTGATTGCGACTAATTTATTCGCACAACTAGGCCAAAACAAGAGACTCTTCATATCCAGTTATCTCAATGTTTCCTGCACATATAGTGTATCCTTACAAGAGATCTTTTAATAAATATCTTCCGTGCTCGAGTTTAGACAAGGTGTAGATACCCACAGTATTTGTAAAGATAAATCTTTCCCAATCACAACCTCATCTTCACACTAGACTGAATATAAACCAAACAATCAGATGTTTTCTATTTATGTGAACACATTTAATATTTCCTGAGCTTTCGCTACAAAGAACAAATCTATGCTCGTCTGTATTTTCCTTGTAGATCGACTACGAGATGTCGTTAGCATGAACTCGTATCCAGGATTTTTTTAGTTTTTAAAACTGGTAATATTGTATTCATTTTGGTTTAATTTTAACAAAACTGTAAGGAGAGAAGTCGAGTTTGCAGTCGAGGTAGATCTAGACTGTAAGGAGAGAAGTCGAGTTTGCAGTCGAGGTAGATCTAGACTGTAAGGAGAGAAGTCGAGTTTGCAGTCGAGGTAGATCTAGACAGCGTCCCCCCCCCCCTCCACTCGCGTATTTTTAGAACCTGGCATACGGTCCTGACCAGCAGTGTATAATTACAACTACACTCGTGTGACTATCTCTTTCCCATTCTGACCACTGTCCACGACACAGGGAAGTCATTTTTCTTTTCTTTAATCAGTTTCGATTATTTTGTTTTGGATGTTTCGTTACTAGTTAGCTATGTAGGATTAGTTTTATTTACTTACATATCTGTGTGTGCGTGTTGTTTTTTTTTGCTCCTGCTGAAGGCCTATTGAGCCCAAACGTCGTTCAAATCTTTGTATTCTACTTGTCACGTAAAGCTTTTACCATACCATTTTTTCTATTTTTTTTTCTAATTTCTTCCCCTGTTCGGAGAAAAATTAGAAGTTCGATGGCCAAATTGTTAGGGATGAGACAAGTAATCGTAAATAAATGTGGTTATGGAGGGAAACTTCCGACCAAGAGGCGAGATCTTACAAAGTGAAGCGAAATAACCTGCAGTCTCAACTTGAAAAGACTGAAATTTATTTATTGGATCATTTATTTATTTCCAACATTTCGCGAGTGGTCTAGCAAGTCGGTATTTGGCAATATATTGTTCAAGAAGTAAAGAATAACCACTTCTTAGGGGACCATTCAATGCTAGAACTAGACATTTGATTGTTTCCATTTCTCCAGTATGGAACTTGCTTTGCTTCAGTTAAACTGCTTCAGTCGATTTCTATTCTGGGCTTGCATAAAAAAAAAACACACACACACTAGGTAGATGTGCATGTTTTATATAAAAGTTGGAATGGTAGAGAATGCTTCCAGTTACATTTTTAGAATCATAGCTGTCACTAATCATTACAATTCATTGATTTTTTAAAAATGTACTTTTCACAGCTATCTATAATTGCAATAATTAAATGGACTTCCAGTCAATATAGCGAAAAAGCGGCAGGAACTGTTGAGGCAATGTCTAAAAAGTGCTCCTTGTTGCGATTCCCTTATATTCCAAGTACGACTTGCTGCCGGAGCTACAGAGTTTAGTGCTCTGTGCACACCGTGAGATGTGTTTTTACATCCGGATCGTGTTTCGATGTTTCGATTGCTTACGATGAATGATGATATTGTATGACGAAAGACAGTTCGGCTGCGTTCAGTTTCTGTGCGGCTTCGCCTTATGTCTTTTGGCGTGTGCTGTGACTGCACCTACCTTTTCTTGTTTGAATCCTTCAATGAGATGAGATGTTAATTCGGATGGCACGGACGGTTGATCAATTATGGATTTTAATTCGTTTGCAATGATACACAGGCTTTCGAATAACTACAGCTACAACTAACTTCTATTCATTTTCGTTTATGATAAAGATGAGCTGCACACACAATATGCAGGTTAATCTTTTAGTTTCACAAGAATGGGTCTGAAAATAATGAATAAAGGATGCACTCATTGTTGCAACAATCGATATCAACAAGTCAAGTAAGCACTACCTCCACGTTGAAGACGTATTGTGTATCTGATGTTAGTGCTCCCATTTTTCAATGACAAAACGGCACACCTTATCTGTGACGTGGCCGACTTTGCTGCTAGACCACCCAGAAAAGAAACTCTGTAGATAAATTTTAGAAGCTGGGTGACGCCGAAGCTGTGCTATTATAGTTTTTTTTTTTTATGTTGTATAGACAAGTCAGCTTATGACAACCTGCACCATCAAAGCAAGAGACAGAGCTGAATGGCACTCCATGGTAGCCAACCTACTATGCGGAGACGACATTTAATGATGATGATGATGATATGTTGTGTGTATTGTTCCTTGAAACAAACCATTGACAATTGTTGAGAGGTTTAGACTCCATTAACTGAACTAGAACCCAGTTAGAATGTATGCTGTAGATAAATAGTTGTCAATGAAAATTATTATGGATAGAAACTTCCGAGGCAAGAGATCAGCAAATCATTTCAGGGAATGAGGTGTGTGCACAACGCTCGGAAAAAAAAAATCATAAATAATCAACAATGGACAGGGGAAAAAAAGAACAATAGCCCGAACCCGTACTCCTCTACACAGCGCAATTCCAAGAGAAACAAACGTTAAAGCACACGGCCAACTAAGCTACCTTAAAAAAGTTGCTGTCATTGTCGATGTATTCGTAAGACTCAAACATTGAACGTTTCCTCTTTGCAAGCCTCAACACCACACAGTGACGGAGATGATTTATAAAACAGCAGCGGGACTTGTTATTTATTTTATTGTGTTCACTTGACAGCTCAGATAAAAGTGATGCTCGTATTCTGTCGGTTCCGATGAGGAACAAAGGATTTAGTGCCATTGTAAGGGTTCCATATGTAATATGAGGCGATAGAACAAATGTAAGTACTGACGTGTCATTACTACAAACATGAGGTCTAAGATGCGCTATTCGTTGGCGTTTTATTTATGACGTACTATTGTTAATATACAATTATGCTCGGATATTTAAATTAATATTCTGCTTGTGATATTTATTGAATCATCAGTAATAAGGTAAGCCAGATCAGTGAAGTTAGCTAGACCAGCGAACTAGGTCAGAGAGTTAAGCTAGTGAAATGAAACAGATCAGAGAAATAAGCTAGACCAGCGAACTAGGTCAGAGAATTAAGCCAGCGAAATGAAACAGATCAGTGAAGTAAGCTAGACCAGCGAACTAGGTCAGAGAGTTAAGCCAGCGAAATGAAACAGATCAGTGAAGTAAGCTAGACCAGCGAACTAGGTCAGAAAGTTAAACCAGTGAAATGAAACAGATCAGTGAAATAAGCTAGACCAGCGAACTAGGTCAGAGAGTTAAGCCAGTGAAATGAAACAGATTTGTGAAATAAGCTAGACCAGCGAACTAGGTCAGAGAGTTAAGCCAGTGAAATGAAACAGATCAGTGAAGTAAGCTAGACCAGCGAACTAGGTCAGAGAGTTAAGCCAGTGAAATGAAACATATTTGTGAAATAAGCTAGACCAGCGAACTAGGTCAGAGAGTTATGCCAGTGAAATGAAACAGATTTGTGAAATAAGCTAGACCAGCGAACTAGGTCAGAGAGTTAAGCCAGTGAAATGAAACAGATCAGTGAGGTAAGTAAAATCAGCGAGGTAAGCAAAATCAGCGAGGTAAGACAAATCATCGAATTGACGTAGATCAGTGAACTCATTGAACTAACACAGACCAGCGGGATAAGGAAAATTATAGATGTAAGACAGATCTGTGACCTAAGCTGGATGAGCGATGTAAGTTCAACCAAGGAGGTACAACAAATAAGCGTTAAAATCCAGAAAAAAGCAAGTACCTTTGTTTTAGGCTTCAATAAACTGAAAGATTTTAAAAATAAGAAACGGACCTTCATATTTTGTGTCGTGATGACAAAATAAGATGAAATAAGGGCCACTTATTTTGTGTCGTGATGACAAAATAAGATGAAATAAGGGCCACTTATTTTGTGTCGTGATGACAAAATAAGATGAAATAAGGGCCACTTATTTTGTGTCGTGATGACAAAATAAGATGAAATAAGGGCCACTTATTTTGTGTCGTGATGACAAAATAAGATGAAATAAGGGCCACTTATCTTGTGTCGTGATGACAAAATAAGATGAAATAAGGGCCACTTATTTTGTGTCGTGATGACAAAATAAGATGAAATAAGGGCCACTTATTTTGTGTCGTGATGACAAAATAAGATGAAATAAGGGCCACTTATTTTGTGTCGTGATGACAAAATAAGATGAAATAAGGGCCACTTATTTTGTGTCGTGATGACAAAATAAGATGAAATAAGGGCCACTTATTTTGTGTCGTGATGACAAAATAAGATGAAATAAGGGCCACTTATTTTGTGTCGTGATGACAAAATAAGATGAAATAAGGGCCACTTATTTTGTGTCGTGATGACAAAATAAGATGAAATAAGGGCCACTTATTTTGTGTCGTGATGACAAAATAAGATGAAATAAGGGCCACTTATTTTGTGTCGTGATGACAAAATAAGATGAAATAAGGGCCACTTATTTTGTGTCGTGATGACAAAATAAGATGAAATAAGGGCCACTTATTTTGTGTCGTGATGACAAAATAAGATGAAATAAGGGCCACTTATTTTGTGTCGTGATGACAAAATAAGATGAAATAAGGGCCACTTATTTTGGCAAAAACGGCATCAATGGTCTTTATAGAAAGCATAATGGAGATTATAGGTCTTTGACAGTAGAGAATGGGTGACCTGGAAAACGATTGGACCGAAATTTCAGGAACTCTTCTTATTTGTGTACGCCCATCTCTAGGCGTCATTAAGTTCTAAGTAAGTATTCGTCAACTCAAGGCTGGACACGCCACCATAGGCTTGTTCCAATATTGTGCCGGTGAATGCCAGAAGAGCCTTCTTTACTCATCATAAGTTGGGCGTGATTGTAGTTGATTGTAACAATCATTTTTCCTTTGCCACAATCACATTCACCAGAGGTTCCTCCTACCCTTAGGGCTAGGGTGACCATTCGTCCCTGATTTTCTGGGACAGTCCTCGAAGTGTAGAAGCTGTCCCCGGAAGAAATTTGTCCCCGATTTTGTCCTCGATTTCAGTGAATAAATACATGTTCATACACGGAATCGGCCCTCTTTTAAAATAATCACAATGACTCAGGACGTTACTGAGTTGTGTTTCTTTATTCCAGACTGAGCGGCATTAGCAGGAAGATAAAAGAGAAGACTTGGACGCGTTGTGTCGGAGATAGCTCTTTGAACTCTTGAAGCGCGGTGCTACGTCACTTCTATTCCAGCCACTGACTTCAATTGGGATGGGTTTAATTTTAAAAAAAGCAGACTCTCTCTCTCTCTCTCTCTCTCTCTCTCTCTCTCTCTCCTCACCCCTGCCTTTCAGGACATCTCCCGCCAAAATATCTTCCCGACCAATTTTCAAATCAGTCCGAATGTAATGACAGTACAGTGCAGTCGTGTTTTCTATTTGTGATCAGTGGACGTCTGTTGCATAAAAATAATGCTTTCCAAAAAACGTAAGTGTCATTTTAGTGATTCGCTGAAAGCTGAATTTCCATTTATTATACAATCAATTTTAGAGGATGGAACGCTAGTGAAATGTAATATATGTAGTTCAAATTTTTCTATAGCAAGTGGTGGAAGGACATCAATAACTGATCATCTACAGGCAAAAAAGCATAAGGATGCGCTGCTTTGGAAGTCTCAGTCTGGGTGTATGACAAATTATTTTTGTAAAACAGAACCCTCAAAAGATGAATACACTCTAGCTGTTCATGAAGGAACCTTCGCATATCATACTGTACTTTATAATCATTGTTTCCGCAGTATGGATTGTACAACAATTCTGCAAAAAAATTTTCAACGAAGCAATTTTCCTGTGCAAGAACAAAGTGTGAATCCATTATTACCAATGTTTGTGCTCCTTGGGCTGTTGATGAACTAAAAAATGACTTCAAATATGTCAGCTTCGTAACATTGTCTTGCGATACATCTAATCATAAACATGTTAAGCTACTTCCTATTTTAGTTCGTTATTTTCAGGCTTATGAGCTGGAAACTCCAGTAAAGACCAAACTGATTGCTTTCATAGATATCCCAGGAGAAACGTCCGACATAATATCTTAACAATTGTTGAAAACAATTGAAAATTAAGTAATTGATAATAACGCACAAATAATTCATCATTGTGCAAAAACAGCGTTTGATTCTATGCCTATGGATATGGAAGTGATTGTAACAAAAATATTTGGATACTTTCACATTTACACGGTTCGTGTAGAACGCCTAAAAGACTTCTGTGAATTTGCTCGACAGGAGTTTAAGCAACTGTATCAATCACTGAGATCTTCCTTCTTGTCAGAAACACTGTCCTACAATATCGAAACAATTCTTTGAAAACAGTGAATCAGAGCTTTGGCTCAGCTTTGCTCATTCTCACGCATCACTCTTCCATGAAACAATTAAGGCGATTAAAGGCAACGACAAGAGTGCAACAGAATCAGCACTAGCTGTGAACAATCTCATTATAAAATTATAAACTCGACGCGATGAAAATTTCATCCCACACATGGTAAAGAGTTTGCTAACTGATTTAGTAGAAAGTGGTGACATCCAAATAAGTAAAGAAGTCTATAATACTGCTCTACATTACTTGCAGTCTTGGAACAAGCACAATGAGGACTTGTCACAACTGAGCTGCCTTCTCTTGGATAATGTGCCCGAAAGGAAACATTTTGATAATGCAGTAGAACAGATATCTTCAAAATGTCATGAAGTTGTAAACGTCAATCGTGATGAGCTCCTTCACGAATTTACTTATTTGCGAGGCCATCTGTTGCAAAAAGAATGTGAGTGGTTCAGTAACAAGCCACCATTTAGAAAATGGAATGAGGTACTCAGGTACTTGAAAGAAAATAATGTACCAAATGCTAACGTGAAGATAATTCTTGAACTTTTTATGTGTTTACCTCTCAGCAATGCATCCGTAGAAAGACTATTTTCTCAAATGAACTACGCCAGGTACGAAGAGAAATCATTGATTAATGTGAGCACGGTGCAAGCCATGTTAACAGTAAAAACTAACATTAATTTATCGTGTGAAAGCTTCAGTGAAAAACTTGCTTCAAATCATGAGATCTTGAGAAAGATACATTAAAAAAAACAAGTATCACGCCGAGGCAACAGCCTCTTCAGTAGAAATAAGGTACTGTAAACATTACTTTAATATTGCAATTGATATCTATAGTTGTTTAATTTTTTTAAATTTTGAACTTTTTTTTTTCTTATTGAGAAACACAACTAGCTATTGTAATTTCATTAAGTGCGTGTATCGCATAAGTACCGTAAATATTAACAAAAATAAAATCAAACAGGAAATAAACAGAGTTATTATGAAATTTAAAGTGTTCTTTTTATTTGCATCTACAAAATTTCTTGCGTACACACAGTCACACAGCCACCCACACATATTATAAATATATATAAATAAATAGATATATGTACACACACACACACTCACACACACACACACACTCACACACACACACATACACACACACACACACACACACTCTCTCTCTCTCTCTCTCTCTCACACACACACATTATCGTTCGTCCTCGATTTTGTGGGACAGTCTCAGAAATAAGCAAAAAAATCCTCTGAAATGTAAACAAATTGACAAATGTCCCCGAAAACAATGGGGAAAAAATGGTCACTCTACCTTAGGATGTTGAAAAGGTCGTGCGTCAGTCTGTTCTGGCCTGTTCGGAGTCTAGTGATTGTTACTTGTTCATTTCTGTTGAGCTGGTAGTTGGCATCATGTGTTTCTGTTAGCCCTGGTGTTCTGTATTTCATTGTTCATGTATTTGGCAAATTTGTTTGATTCGTCATAAATTGTATTGGTATCTGACTGGTGTAATTTACCACCTTCATTTGCCGACTTGTCTGCCTCATAGTTTCCAGGAATATTGTCTATGTCAACTGTTTATCTCAGTTAAATAGTCAGTCTATGTTCATTGTTTATGTGATTTAAGTAGTCTCTGCTTAATGGATTTTGTTTATGCCTTTGCGGAGCCCAAGAATTTGTGAAATCGTTCCAGTATATGAGCGTAAATAGTAACACGCTTTATTTTTGGAATAACGAGGCATACTACGGTCGCTCAAAATGAGATCACGTGGGCATGCATTCGAGAATTGGTAAAACAGCGATCCAAAAACTGCATGAGTTCGGAGTCAAGTGAGACAACTAAGATACACCCATGCATGTATACTGAGTGATTCGATGAGCATGATAAAAAAAGTGGAGGCGGGCTCTGTACGCATGCAATGGGTAGAGTCGTTGCAGAAATCCAAAATACGTAAGGTCACCTTTGTCTATGTCCCTGGACATGTGGGAGGGGAGTACGGGGAAATGAAAGAGCCGACAGGTTGGCTAGCTGCGCTGTCGTTGAGGACGGTCAACCAATGGATCATCAATGCCCTCCGAGATGTGGGAAGAGCACATGACTTCGACAAACACAGATCCACGTCACTTCTTCGGATGATGGAAATGTGTCCGATGTGTCTTTTGACATTGCCATAGTATTTTATTTCTACTGTAGAATGGTGTTTATAATCCAGTTCTTTTTCATGTTTAAATGTTCTAATATGTCTTCATTGCTCTTTTTTAATATCCAAGGTATCTTTAGGATTTTTATCCATAATTTTGTTTCGAATGAATCGATTTTCTTCTTTGCTGTTTGCAAGATTGTCCATGATTCACAACCATATGTTGTTATCGGAAAGATACATGCCCACAGTAATTTTATTTTATTGCCTTATATGCATTGTGCCAAATGTTCTTCATGGCGTTTAATTTATTAAATAAAAGATGCGCTTAGCGTGTGGTTGTTGAACTATTTTTAAAAAAAAACTATCTTTGCGACACATATTACCATTGCTGGTGTATGTCGGGGGGCTCACGATATAACCAAAGAGAGAAAGGCAGCTTGGGCAAAGCAATCGCCACGACGTGTGAGACTCGTGATTTTTATTTCACCCCCGATAGAAAAAAATCCTATCTACCGCCGGCTTCGAATACCGTACGTGGCAGTGCTGTTTAACTACTGTTTAACGAGACATGTACCATCACTCAAAGTTGAGATCACGAGGGCATGCATTGGAGAAGTGGTAAGATGCGACCCAAGGACCTATTCAACTATGTTCATAGAAATTTCTCTGCTCATTTCAAGTAAACGAGACTGAACACTTTTTAAGATTGTTCCCGAGTAATATGAATTCTATTCTGAAAACTAATCAATTAACCAAATAACAAATTGATCAAAATACGCACAGGGATTTACATTTACATGCTCAAACATCGTGTGTGTATGTGCCATTTTACAAACCGACTTAATTATCACTGGAGTTGTAGCTGATAAGATATGAGGAGTTAGTTATGTTCATTTGTTTATATTTGTTGTCTTTCAGCATTGAAGGTAAACGATGTGTTCAAGTCAGCACAGTATCTAATGCGTTGTAATACATGTTCTGTCATTGATGTCACATTTTCTTTTTCATCTCTGAACAACCAACTGTCGGCTACTTAGGCGAGAGACAATCGGAATGTGTCGGTTCAAGGGGAATAATTCAGATAATAACATTCTGTATTTAAGAGCAGGAGTTATCACTGACATTTGGTGGCTATCTGAGAAACTCCAAGACTATGTCGGTTCATTGATTCCAAGAAGACTGTGCCGTAGTTCTTCTCTTTTAGAGCTGTTCTGATGTGAACGATGACACCAATGCGGCACCGGAAGTTGTGCTGCAATGAGGAAATGAATGTGTAGGTTGTTGAACTGTCGACTATTTGGGGACCTTGGGAGCCTAGTTGGGAAAACCATCCAACTGGGCTACCGACGTTCGCTCAACCTGATTCCCGCTGGAAGCAGTGTGAATTGTACTCGTGGTTGGGGAAAAAAAAGATCCCCACGGAATCCAGCCGTAGGCAGAAATGGGTACCCGGGTATTACTCTGGGAAGGTGAGGAATTTCGCCCCGCATCGTGAGTTTCAATGCTTGAAGCGACACTATCCAGAGGTCTCCGAACACTTCTGGATAGGCGGCCTAGCACATATGGGTGGAAACTCGCGTGCTAAGACGCCGATTCAAGTCTCGTACTTTACTTTACTTTACTTTACTTTACTTTACTTTACTTTACTTTACTTTACTTTACTTTACTTTACTTTACTGTCGAGGAAGATTAATTGAGCTTGACTTGTAAAGTGACGGGTGACGTCATTTCTAATCTCAAGCTTCATTCAGCAGTCTTAGCTTTTAGCAATAATGGAGGTACTTAATAGGGACATCTTTATAAGGGGTTTAACAATAGTCGACGACATGATCACCAGAAGACACTATCGCCTAGTTCCGGTACTATAGATACACTACTTAATGATATTTTTAAAAAGAAATAGAAGTACGGAAGTACTTGAATAAATACTTGAACAAACATATACTGAACAACAGAAAATAGAATAATCACGTATATGAACACATAATACATAAATTACCCAAACAAATAAATAACCTGAAGAATGCAAAATAATAAAATATTAGTCACTAAAAACTTGAGTTACAAAACATGGTTGATTTATTGATTTTTGAGAGCAAAAATAAAACACCTGACCTTCAACAGTAACAAGTCAGAAGTAATGGTTGCAACAAAGGATGAAAACCTATAATCATGTAATATTAATATAAATTGGAACGTATTAAACATGTTGATAATAAATTATAGCTATTTTAATTTTCTACAGATGTTGGATGGTCAGCAAACGTGGCTACGGACCGCCCAGTCAAAGGCTCCGTTTTAAAGAATGAAAGAAGGATATTACAGTCCATCCTTGACAAAAGAGATTTTAAAAAGTTCAACAGCTTTAGCACGTAGAAATGAGTGGTGGTAAACTAGGACATTAGAAAGGAAAAGGACAACAGAAGTGTATCTTCACAGTAAGAATGTTGAGAAAATCATGGAAGGCTGAAAGGAGCAAGGGTAACGTGCTAAAATAAGCTTCTACATCGCTAAATGACTACTATCAATTGACATCTCCTTCTACAGCTCTAAGTGACTATTAACAATTTACATTTTCTCTGTAGTTCTAAGTGGCTACAAACAATTTACATCTCTATCTATAGTTCTAAGTGACTATCAACAATTAGAATCTCTATCTACAGTTCTAAGTGACTACCAACAATTAACATCTCTCTCTCTATACAGTTTTAAGTGACTACCAACAATTAACATCTCTATCTACATTTCTATGTGACTACCAACAATTAACATCTCTCTATACAGTTCTAAGTGACTACCAACAATTAACATCTCTCTATTCAGTTCCAAGTGACTACCAACAATTAACATCTCTCACTCTCTCTATACTGTTTTAAGTGACTACCAACAATTAACATCTCTATCTACAGTTCTAAGTGACTACCAACAATTAACATCTCTCTATACAGTTCTAAGTGACTACCAACAATTAACATCTCTCTCTCTCTCTATACAGTTTTAAGTGACTACCAACAATTAACATCTCTATCTACAGTTCTAAGTGACTACCAACAATTAGAATCTCTATCTACAGTTCTAAGTGACTACCAACAATTAACATCTCTCTATACAGTTCTAAGTGACTACCAACAATTAACATCTCTCTATACAGTTCTAAGTGACTACCAACAATTAACATCTCTCTATACAGTTCTAAGTGACTACCAACAATTAACATCTCTCTCTCTCTCTATACTGTTCTAAATGACTACCAACAATTAACATCTCTCTCTCTCTCTATACAGTTTTAAGTGACTACCAACAATTAGCATCTCTCTCTACAGCTCTAAGTGACTAACAACAATTAACATCTCTCTCTACAACTCTATGTGATTACCAACAATTAGCATCTCTCTCTACAGCTCTACGTTATTACCAACAATTAGCATCTCTCTCTATAGCTCTACGTGATTACTAACAATTAGCATCTCTCTCTACATCTCTACGTGATTACCAACAATTAGCATCTCTCTCTACAGCTCTACGTGATTAGCAACAATTAGCATCTCTCTCTACAGATCTAAGTGACTAAAAACAATTAAAATCGCTCTCTATAGCTCTATGTGACTACCAATAATTAGCATCTCACTCTACAGCTCTAAGTGACTAAAAACAATTAAAATCTCTCTCTATAGCTCTATGTGACTACCAATAATTAGCATCTCTCTCTACAGCTCTAAGTGACTACCAATAATTAGCATCTCTCTCTACAGCTCTAAGTGATTACCAATAATTAGCATCTCTCTCTACAGCTCTATGTGACTACCAACAATTAACATCTCCCTCTACATCTCTACGTGACTACCAACAATTCGAAGTCCACAACAAATTTAAATTTTAAGAATTAGCTTAATTAAATCACGTTTAATTTACAAAAAGTGTGTTTTTTATTTTCTTAGAAAGAAACAAATATGCAAATACGGAAGTATCGTTAACAAAAGCTGGGATATCAAACAAAAAACGTCCAGTCAACAACAGAGCGAGGCTTCATTAACCGAGGAAGTTGATGACCGCTCGACAAAATATCTAGACTGTGACCTGTTTGTGACGTCAATAACAGAACATGGAAATCTGACTGTTTTTGATCGAAGGAAATAGGACCTAATCTGCTGTTAATATCACTTGACTACAGCAGCGGACGATCTAGCAACAGATGACTTATTTATGGAGTAGGAACCGTCTACTGATAAATGTTATAATTCTACAGCAGAATAGAAGTATCAGCAAATATAAATGTATATGTCAATTAGACTGTAAACAACGGATAACCGTGTAATGGTTTTGGTGGGGACTGCCAAGAAAGTCACAGCCCTCTATATTCAAAAACGCAAATCGACAAATGACAACAGAGACAAACATAGTTCTCTGAGACACTGAAAAAAAAAAAGAAATATTACAAATTGTGAAATGATATGCTTGCGTGAGGCACCTTAATGTCACAAGAATTGACGTAATAATGCGGAATAACGAAAATAATCAAAAGTGCTGGGGGCCAGGTCAGGCACCAAGCACATAAACAAATAGATCAGAAGTGTCTAATTTGTGTACATTATTGGGCGTTCATCTTAAAATGCTCAAAGAAAGAGTTGATCAGCTCAAGTTTGGTGACATTCTCTACAGCTGGTGGAGGTATGACACCGATGATTGCGTTGAAACCGCTCCCTGTCATCTAGTGGTACCAACTTAATGTAGAGAGATGACAAATCTGTGTGTTTTTCCCTTATAATGTTGATATAAAACTAGTATTTTTGTGTTTATCTTCGTCTAACTAGGAGGGTTACCTGGCAGTTTTAATAATGCTTAGACTGATTGAATGTTATATAATCACAATATGGGAGGTAATACTTCATAGTTCTCTACTTGACAGGACACAACCTTTTCAAAAAGAAGCTGCTGGTTCTCTCATTTATTAGAAAAAAAGACATGGACACAAAATTATTGTGATATAGAGCTGTAGAGAAAAAAAACTAGAAAATTGCGGGAGGGTAGAAATAGAAAATCTACTGAAGGTATGTAATTGAGTTGAACAGCCTTTAATTTATATTTGATGACTTCAGAAACTACAGTAATGATAGAGTACACGTTTTCTTTTTCAACGATTTTGTTTGAATATCCTGATTGTTGTAAGTTTATGTGAAGTCTCCAAAGCTATCTAAAAATATTTATTTTGGACCGACACGCCCAATGTAGCATTATATGAATGGAAAATTACAGGGGCCTGATGTGCACTCACTTGAACTGAGCTGAACTGTGTTTACTATTCCGGACGCTCCGATTTGTAATGCTGCCTAAAGTGTACAGACTTTCAATTTTTGTGTTTTTACTAAATTGTGTGTATAAGGAGTAACGCTTACTTTTGAGAAAAGAGGCATAATGGAAATTCCAACTTTAGAGTTTAACATGACCGAGTGGATCCATCTATATAAGAAAACCACCAACATACCCCACTATGTTAATGGTAAACTATAGTCCGTTTCATAAGTCGTGCCCAACTTTTAAAATCGATATCTTTTAAACCGCTTTTTATAAGCTTTTCAAAATTTGCATGTAAAGTTATAATGATTAGAACCCAACAGGGAATTAATTTCATAAAAAAAACAACATTTGGTTATTATTGTTGCTTATTTGATTTATATAAATTTATAACGACCCATTGATGTAGTCAAAACTTAATGTTTACAGTATTTAAGTTAAAAATAGCGATTAAAAATCCATACACGGTCAAATTGACGATTTTGCACGCTTTGAACGTGAGTTTTCTGACACAATTAGACACTTGTAGAAAACACGAGGCATTGTGTGTTCTATTTCCGTTCATTCAGCGGCGAAGCCGTCCTCGAACTGAGCAGACAATAATTCTCCTGGTGTTTTGTCTTATCCAATTATTTCCCCATTACGGCCACGCCTTTACCTAGTGAAAATTAATCATAGACCAGCAACTACGGTAATTTCTATTCTTTAGGGCTTCACAATTTACAATTGTGACAAACATCAAAGAAATTCGCCGCTTTAAGAAAACTGCAGCTGCAAGATATTTGTTAAATATACATTTAAAGATAACATTTGGAAAATTTCAACAGTCTTTAACAAATGTGTACTGCGTAATAGCGTTTTGAAGTTGGGCACATGATTTGAAACGAACTATAGTTCTGGAGACGTCTGCGTAGACCAGGGCGCAAAACACCCGCGACGTGAGTGGAGAAGATATCCGCTGGGTAAGTCAATGCCCCACGAACATCAAGAGGACGTCAAGGAGCAATGAAAAGCACCCTCATTATAACAACGGAGAAAGCAACACCCATATGGTCATGGTTATGGAAGGCTTCGATATCACTGCAAACGAATTCAAATCCATAATTGCTCAACCGCCCGTGCCAGTGGAATCATTCGAATTAATATCTCATCTCCCAAACAAAGAAAGGTAGCTGTAGTCCCTATCATAGCAGTCTCAGTACACGCCAAAAGACATAAGGCGAAACCGCACAAAAAGTGAACACAGTCGTCTGTTCCGTGTCATACGATACTATCATTCATCGTAAGCAATCGGAATATCGAAACGCGATAAAAACAGATGAAACACACAGCTCACAGTGTGCACAGAGCACTTAACTCAGTAGCTCCTGCATCAAGCCAGACTTGGAATATGAGGAAACTGCAACAATGAACACTTTTCAGACACAGTTTTAACGATTCTTGCCGCATATCCACCATATTGACCGAAAGTTCACGTCCTCCTGAAAATGATGATCGTCTTATTTAAAAAAAAATGTATAGTGCTTGATGATATAAGGACATAGTTTTTGACTCCAAATCCTAACATGTGAAACACAGTTAGTCGTCGGATTATCCCCGTCGCACATCGAACAACATACCGTAAGATCTCCCAGAAATGTGAATTTGTGAAATGATAAACAAGTTCACAAGTCTACTCTCGATTTTACAGTAGCCCTCTTGAATCTAGACAACATCTATCCTGTCTAACATGAAGTTCCGGGAGTCACACCGGGGCTGTAAAGTCATGAACAAAACTTATTTCTCGCTTCATTATTAGCGTACGGCCAGAGTAATTAGATATACGATCAGCCATCAAGATGACGTAGCACTACATCTATATAACCTACCCAAGTGGAAAGACTGAATATACTCTCTTCCAGCCGGAGAAAGGTGCACAAGTTTCAGAGCGGAGGCAATGAAACTACACATAGCCGTACAAACTCCCAACACACAGGAGGTGCTAAGTCCAAAAAATAGTTAACATTTGTGATGCAAGATCAGCCATACATGCAATGTCAAGCTTGAAACAGGGCAAACTCATTCAGGGAAAAAAGAACAAATGTTCGTTGTCATAAAAGATGGAACTAGTCCTGCAGTGGATACCAGCACACTTTGGCACCTCTGGAAACGAGAAAGCAGATAAACTCTTAAAAGCAGGCGGTGGGAGCCTCCAATAGTACAACCAATTTGAGAGCCTCAAAGAAATGTAGTACATCTTGAAACAAGCTTGGAAAACAGAATGACGGGAGATATATAGAAAATATGACCCAGAACACAACAGCTTATTAAATAAACTCAGTGGACATGAGCATACTAAGAAATTTAGACTAACAATAAGTCATCGTAGCCTCAACGCATATATACACAAGATAGGACTAAGTTGTAGCAGATTGGAAAATCATACACCAATTTTAACATAGGCTACTTGTTTTTCAGTCAGGTTCATATTCAAGTTTATTGAATCAATCTCTGGCATGTGCTATATATATATTTGTGGTAGCATTTATCTTTATAATTACTGTTCTGGACAATCTTCATGAGGCTACCACCGGTCTTTATTGAGTTGGTTCTCAAGTGCTTATTGTCTGTGATATGTAAAATTCAATCACTCTCACAACTTGTCTTACGTTACATATATCTGTCTATTTACTACTCGATCTCTGGAGCACAACTTTGAAATACACGTAAAAACACTTCACAACTAAATTATCACTGTCTCTAACTTATCTATATTCTGTACGGTTCTCTAGGTTTCTAGTTTACTTGTACTGCTCTTGTTCTATCTACTTCTCAGCTAACTGAGTATTCTACTTAACCTCTACTCATCTAGTCTAGTTTACACTTCCGATTCTTGACTGTCTCTGTGATTTCTGACTCCTGTGCCTATCTCTTCTTTCTGTCCTAAAACCAAGACTAAAACTCCAAAACTGAAAAAAAAAACAACTAACTGTCTAACTGACTGCCTTCAGGCAGTTCGGCCGAGGCCGGACTAAGCTTGACTTTTATACATTTCTGATTCTTGACTCGCTCTGTGTGTTCAGTGAAATAAGTCACATAAGTTAGTCAACATAAGCACATTTAAGATAATACAAGGTGTTCAATGAAATAAGTCACATAAGTTAGTCACCATAAACACATTTAAGATAATACAAGGTGTTCAGTGAAATAAGTCACATAAGTTAGTCACCATAAACACTTTTAAGACAATACAAGCAGTTCAGTGAAATAAGTCACATAAGTTAGTCACCATAAACACATTAGAGATAATACAAGGTATTCAGTGAAATAAGTCACATAAGTTAGTCACCATGAACACATTAGAGATAATACAAGATGTTCAGTGAAATAAGTCACATAAGTTAGTCACCATAAACACATTAGAGACAATAAAAGGTGTTCAGTGAAATAAGTCACATAAGTTAGTCACCGTAAACACATTACAGATAATACAAGGTGTTCATTGAAATAAGTCACATAAGTTAGTCACCATAAACACATTTAAGATAATACAAGTTGTTCAGTGAAATAAGTCACATAAGTTAGTCACCATAAACACATTTAAGATAATACAAGGTGTTCAGTGAAATAAGTTACATAAGTTAGTCACCATAAACACATTTAAGATAATACAAGGTGTTCAGTGAAATAAGTCACATAAGTTAGTCACCATAAACACATTTAAGATAATACAAGGTGTTCAGTGAAATAAGTCACATAAGTTAGTCACCATAAACACATTAGAGATAATACAAGGTGCTCAGTGAAATAAGTCACATAAGTTAGTCACCATAAACACATTTAAGACAATACAAGGTGTTTAGTGAAATAAGTCACATTCCATGTGGTTGGAAGTCTTGTGGTTGGATGGTGGTGTTGTTGCGGCGTGTGCTGAGACTGCCATGATGGGGACTACAGTTACTTTCTTTGTTTGGGAGATGAGATTCGGATGATTATGCTGGCACTGGCGGTTGAGCAATTGTGGATTTTAATTCGTTGCAGTGATACCGGGGCCTTCCATAACAAAACCAAAAAAAACACATTTAAGGAAAGCAACTTTAGTAACCAGACGAGTCAAAATTATAAATGACACAATGGGAGAATTGTAAATGTCATTTCATTCAAGGTTAATACTAGCACAGAAAAACTGCGTGGAACCAGAGACAAAACCAACTCAAGGGGGAGTGATAGCTTCTAGTAAATTCTACAAAAGCATCACAAGTTGTTTGTTAAAGATTTCTGAGACATGAAAAGACAAAAAATACGTTAATATGAACTGCACGAAAATGTTCGACAATAACATATCGGTTACACTTCCCTCAAAGTGGGTTACGTTACCTTTCTACGTATACATAACACGATACCTATAAAATCACGAGATGCTCATATGACAGGTCAGATAGAGTTATATCAGTCTTTTATAATATGTATATCAGAACAATAGAGAGCACGCACACACATACACACACACGCATGTACGCACACACACACACACACGCACACACACATTCACTATATACAAACACTAT
This sequence comes from Megaustenia siamemsis, assembly GCA_032433765.1. NCBI lineage: Eukaryota > Metazoa > Mollusca > Gastropoda > Stylommatophora > Ariophantidae > Megaustenia > Megaustenia siamemsis. The sequence goes on from JAVIAB010000124.1 coordinate 26,677,365, forward strand.
ACGCTCGCTCGCACAAAACACACGATATACATAATGAAGCTAAATGTTGAGGTTCTCACAGTGTGAAATACAAAATGCATGAAATATTTATTTCCAGTAACCATCATTTGCTCATCAACCAATAAAAATCTATTTTGAAGGGTGCTCCTTGAATTTAATAATAAACGGAGAGCTATCAGATATCACTAGGTCTTTATATGAAAAAAAAGTAGCAGCACCGTTGGAACAACTCTAGACATGGCACACGTTTTCTCTGTAACAGCATGGACACAATAAGAATGCTTTCCATTGCAATACTTATTTATCATCTCTTCTTTCTTCTTCTACCTTTTTAGCACCCAGTGGAGCATAGGTCTTCAACAAACACTTTCCAAGTCGTTCTGTTTTTTGCCATTCTTTTAAGATCATTCCATGTCTTCCGCATCATCTTCATCTCTGCTTCTATCTGTCTTCTCCAAGAATTCATTGGTCGTCCTCTTTGTCTTTTCCCCTGGGGATTCCAAAAAAGGGCCTGTTGTGTAATACTCTCAGTTGGCTTCCGTCAGAATATCTATCTTGTAGTTTGCCATTTCTGCTGCTACATGTGCAGCTTTTCCTTGTTCGTTAATAGTACGAACATTCCAGTCGTCAATTCTGGAGGATTTCCTGTTAGACAAAGGGTGAGTTTATTTATCATCTATTTAGACACAATCACTGAAGTTGCCAATTCCAAACCAGATTGTTTAACAGACTGCTCTTTACCAATGAGAAGAGCATAATATACAACAATAAAGGAAAGCTTCATCATCATATTATCTATCTCATTGCCATCTGTCGGGGTAACGAAACAAAGACAAATATTAAGAAGATAGAAGTGATGTCAACTAATCATCACAGAGTTTTATTACTAACAATAGGAAACAATTTAATCAAGTAGGCGTGTTCGTGTATCAAGCAAATATCTTCACTGCTGACGACATTTAGATAAAGAGATCGAAGCGAGAACAGAAAGCAAACCACAAATCTAACAAATATAAACCAATGAAACCGCAGAGATGCACTGTACAGGTAAGTCTTGCAGCGCTCTGTAAGGATGGGCAAGGAAGGAAAGAGTCATTCATGTCGTCATCTAAGACACGACACGTTAACCCCTAAATGCTGGTTCAGTTCCTGGCAAAGGGCTAGAAATGATATAATAAAAACGAAGGCAAGGCGAGAATTAATTCTACTGTTTTTCTAATGTCAATTCCGAAAATACAACTGTCTGGTTCGATCCTGATCGACGGCTTCCAGGTTCACCCAGCATTAAACGGGTACCGGAGATTTTTCTCTGAGAAAGTAAAGCGGAACGGATGTAATATCGACAACAGTGCTGCATAAATCATGTGCCAAAGGTCTATTCTACATTTGTTTGCCACTAGCTCTAAACTCCCTATACGTCTCTTAGCGTGACGGGGCACTTTTTTACTTTTAAAGAAAGCGAAAACTGAAACCTCAACGCCTCTATCTTAGCGTATCGAGAATATGGCGTTAGTGTCTATATTTTGGTTTATAACTCGAGCATTCCTCTATTTTATTTATTCTCGGAGAGGAGGTAGTATACATGGGACAGAAATACGACCGGTCATGGTGCTTTCTATACTTATTACAGGTTTCTAGATTCCATACATAGAAGGTTCTTACGGTCATCAGCAGTAGAATACCAGGAGAGGCTGTATGGTGATGTCTCCAGTATTGTGCTGACCAATCATTTCTTCAAACTTAACACTATTAATTAAATTATATATACAGTGTTTTTGTAAAGTTGTGTATTATTAATTAATAGTTATTGGTTTAATATATAAAATATTTACACAAATAAAGCACAAAATGTTCAAATGAACGCTATTATCCACTCTTACAAATATGCAAAGTATACTTCACAAATATTTGTTCTGCCACTTTTAAATCTCAAAGTAATCTATTCCCTCTGATTTTCTTGCCCTGTGTTTCCTACACTGCCAGCAGGTTTTTAATTCCTTTGTTCCTGACAAGTGACAACTTTCTTTCATTAATGTTTCTGTCATTTCGCAGTGTACTTACCTTATGGTATACATCTGTTAATTTATCAATTCTTTGGCTCATTTTTCTGTTAATTTAAAAACTTTTTGCCTCTTTTATCAGTTAATTTAACTATTATTTGCCAAATTTACCAAAGTTGTATGCGTGTTTTCTACTTCTATACGGATCAGAAACTTGCACTACCTATGCAGGACGTGAAAAAAAGGTTAAACAGCTTTAATGTGAGTTGCCTCCTAAAGATTATGAACATCAAATGGCAGGACGACGTAACCAACTCTAATGTCTTACAAAGAGCCAAACTTCCATCCATTATGGCAACACTTAGGATTTGTGGAGACTAAGGTGACTGGGTCATGCAAGAAGAATGGCAAAGAATCGTGTTCCCAAACAAATATTGTATGGTCAACTTAATGACAGTAAGAGACCAAACGACAAACCAGTCCTGAGATATAAAGATATTTGCAGGGCTGCCTAAACTGAATTTTCTACCACAGAAAGAAGCTGGGAAAACCTGGCTGTAGATCGCAGCACAAAGAGAACAAAAATAATTTGGTTATTTGGTTATGGAAGGCCCCGGTATCACTGCAAACGAATTAAAATCCATAATTGCTCAACCGCCCGTGCCAGCGTAATCATCCGAATATCTCATCTCCCAAATAAAGAAAGGTAACTGTAGTCCACATCGTAGCAGTCTCATCACACGCCTAAAGACATAAGGGGAAACCGCGCAGAAAGTGAACACAGCCAACTGTTCCCTGTCATACGATATCATCATTCATCGTAAACAATTGGAATATCAAAACGAACAAAAAATAAAGAGCGGCACAGCCATTATTCGAGGCAACGTTTAGCACATTCAGCAGTCAAAAGGCGCAGGAAACGAGGCCAGGTGCCACGAATAAATATTGTTAATTCAGCAGTAGAATCTGTCTGTCCAATATAGGCAGATTCAGCCACGATTGAAGTTGTTCAGCAAAAACAACACCCAGCATTAGACACTAATATTTGACCAAACTACTGACCTATCTTAGGGAGCCGCTTTAGTTCAGTGGTTAGTGAACTGGACTACAAAGAACGAGGAGTCAGGTTCGATCCTGATCGACGGTTTCCGGGTTCACCCAGCCTTAAATGGGTACCGAAATATTTTTTAGGAAAGTAAATCAGCACAGCGTAATACCGACCACATACCCTCAAAAATCATGTGCCGAAGGTCTGTAAAAATTATGGTCACTAACACTATATTACCTATACGCCACTTGGTGTGTCGGGGCTTTTTACTTTACTTTACAGACAATATATACATATATATATATATATATATATATATATATATTTTATGACATCACACTTGTGATATTGCTTCTTTGTTGAAGCTTGCCAGTTGATGAACACGGAGAAGATAGATAAGATAAGCTGACATGGTATCTCGGCTATAGTTGGTCATCACTAGTTATACAAAAACGTTGTACTGGTCTACTGGAGATGTTAATAGTTATTGATTGTTAATGTACAGAAACAGAAAAAAGCCACATGTGTGTGTGTGCGCGCGTGTGTGCGTGTGCGTGTGTGTATGCGCGTGTGTGTGTGTGGTTGTGTGTGTGCGTGTGTATGCGCGTGTGTGTGCGCGTGCGTGTGCGTGTGTGTGTGTGTGCGAGCGTGATGTAAATCGTGATATCTGTTAAACATAAAACCAAAAAAAATCTATTTTTTCATTCGATGGATGTATGACCAGACACAAACACTGTAAGTTATATCGATATTCAGTGGAGAAAAAAGTCATTGATTTCACACAATTAAAGTATTATTGTTCCCTGGGCAACTACGTCATAATCTGAAATGAGAATACAAATAGATTCGCAAAAATGTGATATCAGTGATTCCAATTGAAGACAGAAAACATAAGAAGTGCTAAAGGATGCAATGAAAAAATGTTGGATGCAAAATAACTAACATACAGATCTCACACAGTTGATGAACTATTGAAGTATGCAGCTCCTTAGGAAGAGGACAAGTGTTAATTGTGATATTGAGATGACACTACAACAGATAACAGTGCCAATTGTGATAATCAGATGACACTACAACAGATAACTATCATCTGTGCCATCACTAGAGTTGGAGTTAAATGGTGTCCTTGTTGATGAACAAAAAATAAAGAGGCGCTCCATATCTGCCTGTAGAAGGCAGTTCTGACGTAGTGATCTTGGAACACTTTAGCTATGAACATTAATGATGACGAGAGTCGGACGTTTTTACCTTCAACTTTTCTTCGCTAAATTCTAAGTGTTTACACGAGAGATATCAGTAGTATACAAGGGTCCAACTGTTATCATTTGGCCCGTAAATTAACAAAGATATATAGTAGGTGCGCGGCGCACCTAATGTATCGTAGGTGCAGGGGGAGTTAACCATGCCATTGCGTGTCAGGATGTTGACCTCTAGTCCCAGTGACACCGGAAGTGCCCTGTTTATGTCTGGTGTGGGCTGACTTTGGAGTTCTTTATATACTTGATCGTTAGTGATAGGTTAGTAGATTATATAACATCAATGAAAAACGAGCAATATAAAACAGAAGATAAAAGATATATTTTATCCTTTTATTAGCTCAATAGGTGTATAACATACATTGATATGATATCATTACAAACATATTCAGTACATTGAGTAAATATATAGTACAAAGATAACAATTATTTATAGCTATGTAGTTGGGTGTCTGCTTAGCGTTGTGTCATAAATGAATCATAAGGGTGAAACTGTTAGAGATTGCGGGGCAGTCCATGGTGGTAGTGTAAAGAGTTAAATATCTAGAGGTGTAGTCGAGACGTTATCATCAGCTACCTTTCTTTTTATATAGAAATAGGAAAGAGCATTTCTTGTTTGACTGTAGGAAAATATGGAATTATTTAAGACTTTGAAACCTACATTTTTCCCACCCTTGGCCTTTTGCGTGGCGAGAACCTCTAAAAACATATCTTTATCTAATTTGTTGTGTTGCTTGCTTAGCCCTTTACAACTGATTTTATCGTAATCCCCACTACAATGGTACGTCTTACTACATAAGCTAACAAGAGCCGTCCCTTCGTACTCTAGTTTAAAAAGCCCGGGCGTTCGTTTGGTGTATGCTTTAACACCCTTACAGTTTATACAGTCTGTCTTGCTAATATGCTCATCGCAAAACTCGGCGGGAAACCAGTCTTTATATACGTTATTAAACTCAGGCCGCAGCCCTGACTTAACTATGTCCTCTAGCTTAGGTGCGCTTAAGGCTAAGTATAAACTATCAGTATCTGTTTCACATAACTGAAAGTTGGACCTATCTACAAACTTATCTAAGAACTCGAAATAAAAATCTAACATACGAAGTTTTGCATATTGATAGACGAAGAAACCGATTTGTAGGGGTAAGTCCCAAACAGTTTTCTTTTTCTCCATCTCAACTTCAAAAAGATCCACACCTATTTCAGTCATCTTTTTAAAACGGGAACTATTTATCATTTTCGATATCTCATCCCCCTGAACGTACGAGACAGCGCTATGATTGGCCTTATTGGTTAGAGTCTTCCCGTAGGCTGAGTTTCCTAAGAGCTTCATCGTATCGCTTACTATAGATTGATTTTCATCTAGATCACCAGCCCGCCTAGCGTCAGAAACCATTTCGCCAAACTTTTTAAAACAACAAGACGGTTGATATTCTATCACTTGATAAATTTTTGTTACCTCCAATCCGTGGTCTAGATACCATTTTAACAGCGGTGTTGCCAACAAAATTTTTTCCCCGACATAACTACCGATTAGGGTGCGACGAGGGGTTGACAACAAGTTATGTTTGAGGGCATATTCACCCATAAATGGGCCAATATCGTCACGCGTGACGTCAATATTTTTGAAAATCGGAGTCATCTCACTGAAATATTCCTTCAGGCGGTCAGGGACGTGTAGATCACATTCCACTAAACCAAAACATGTCCCATCTGAAACAGAAGTCAGAATCTGTTTATCACTGAGAGGGAGCCCTTCTTTAGAGTAAGAGGGTCTAGCTCTAGGGATGGCTTTATAAAGGAAAGCCCTAATGGTTGGGTCAGACTTTTTCAGAGCCTGCCACTCACATTCCCACATAACTTCTACTGGGACTTTTACCTCCTCAGTTAGGTAGGTGTGTATCTCACATGTTTTTTCAAACAGCTCGAACAAGGGCTTATTATTAACAGGGTTTCTATCTTTATCTTTGGTGAGGGACAGTCTTTGTGACCATGGTACAGACAACCATGAAAATTGTAGCATCTTCTATTGGATTTATCCCACCCATCCACAGGGATATTTCTAGCACCCAATCGAAACTCCCTCCCATTAAACTGAGTTTTCAACTCCACCCCTTTTTGGTAGGCGACCCACGTTAACCACTCTCTACTTTGTTGGACATAATAGTTATCTTTTTCGACCCTAAACCCGGTCTCCATTCTTCTAATAATTGGGTAATCTGTTGGCATTGGGTTCATCAGAGCCCAAAGATACAACACGTTGGCATCGTAACCTTGGATGGATTTGACTACCTTTCCGCCCCTAATAAGCGTTTTGTCTACCTCGTGATACCTATGGAAAATTATAGAGGGACCCCCAACGATATTATCTCTAATCATTTTGTGTAGACTCGCCTGTTTGCTCGAACATAAACTAAACATTACACCCCTATCAACGGTCTTGAAAAGATACTTTAAACAAACACCCGGAACCGAAATGGCGTCTTTAAAACAGTCTACACCCCGCTCCCCATAAAAGCGAACCTGCTGCGCCAAGGCTTCTAAAAAGGGGACTACATCTTTGTTGTTATACCACACCAAAAAGTCCCTAAGTGTGGTCATGTTATTGTCCTGCCATACCTTTTTGCACAGAGCGTACTCCTCCTTGGAAATATTGGAATTTTTTAACGACGAATAAAACGCTTCGTGTGGGGGTAGTTCTGTCTCCGCCAACTTTTGGGGGTCGTCTATATATTCATAACAAAAGTAACCCTTTGTCTCACTAATCTTATAAGCGGCCAGATATTTACTATAGCTAAACCCGGGGCTAGATAGTTTACTATATCTAAGAATTTTAGATTCTGTGTTGCAATACACATAAAGTTATTATTTCGTTTAACTATAAACTTGAACGGTTTTGGTACTTTGTAGTCTACTTCCATTTTATCTTCCTCTTCTTCTTCTTCTTCTTCTTCTTCTTCGACCACTTGGGCAGTGGCATCCATGAAGTGTTTTATTAAATAAGGTTTAATGACGTTGACGTCATATTTCCCCGAGTTAAACCCTATCACTGGAAGCTCTTTTAAATACTCATCAAACTTAGCTATTAACTTGTCTTTATTCAGATCATGGAGTTGAGTAAAAATACTTTCAAACCGATCTCGCAACAACGAGTATGCCTTACCAGCGATACCAGTGAGGTAATCAACCATCTGACTAACTAAAACCTGTGGGTCACCCTTCGTTATGAAGCATATTGGTCCCTCCCACCCAGGGACATTTGACGCTACAGAGCAGGAGAGGGGTACGTGTTTGGCTACAAAGGTAGTCGAGTGCGTTTCTTGGGGAACATTCCCTTTATCAAAGTAACATTCATAATCGAATGTTGCCCTGAAGGGGTAAATAAAAGACTCTGGAGTACTTATTCCTTCAGCGTTGATCGCGTCCCATACACTTTCAGGTGAAGAATAAACACCACCTTTATATGTCTCTACAGCCATATCCCATTGCAAGTTTTTTCATGCCTATCCATACGCCCAAACTTTTTCCACAGTTTCCCACATTTTCCACAAGAAAAGCTTTTACTAGCCCTAGAAAGATCGTTTATATAAAAGAAGTGGTTTTTGTAAAGTAAAAGACGGAGAGTTTCATTATAACTACTACCGCTTCTCAGAACAATACGCAAGGCTTGCGCAGAATCAAATTCAAAAATATATATATTTAGTGCAAAACAATTTTCTAAGAGAGACATTTCAGCAAGAGTTACACCGTGAAAGTTACTTAACTTTAGAGACGGGTTAAACTGTTTGAAAAGTAGTCTCGAAACCTTCCTAACATTAGTATTTGAAGTTCCTCGATGGACAGCTAGACAACGGAAGAAGCAGAGATTATCATTGTAAACTTTAGAATGGGAATCGGTTTGAAGGATATTAATGCCGTAGTTGGATGCAATGTAGGGTGGGATATCTAGCAGACACCCTATAGGATAATCTTGAAGTTTATAAATATAAACACTCGTACTGACTAATGCTTCTAAGGTATATTTGGTTGTCTCCCTGTTTTTATTTGCATACCCTAATATATCACTTTCATTTAATCTATCAACAAATGTTTCAAAATCATGTCTGTTGTTAACTAACAAAGGTTTGTCTAACCTTGTCGCATTATTCGAGCTGGCGTGAAAGTAACGCAGTCCCTGTGTCTCCCTATGTCTTAAAACTAGATGATGACTATAATTCACCTTGAAATGCTTTTTCTGGGCTAGAAAAATTGGGTTTACAAGAGTCTCCCAAGCTATAGGAGTATCAGGCTGATGAAATATAGTGTACGTGTCCATGTATTTGTTCCTACGTTCATGTGTTCTAATAGCTAACCAGTTGTTCTTATATATCTTCTTAATATCTTGAGGTAACTTATTTAAAGAGTCTATTTCATTAATAAGTCTTGGTCTCTTTGAGAGCTCTTGCGTCGAACTCTTTACTGTCCGCTTGCGTGAAGTTGTCGATACCAGTGGACCCGCTTGCGTTGAGGGTGTTGAGGTGTCCACAGCTGTTTCATGGCTAGCAAGATGTACTTGCAAATGGCTTGCTCCAGTGAAGCTTTGTTGACAAATGTGGCAGATATGTGGGGTAACACTGGGTTCTTTTGAAAGTACGTGACCTGTTGACACAGGAGTTGGTGATGCAGGAACTGCTGATACAAGAGAGGCAGGATGCTCTGTCTTGATATGTTTGGCAAGATTGTCAGCTCTATTATATACTCGTTCACAAACATCACATTTGTATTCCTGACTCCCATGTACACTAGCAACATGTCGTTTTACGATCCGGCTCCGGTGAAAGTTTTGGAGCAGATATGACAAGTGTTAGACATCTGTAGAAAAGAAATTGAAACATTACAACTAAAGAGTAAAGAACAGTAAACATTACAAGAAAAGTAAACAACAAGATACACAACTTATCGAAATTAGGTCACAAAAGTAACACGTGGATACTAAACAACCAACTTATCGAAATCAGGTCACAAAAGTAACACGTGGATACTAAACAACCAACTTATCGAAAATAGGTTACTAAAGTAACATACTATAACATTAAAGATCTAATATAACACTTACTTTTTATGTGTTTGAAGGTACAAGACACATCCGTCGGCAACAACTGTAAGCGAAAGTCTGATTACAAACTTCAAAGTCGCGTTATATATATACGCCAGAAATACCGGAAGTGTTACTAAAAATAGAACTGACCGCTGATGCAATACCGGAAGTGTTACTAAAAATAGCTTTTGACCGCTGACGCGATGCCCGTGGAGTTTCTAGAAATAGATTTTGACCTATGATGCAATACCAGGCAATTTTATGATAGTTACGCCCCTTGACCCTTTATGAGGGGACGCCCATGAAACTGTTAGAAATAGTAAATTTACACTCTAGGGTTACTCCAAACTTTACATTAAGCATCCCCATAGCAAAAATTTACTTAAAAGTCACTTTTATGGTTGTTACGCCCTTTGACCCTTTATGAGGGCTACGCCCATGAAACTGTTAAAAATAGTCAATCTAACATCTAGACATAACCCAATCTTTATATTAAACATCCCCGTATCAAGAATTTACATAAAAAACAACTTTTGAAATTACTACCCCTGTACCCATTTTTGGCGGTTACGCCCATGAAACTGTTAAAAATAGTAAATTTAACACCTAGACATACCCCAAACTTTAATATTAAGCAACCCCATATCAAGAATTTACATAAAAATCACTTTTGAAATTACTACCCCTCTACCCATTTTTGGCGGTTACGCCCATGAAACTGTTAAAAATAGTAAATTTAACATCTAGACATACCCCAAACTTTATATTAAGCATCCCCGTATCAAGAAATTACATAAAAACAACTTTTGAAATTACTACTCCGGTACCCATTTTTGATGGTTACGCCCATGAAATGGATAAAAAATTGAAATTTAACATCTAGACATACCCCAAACTTTATATTAAGCATCTCCGTATCAAGAATTTACATAAAAACAACTTTTGAAATTACTACCCCAGTACCCATTTTTGGCAGTTACGCCCATGAAACTGTTAAAAAATTGAAATTTAACCTATTGGTATACATCAAACATAATATTTGACACGCCCATGTATCAAATTTGCCTGAAAAATCAACCAAAAATTAGTAGTATATATCCAGTGAAAGGCTGCGTAAAAGTGCGTTCAAACGCACCTAAATCCTTATATAAATAGTCTACACGTGCATCAACGCACATTTTTTGGTGCGGTTTTTCCTTATATGAGAGTCTACCGTTTTCCTTATATGAGAGTCTACCCGGCCAATCACTGGCTATATACTACTAATTTTTGGTTGATTTTTCAGGCAAATTTGATACATGGGCGTGTCAAATATTATGTTTGATGTATACCAATAGGTTAAATTTCAATTTTTAACAGTTTCATGGCGTAACCGCCAAAAATGGGTACTGGGGTAGTAATTTCAAAAGTTGTTTTTATGTAAATTCTTGATACGGAGATGCTTAATATAAAGTTTGGGGTATGTCTAGATGTTAAATTTCAATTTTTTATCCATTTCATGGGCGTAACCATCAAAAATGGGTACCGGAGTAGTAATTTCAAAAGTTGTTTTTATGTAATTTCTTGATACGGGGATGCTTAATATAAAGTTTGGGGTATGTCTAGATGTTAAATTTACTATTTTTAACAGTTTCATGGGCGTAACCGCCAAAAATGGGTAGAGGGGTAGTAATTTCAAAAGTGATTTTTATGTAAATTCTTGATATGGGGTTGCTTAATATAAAGTTTGGGGTATGTCTAGGTGTTAAATTTACTATTTTTAACAGTTTCATGGGCGTAACCGCCAAAAATGGGTACAGGGGTAGTAATTTCAAAAGTTGTTTTTTATGTAAATTCTTGATACGGGGATGTTGAATATAAAGATTGGGTTATGTCTAGATGTTAGATTGACTATTTTTAACAGTTTCATGGGCGTAGCCCTCATAAAGGGTCAAAGGGCGTAACAACCATAAAAGTGACTTTTAAGTAAATTTTTGCTATGGGGATGCTTAATGTAAAGTTTGGAGTAACCCTAGAGTGTAAATTTACTATTTCTAACAGTTTCATGGGCGTCCCCTCATAAAGGGTCAAGGGCGTAACTATCATAAAATTGCCTGGTATTGCATCATAGGTCAAAATCTATTTCTAGAAACTCCACGGGCATCGCGTCAGCGGTCAAAAGCTATTTTTAGTAACACTTCCGGTATTGCATCAGCGGTCAGTTCTATTTTTAGTAACACTTCCGGTATTTCTGGCGTATATATATAACGCGACTTTGAAGTTTGTAATCAGACTTTCGCTTACAGTTGTTGCCGACGGATGTGTCTTGTACCTTCAAACACATAAAAAGTAAGTGTTATATTAGATCTTTAATGTTATAGTATGTTACTTTAGTAACCTATTTTCGATAAGTTGGTTGTTTAGTATCCACGTGTTACTTTTGTGACCTGTTTTCGATAAGTTGGTTGTTTAGTATCCACGTGTTACTTTTGTGACCTAATTTCGATAAGTTGTGTATCTTGTTGTTTACTTTTCTTGTAATGTTTACTGTTCTTTACTCTTTAGTTGTAATGTTTCAATTTCTTTTCTACAGATGTCTAACACTTGTCATATCTGCTCCAAAACTTTCACCCGGAGCCGGATCGTAAAACGACATGTTGCTAGTGTACATGGGAGTCAGGAATACAAATGTGATGTTTGTGAACGAGTATATAATAGAGCTGACAATCTTGCCAAACATATCAAGACAGAGCATCCTGCCTCTCTTGTATCAGCAGTTCCTGCATCACCAACTCCTGTGTCAACAGGTCACGTACTTTCAAAAGAACCCAGTGTTACCCCACATATCTGCCACATTTGTCAACAAAGCTTCACTGGAGCAAGCCATTTGCAAGTACATCTTGCTAGCCATGAAACAGCTGTGGACACCTCAACACCCTCAACGCAAGCGGGTCCACTGGTATCGACAACTTCACGCAAGCGGACAGTAAAGAGTTCGACGCAAGAGCTCTCAAAGAGACCAAGACTTATTAATGAAATAGACTCTTTAAATAAGTTACCTCAAGATATTAAGAAGATATATAAGAACAACTGGTTAGCTATTAGAACACATGAACGTAGGAACAAATACATGGACACGTACACTATATTTCATCAGCCTGATACTCCTATAGCTTGGGAGACTCTTGTAAACCCAATTTTTCTAGCCCAGAAAAAGCGTTTCAAGGTGAATTATAGTCATCATCTAGTTTTAAGACATAGGGAGACACAGGGACTGCGTTACTTTCACGCCAGCTCGAATAATGCGACAAGGTTAGACAAACCTTTGTTAGTTAACAACAGACATGATTTTGAAACATTTGTTGATAGATTAAATGAAAGTGATATATTAGGGTATGCAAATAAAAACAGGGAGACAACCAAATATACCTTAGAAGCATTAGTCAGTACGAGTGTTTATATTTATAAACTTCAAGATTATCCTATAGGGTGTCTGCTAGATATCCCACCCTACATTGCATCCAACTACGGCATTAATATCCTTCAAACCGATTCCCATTCTAAAGTTTACAATGATAATCTCTGCTTCTTCCGTTGTCTAGCTGTCCATCGAGGAACTTCAAATACTAATGTTAGGAAGGTTTCGAGACTACTTTTCAAACAGTTTAACCCGTCTCTAAAGTTAAGTAACTTTCACGGTGTAACTCTTGCTGAAATGTCTCTCTTAGAAAATTGTTTTGCACTAAATATATATATTTTTGAATTTGATTCTGCGCAAGCCTTGCGTATTGTTCTGAGAAGCGGTAGTAGTTATAATGAAACTCTCCGTCTTTTACTTTACAAAAACCACTTCTTTTATATAAACGATCTTTCTAGGGCTAGTAAAAGCTTTTCTTGTGGAAAATGTGGGAAACTGTGGAAAAAGTTTGGGCGTATGGATAGGCATGAAAAAACTTGCAATGGGGATATGGCTGTAGAGACATATAAAGGTGGTGTTTATTCTTCACCTGAAAGTGTATGGGACGCGATCAACGCTGAAGGAATAAGTACTCCAGAGTCTTTTATTTACCCCTTCAGGGCAACATTCGATTATGAATGTTACTTTGATAAAGGGAATGTTCCCCAAGAAACGCACTCGACTACCTTTGTAGCCAAACACGTACCCCTCTCCTGCTCTGTAGCGTCAAATGTCCCTGGGTGGGAGGGACCAATATGCTTCATAACGAAGGGTGACCCACAGGTTTTAGTTAGTCAGATGGTTGATTACCTCACTGGTATCGCTGGTAAGGCATACTCGTTGTTGCGAGATCGGTTTGAAAGTATTTTTACTCAACTCCATGATCTGAATAAAGACAAGTTAATAGCTAAGTTTGATGAGTATTTAAAAGAGCTTCCAGTGATAGGGTTTAACTCGGGGAAATATGACGTCAACGTCATTAAACCTTATTTAATAAAACACTTCATGGATGCCACTGCCCAAGTGGTCGAAGAAGAAGAAGAAGAAGAAGAAGAGGAAGATAAAATGGAAGTAGACTACAAAGTACCAAAACCGTTCAAGTTTATAGTTAAACGAAATAATAACTTTATGTGTATTGCAACACAGAATCTAAAATTCTTAGATATAGTAAACTATCTAGCCCCCGGGTTTAGCTATAGTAAATATCTGGCCGCTTATAAGATTAGTGAGACAAAGGGTTACTTTTGTTATGAATATATAGACGACCCCCAAAAGTTGGCGGAGACAGAACTACCCCCACACGAAGCGTTTTATTCGTCGTTAAAAAATTCCAATATTTCCAAGGAGGAGTACGCTCTGTGCAAAAAGGTATGGCAGGACAATAACATGACCACACTTAGGGACTTTTTGGTGTGGTATAACAACAAAGATGTAGTCCCCTTTTTAGAAGCCTTGGCGCAGCAGGTTCGCTTTTATGGGGAGCGGGGTGTAGACTGTTTTAAAGACGCCATTTCGGTTCCGGGTGTTTGTTTAAAGTATCTTTTCAAGACCGTTGATAGGGGTGTAATGTTTAGTTTATGTTCGAGCAAACAGGCGAGTCTACACAAAATGATTAGAGATAATATCGTTGGGGGTCCCTCTATAATTTTCCATAGGTATCACGAGGTAGACAAAACGCTTATTAGGGGCGGAAAGGTAGTCAAATCCATCCAAGGTTACGATGCCAACGCGTTGTATCTTTGGGCTCTGATGAACCCAATGCCAACAGATTACCCAATTATTAGAAGAATGGAGACCGGGTTTAGGGTCGAAAAAGATAACTATTATGTCCAACAAAGTAGAGAGTGGTTAACGTGGGTCGCCTACCAAAAAGGGGTGGAGTTGAAAACTCAGTTTAATGGGAGGGAGTTTCGATTGGGTGCTAGAAATATCCCTGTGGATGGGTGGGATAAATCCAATAGAAGATGCTACAATTTTCATGGTTGTCTGTACCATGGTCACAAAGACTGTCCCCTCACCAAAGATAAAGATAGAAACCCTGTTAATAATAAGCCCTTGTTCGAGCTGTTTGAAAAAACATGTGAGATACACACCTACCTAACTGAGGAGGTAAAGTCCCAGTAGAAGTTATGTGGGAATGTGAGTGGCAGGCTCTGAAAAAGTCTGACCCAACCATTAGGGCTTTCCTTTCTAAAGCCATCCCTAGAGCTAGACCCTCTTACTCTAAAGAAGGGCTCCCTCTCAGTGATAAACAGATTCTGACTTCTGTTTCAGATGGGACATGTTTTGGTTTAGTGGAATGTGATCTACACGTCCCTGACCGCCTGAAGGAATATTTCAGTGAGATGACTCCGATTTTCAAAAATATTGACATCACGCGTGACGATATTGGCCCATTTATGGGTGAATATGCCCTCAAACATAACTTGTTGTCAACCCCTCGTCGCACCCTAATCGGTAGTTATGTCGGGGAAAAAATTTTGTTGGCAACACCGCTGTTAAAATGGTATCTAGACCACGGATTGGAGGTAACAAAAATTTATCAAGTGATAGAATATCAACCGTCTTGTTGTTTTAAAAAGTTTGGCGAAATGGTTTCTGACGCTAGGCGGGCTGGTGATCTAGATGAAAATCAATCTATAGTAAGCGATACGATGAAGCTCTTAGGAAACTCAGCCTACGGGAAGACTCTAACCAATAAGGCCAATCATAGCGCTGTATCGTACGTTCAGGGGGATGAGATATCGAAAATGATAAATAGTTCCCGTTTTAAAAAGATGACTGAAATAGGTGTGGATCTTTTTGAAGTTGAGATGGAGAAAAAGAAAACTGTTTGGGACTTACCCCTACAAATCGGTTTCTTCGTCTATCAATATGCAAAACTTCGTATGTTAGATTTTTATTTCGAGTTCTTAGATAAGTTTGTAGATAGGTCCAACTTTCAGTTATGTGAAACAGATACTGATAGTTTATACTTAGCCTTAAGCGCACCTAAGCTAGAGGACATAGTTAAGTCAGGCTGCGGCCTGAGTTTAATAACGTATATAAAGACTGGTTTCCCGCCGAGTTTTGCGATGAGCATATTAGCAAGACAGACTGTATAAACTGTAAGGGTGTTAAAGCATACACCAAACGAACGCCCGGGCTTTTTAAACTAGAGTACGAAGGGACGCTCTTGTTAGCTTATGTAGTAAGACGTACCATTGTAGTGGGGATTACGATAAAATCAGTTGTAAAGGGCTAAGCAAGCAACACAACAAATTAGATAAAGATATGTTTTTAGAGGTTCTCGCCACGCAAAAGGCCAAGGGTGGGAAAAATGTAGGTTTCAAAGTCTTAAATAATTCCATATTTTCCTACAGTCAAACAAGAAATGCTCTTTCCTATTTCTATATAAAAAGAAAGGTAGCTGATGATAACGTCTCGACTACACCTCTAGATATTTAACTCTTTACACTACCACCATGGACTGCCCCGCAATCTCTAACAGTTTCACCCTTATGATTCATTTATGACACAACGCTAAGCAGACACCCAACTACATAGCTATAAATAATTGTTATCTTTGTACTATATATTTACTCAATGTACTGAATATGTTTGTAATGATATCATATCAATGTATGTTATACACCTATTGAGCTAATAAAAGGATAAAATATATCTTTTATCTTCTGTTTTATATTGCTCGTTTTTCATTGATGTTATATAATCTACTAACCTATCACTAACGATCAAGTATATAAAGAACTCCAAAGTCAGCCCACACCAGACATAAACAGGGCACTTCCGGTGTCACTGGGACTAGAGGTCAACATCCTGACACGCAATGGCATGGTTAACTCCCCCTGCACCTACGATACATTAGGTGCGCCGCGCACCTACTATATATCTTTGTTAATTTACGGGCCAAATGATAACAGTTGGACCCTTGTATACTACTGATATCAAAACAGAATGCTGAACATTTATTACTGCATGACCAAAAATTTATTACAGTCAAACTTTAATAGTGGTGGTAAACTTTGTATTATTTTATTGTAAGCTAGCAAAGAAAAAAACTCAAGCCTTGGTACGAGTGTTCCTTATGTTTTGAGGTCTCAATTTGTTGCGTTACACTTACAGATATTCTGTTTCACTGTATAAATAAAGATATTACCGCAAGATCTGACAGGGTTTCGTTTCAGCTGGTGAATTGTACAGGTCTGAAGTTGTCGGTGCACTGCTGAGGTTGGAGCCTGGACAGTGCTTGCACAAGATCTCACCACCATTGTATTTTACTTCTTGTTGGTTAACGCCTTGTCTGGAATCAAAAGCCACCCATATTCTAGTAATTGTGGTGTTTTGAGGGATTTTCAGTAATTCTGACATTAATTTATTAAGTTTATTTATGTGGTTTAATGCTATATTTAATGAGAGCCGCGATAGCTCAGTGGTTAGTGAACTGGAGGGTTCGATACCAACCGACGGCTTCCAGGTCTTAAGGCACCCAGCCTTAAATGGGTACCGGATTTTTTTCTGGAAAGTGAAGCGGCACAGGCGTAATACCGACCACATTACCCCAAAAATCATGTGCCGAAGGTCTGTAAATTTATGGTCACTGAAACCATATTCCCTATACGCCACTTGGCGTGACGGGGGCACTTTAATTAAAAAAAAAAAAAATACTATATTTAATAATTTCATTGTGTGCTCTTGTTGAATGACTTATACTGTTATAATTTGCTTCGTACGAATTTAGCAGTGCTCATGCAACGGGATTGCAGCTTAGTAGTAGAAAGTAGAGATGGATTAAATATACAGTAAGACAATCAGGATAGCTAGACAGTCGTTGATTTAGAACCCGCAGGGAAAGTGAAACATGCTTTCGGAATGCAAGAAAAAACAAAGAAATTATACAAGGGCATTTGGTTTGATTTGAATCAAATATAAAAATAGCCCACCTGTAAGGTAGATATGTTGCCCTTTCTTCCCTAGGCTCACAAAAGAGGTCTGAAGGGCTTTGATGCATGTTAATGGACTTTCTGTTGTTTAAGTAATCCTAATTCATTTGTATTGTTTTTTAAATCTATTTTCGGCTGTGTTACTTTTAACATGGATATGCATATTCTATCTATCATCCTTTCGAGCCAAAGACGGCACATAGGGCAGAAACACAATTTCAAAAACAGAAACCTTGCGTGCCAAAATGGCACGTATTGCAGAGATCACTGATCTAAAATCTATGGTCTGTTTCCATAACAATACTTTTTACAATGACAGCTTGTCAAGCCATCGATCAACCTCCTTAGTCGCCTGTTACGACATGCCTGGAAGGTCACAGTGTCACTATTCTTTGCATCCCTCATAATGAGGCCCCGTAACACACATATGCATATTAGTTGCAAATTGTAATAAATCTGTTTATTAAAACAATTCAAAACAATTTGTGATTTGTAATATGCCTTCAATCCTTTCTGTGGTTGAACACACGTAGACTAAGCAACCAACTGAAACAAATCACAAATGTGTGATGCAAAACTGACATCTCGCAAAGTTGATGAACTATGAATTATGCAATGTCTCAAGAAAAGGAGAACAAGTATCCTAATTAACAATCTTGATAATGAGAGGATACTACAACAGATAACTAGTATCTGTGCCATCTTGTATATCTTCTTCCTTTTTCTTCTTGCATTCCGAAATAATTTTTCACTTTCCCTGCAGGTTCTAAATCAAAGCCTGTCTAGCTATCCTGGTTGTCTTACTGTGTATTTAATACATCTCAACTTTCTTCTTTTAAAACAAAATTAAATAAAACAGAAAGAGCGTGACATCACTCTACTTAATGACGTCTGCTAATTGTGTTCTTAATATTAGACACATTGTTTAATTGTTTGAGAAATTAATTATTATGTTAGAACATGTAGAACTTACAATTTATGGGGAAATCACTAAGATCGTCACAATTTTCCTGGGCGAGATGATGTGTGCACCTCTCTGTTGATCAGTGTGTCCACAACAGCTGTAGCAAGTGTGTTCCTACAGGTAGGACTGCGGCGCTCAACCAGCAGCCGAACATGAGGACCAGAGGAGCTTCTATAAGTGAAGTAAGATGGCTTGAAGTGAAGTAAGGTGGTTTGAACTGAAGTTGGATGGCTTGAAGTAAAGCAAAGTGGCCTGAAGTGAAGTTGAGTGACCTGAAGTGAAGTAGTTTGACTTGAAGTGAAGTAGAATGAAATAGTTTTCAGCTTCTCATAAATGAAATTGTCGCAAATTAATTAACTATATATGTCCTGACATTGACGAACTACTCACTATCAGATTAGATTATGTCCCGTTTTGATAAATGGCGTTTTCAACTTTGTATTACTTGAAGGTAAAACAGACAGATGATCCCCTCACTGTTAATGTCATCTCAAAAGCAGTGAGCCACAAAGGCATTGTTTTGCCAGCTGCGTCTCCTAGAGTGTGCTCCCGTCACCGTTACTTACCTCCTCTATCTACTGAATGTTACCACACACACAACACACAACTTCTTTTTCTACTGACTCACAATATAAAAGTTTCACTTTTTTCTTCCAGCTAAAAGATGGAGCTCATCCTGATGACAGCGGCGATTGTATTTCTGGCCATCTTTTTGTGGTCACGTTGGACTGACTCCCGTCTCCCGCCATATCCCAGGAGACCTCTACCCATTGTGGGTAATTTGTTTGGTATGGAAGAGGACCCCAGAAAGCAGTTCAAGGCCTGGCGCGAACAGTGCGGGGACATATTTAGGTAAATCAATGGCGTAACAACATTTGTATGTACATATAACTCAGATTTTACACATAACTCAGTTTTGCTTTGACTTTGTCCTTTGGTTTTTATTTCTGTGTTACGTCCCTTTGCTGAGGCTGCCTGACAAGCGAGAACTAGAGCGCCGTGTCTCCCTTGACACCCTTAGGTGTAAAAGTGCATGTGATAAAGATAATGAGAAGGAAGAACAGTTATTTCTCTGTTCTGTCTTGCCTTATACATGGATATTGGTGAGGAGTTGGGTCACTCTCAACAAAAGGACCCATTCTCTTGGAGTTTACATTTTCTTACTGCTGTCTATGATGTAACGGAGTCGAAAACTATCATTTCCTGCACATCGTCAACCCAGTTTTTAATGCTGTCTGGCTTTCCCATGTACATTCCTCACATCTCCATGTCTTCTGTTACTGTTGAAGAGCATGTTATGTGACCATGTTATGTGCCCATGTTATGTCAACATATGCTTCCTCACTGTGCTCACTGTATATTCCCTATACGCCACTTGGCGTGACGGGACACTAGATTTTACTTACTAATGTCTTTTTTTATGTGTGGGACCGCAAAGAGGTAATGTAGTATAAATAGTTGTTCAGATTATAACGACAGCGATTGACTTTAAGTGTTTGTGATTTTCTTTGTAATTCTACCTTTGTGGTCCACCAATGTTCTAGATTCATAAGGTGAACTTCAATGTAAGGATTCCAGCAGTCTGATTTTAGAACTAACCCTTAACTAACCCTATCTCAAGACTACTATTTCTTTATTACTGCAATAATTTTATTTTTACATTACTT
Source organism: Megaustenia siamemsis (assembly GCA_032433765.1). Classification (NCBI taxonomy): domain Eukaryota; kingdom Metazoa; phylum Mollusca; class Gastropoda; order Stylommatophora; family Ariophantidae; genus Megaustenia; species Megaustenia siamemsis. Next base: position 26,697,753 of record JAVIAB010000124.1, read on the forward strand.
GGCATTATTTTGTTTACGAAAGTCTTGCCTATTGTTTTAGCTTGTTACTTGTCTATATTAGTGCATATTAGTTTATTATGAAATGTCAAACTTATTTTCAGAACACAAGAAGAAAAGGGAGTCAAATCAGAAATAAATGGGAGATAATTGTAGATATTAAACAGAAAATGATTAAAAAAAGGAAGAAAAATAAAAACAAATTGTATGGCCCATTCGACCAACTTCGCACTGACGTCACCATCGTATGTCACGACTAACTTTCACGGAGCACAGTTTTACTTTGACTAGTGTTATGGCCCCCCCCCCCCCCCCCCCCCCCCCCCCTTCCTCTTGCAGACTCGTGATATGTACATCGAGAAGAAAGGGGAGAAGAACAAAAAAATTTCAGGTGGAGACCAATCACAGTTAGAGATAGACCGAGCCGTGGTTTCAATGTTTTGAAAAACGATTTATAGACACAAAACTAGGGGAGACCATTAAATGTTGATTCAATAAGGTTACATAGTACTGATGGTTTCCCTTGCGCCATTGATCAGTGGATACAGGAGAACATAGTTGATGTTTTGATACTAAAAGTAGAAGAGATTAAATGAATTTTCAAATCTAACAGTTTTTATGATTTTTGGTTGGACAGTGTTAACATAGTGGGCACCTTCATTGTTGTTCTCAACGGCTTCGACGTCATCAAGGAGGCTCTGGTCAAGAAAGCTGACGCGTTCTCTGACAGACCTCCAGTCTTTTTCGACGAGGTCAGTTACACACATTATGTTTTTATAATGTTATAATGAAACATACAAGGTCATCCACATCTAGCACATAATCAACATCCGGGTCATTTTATGCATCATCTATATCCGGGTCAGATCTATACCTATGTTTCATTGATTACACCAAGGCATTTGACAAAGTAAAGCACCAAGAAATAATCACAATTTTAGAAAGCGTAAACGTAGACAGCAAAGATCTAAGAAAAATAAAGAACATTTACTGGCAACAAACAGCGGCCATAAGAACTGGAAACCAATTGGGAATTTTTCAACAAATAAAACAGGGTGTTAAACAAGGTTGTGTGCTGTCACCGGATTTGTTTAATATTTATAGTGAGATTATTTTAAGATCCATAAGGGGCATGCCTGGAATAACAATTGGAGGTCACAATATAAATAATCTAAGGTATGCTGATGATACAGTCTTAATTGCAAAGAGTGAAAATGAGTTACAAGAAATGTTGGACATTATAGTGGAAGAAAGGGAGCCGCGATAGCTCAGTGGTTAATGAACTGGACTACAAAGGACAAGGGGTAGGGTTCGATCCCAACATATGGCTTCCGGGTTCACCCAGCCTTTAATGGGTACCAGATGTTTTTCTGGGAAAGGGAAGCGGCACGGGCGTAATACCGTCCACATTACTCCAAAAATTATGTGCCGAAGGTCTGTAAAATTTATGGTCACTAACACCATATTCCCTATATGCCACTTGACGTGACGGGGGTACTTTACTTTTTTTTTTTAATAATGACAGAAAGCAAAAATAAAGGACTCAGCCTAAATAGCAAAAAGACAGAGGTAATGGTAACAACAAAGAAAAAGACATCACCTCAATGCAAAATAAAAACAAGTGGAACAATATTAAAACAGGTAAATGAATTTAAATATTTGGAAACTTTGTTAACCTCAGACGGAAGATGTACAAAAGAGGTGAGATGCAGAATGGGTCAGGCAAAAGCAGCTTTTGAAAAAATGAGAAAGATACTATGCATTCCATTTTATACAATAGAAACAAGGAAAAGAGTTCTTAAATGTTACGTAGAGCCAGTCTTAACATATGGATGCGAATTATGGACAATAGGACAACAGACAAGAAAATCACTGGAGTCTGTAGAAATGTCGTTTTACAGAAGAATGTTGAGAGTACCACGGACAGCTAAGAAAAGTAAGGAAGATGTTCTGAGAAAGGTCAAAGCAAAAAAAAGAGCTAATTTCCAATATTAGGAAGAAACAATCATCATTTTTTGGCCATGTAATGAGAAGAGAAGAACCGGAGTATATTGTAACAACTTGAAAAATTGAGGGACGAAGAGATAGAGGGAAGCAAAGAGAAAAAAATACCAGACAGCTTAAGAGAATGGCTTGGTAAAAGGTCAACAACAGAAATGATAAATAGCTGCCGAGATTGAAAGTTGTGGAGAGACATGACCACCTACGCCAGCAGGCCCGGTATTTGATGATGATGATATCCGGATCATTCTTTGCATCATCTACATCCGGGTCATTTTATGCATCATCTACATCCGGGTCATTTTATGCATCATCTACATCCGGGTCATTTTATGCATCATCTACATCCAGGTCATTTTATGCATCATCTACATCCGGGTCATTTTATGCCAAATCTACATCCAGGTCATTTCATGCATCATCTACAACCAGGTCATTTTATGCATCATCTACATCCAGGTCATTTTATGCATCATCTACATCCAGGTCATTTTATGCATCATCTACATCCAGGTCATTTTATGCATCATCTACATCCGGGTCATTTTATGCCAAATCTACATCCAGGTCATTTTATGCATCATCTTCATCCAGGTCATTTTATGCATCATCTACATCCAGGTCATTTTATGCATCATATACATCCAGGTCATTTTATGCATCATCTACATCCAGGTCATTTTACGCATCATCTACATCCAGGTCATTTTATGCATCATCTACATCCAAGTCATTTTATGCATCATCTACATCCAGGTCATTTTTTGCATCATCTACATCCAGGTCATTTTATGCATCATCTACATCCAGGTCATTAAATGCATCATATACATCCAGGTCATTTTATGCATCATCTACATCCAGGTCATTTTACGCATCATCTACATCCGGGTTATTTTATGCATCATCTACATCCAGGTCATTTTATGCATCATCTACATCCAGGTCATTTTATGCATCATCTACATCCAGGTCATTTTATGCATCATATACATCCAGGTCATTTTATGCATCATCTACATCCAGGTCATTTTACGCATCATCTACATCCGGGTCATTTTATGCATCATCTACATCCAGGTCATTTTATGCATCATCTACATCCAGGTCATTTTATGCATCATATACATCCAGGTCATTTTACGCATCATCTACATCCAGGTCATTTTATGCATCATCTACATCCAGGTCATTAAATGCATCATATACATCCAGGTCATTTTATGCATCATCTACATCCAGGTCATTTTACGCATCATCTACATCCGGGTTATTTTATGCATCATGTACATCCAGGTCATTTTATGCATCATCTACATCCAGGTCATTTTAGGCATCATCTACATCCAGGTCATTTTATGCATCATATACATCCAGGTCATTTTATGCATCATCTACATCCAGGTCATTTTACGCATCATCTACATCCGGGTCATTTTATGCATCATCTACATCCAGGTCATTTTATGCATCATCTACATCCAGGTCATTTTATGCATCATCTACATCCAGGTATATCACATATACATATCACATATCACATATCACATATCACAGTGCAGACTGCAACACAGACCACGCTCTAGTCATTAGTAAGATCAAAGCCAGAAGTAGTCGTATCTACAAATCAAGAGAGCCTGCAGCAGCCAAGATCAACATCACAGCGACAAAAACCACACCAACCGAAGACATTTTTAGATCCAAGTTTGATGAACTGGTAGAAGAAGTAGAAGATGCATCAAGTGTGGATGACAACTGGTGCTCCCTGAGAACACACATCTATAACTGCGCTCTATCTACCTACGGCCAGAAACGGTTCTCAAAGAACGACTGGGTCGAAGAAAATGCAGCAAGACTAGACCCACTAATAGCTAATAAGAAAAAGGCTCTACTGAACTTCAATAATAATCCCAATCAAATCACCAAGGATCAGCTCAAACATGCGCAAGCCACCCTACAACGCGAAGCAAGAAGATGCGCAAACGAATACTGGAACAATCTATGCTCTGAAATACAGAAAGCCTCAGACAGGGGCGACTCAAAAACCATGCATGACAATATAAAAAAGGCCCTTGGACCAAAAATAACAAAATTAGCCCCCTAAAATCCAAGTTTGGAGAACCTATTACTGACAAGGGACAACAAATGCAAAGATGGGTTGAACACTACTCTAATCTATACAGTGACGACAGACCAGCAAAAACAGCTCTAGCACAATCAATACCCAAATATCCTACAATGTTTGAACTGGATGTTGAGCCTACTATGAACGAACTTGCTGACGCTATAAATGCCCTCTCAAGAGGAAAAGCTGCAGGAAATGACAACATTCCCACAGATGTACTAAAGGACAACCTAAGCGTACTACTTCCACACCTATACAAACTGCTAATTAAATGCTGGAGAAACGGAGAAATACCTCATGATATGAGAAATTCCAAGATTATAACGCTGTACAAGAATAAAGGAGACAGGGGTGACTGCAACAATTACAGAGGCATTTCTCTCCTTAGCACAACAGGCAAAGCTTTTGCTAGAGTCGTACTTAATCGCCTGCATAGACTTGCAGAACGGGTGCTTCCCGAGTCCCAATGCGGTTTCAGACCCGGGAGATCAACCATAGATATGATCTTCACTCTTAGACAACTGCAGGAAAAATGTCGGGAACAAAATATGCCGCTCTATATTGCCTTTGTGGATCTCACAAAGGCATTCGACACAGTAAACAGAGATGGTCTCTACAAGGTGTTAGAAGGCATAGGCTGCCCTCCTAAATTACTTAGGCTGATAATTTCCTTCCCTGAAGACATGAATGGCAAAGTCCATTTTGATGGGAGTCCATCAGAGAATTTCAAAGTCAACAAAGGAGTGAAACAGGGATGTGTCCTCGCCCCCACCCTTTTTGGTATATTTTTGCTGCCCTCCTAAATTACACCTTCGAAAACAGCTCAGGAGATATTTACATTCGCACTAGACCAGATGGCTCACTGTTCAACCTAGCACGACTAAGAGCAAAAACCAAAACAAATGTTGCCCTACTTAAAGAATTGTTATTTGCTGACGATGCAGCCCTAGTCGCTCATAGTGAGGCCACCCTACAGTCGCTGATCAACAACCTGGATAAAGCATGCGACCTTTTTTCACTGTCAATTAATGTTCAGAAGACAGTAATACTAAATCAAGGTGACTTCAAACCTATATCTATTACTCTAAAAGACTGCCCACTAGAATCAGTACAGAAATTTACATATCTTGGATCCACATTTACGCAAACCATCTCTCTTGATGAAGAAATAAACTGTCGAATTGGTAAGGCAGCTACGACCTTCGGCAAACTCACAAAAAGGGCATGGAACAACACGAAACTAACTCAAAAGACTAAACTCTTAATATATCAAACATGTGTGCTTAGCACACTACTATATGGATCCGAAACCTGGACAACATACTCAAACCAGGAAAAAAGACTAAATGTCTTCCACATGCGATGTCTCCGCAAAATAATGCACATCAAATGGCAGGACAAAATAACCAACTTAACTGTCCTGCAACGTGCTAAGACCCTAACAATCATGTCGATGCTCAGAAGTCGAAGGCTAAGATGGCTGGGGCATGTCCAACGGATGGAAGAAAAACGCATTCCTAGGCTAATACTATATGGCGAGCTAAAACACGGAAAACGACAAATCGGCAGACCTAAACTACGATATAGAGATATCTGCAAATCATCTCTGAAAGACTTCTCCATCTGTGAAAACGACTGGCAACATCTGGCAAGTGATCGCACATCATGGAGAGCACGTATCAGGAACGGTATAACAACATTTGAGACTGTTCTAAGACAGGACTTAGAAGAGAAGAGACTCATGAAAAAGGATGGTAAACCCTGTGGACCAGCGAGCCTGACCTGTTCATTATGTGACCGCGTGTGTTTGTCAAACATTGGTAGAATTAACCACGAGAGAAGCTGTTCGGCAAAAACAATACCTCAAAAAAATACGCAATAGCCTCCACTAGACCGTCTGACAAGACGAAAAGGGCCATATATACATCCAGGTCATTTTACGCATCATCTACATCCGGGTCATTTTATGCATCATCTACATCCAGGTCATTTTATGCATCATCTACATCCAGGTCATTTTACGCATCATCTACATCCAGGTCATTTTATGCATCATCTACATCCAGGTCATTTTACGCATCATCTACATCCAGGTCATTTTATGCATCATCTACATCCCAGGCATTTAATAATTCATGTATTCCGCGGAGATCTAATAAGTAATCCACACCGAATATATTAGTTTAAAAAATATATGCGTACATCAAATAAATGTATTGTAATCAGTAAATCAGTTGTATTTATGAAATACGTGTCATTTACTATGTCCAGTGTCGAAGCCTTTTTGAGCAACAAGAATTACAAATAATAGTCACGTGTTTTGTTATATGCATCATATCACCTTCGTTGAATACACTGTACAGCCACTTAATGTATGTTTCTTGTAATAAATGAACTGCATAAAATATATCAGTGATATCGAATATAATGTATAAAATACAATGTAATCATCATCATCATCATCATCATCATCATCATCATCGAGTGCCGTCTCAGCAACGAAGGTTGGCTACCATGGAGCGCCATTCCACTCTGCCTCTTGCTTTGATGGTGCAGGTTGTCGTAGGCTGATTTGTCCATCTTTTGAATACAGTGTTGTAATACACCAGCTTTATACAATAATTGGGCTACCTGTACATAAGAATGCATGTAAATATGTGTCTGTTTGGTCTAGTAATAATAGAGAACAACAGAATGACAGATAGATTATCAGAGAAACAGAGGCGCAATGCTAGAATACTGAAGACTGGAGAATTTTAAAATGTATTAAAATAGAAATGATTGATTTAAATATTATATTAAACAACTAAATGTTACTTTGCTATGTGCATCTGATGAGGAAGCAACAAGCGACTCCAACGGTAAATATGTAAACTTTTTTTTATTAAGATCTCGCTTCTAACGACAACTGACTTTAATAAATCAATTGATTTAACACACATATGTTTCAAAGAAACTAAAACAAACATACTAGCAATATGTAGTGATATGGTAATTAAGGACAACACTTCAAACAGAAAACGGTGAATTCTAACAATGGATTGTTATCTTTTAAAAATATTTCAGAAAACTGAAATTCTCATTCCAGCTTGAGAATCAAGGATTCCTTGTATACACGCTCGAGTAGTTGACGTGACTATACATTAGACTATATATTAGATTATACATTAGAATATACATTAGACGATACATTAGACTATACAATATCATCATCATCATGTGCCATACCGGATGGCATAGGCGATCATGTCCCTCCACAATCGTCGATCTACAGTGCATGGTATCAGTTCTGTTGTTGACTGTTTTCCATGCCATGACATCAAGCTATCCATTATTTTCTCTCTTTGTCGTCCGCGATCTCTCTTTCCTTTTATTTTTCCAGTTGTTACCAAGTATTCCAACTTTCCTCTTCTCATGATGTGCCCGAAAAATGTTGATTGTTTCTTTCTGATGTTTTTTAGGAGCTGCCTTTCTGTGTTGGCCTCTTTGAGAATTTCCTCATTGGTCTTTGGAACTTTCAACATTCTCCTGAGAGATCCCATCTCTGTGACCTATAATCGTCTTTTCATTTGTTTGTCTACTGTCCATGATTCGCTTCCATAGGTCAGAATTGGTTTTATATAGCACCGATGAACTCTCTTTCTCATTTCTATTGACATAGATTTGTTGCATAAGATATTTTTCATTTTCTGAAATGCTATTTTGGCCTGAGCTATTCTGCTTTTTTTTTTCCCCGCGGTGTATCTTCCATCCGATGTTATTATTGTGCCCAAGTATTTGACGCGTGGCCCTTGCTTCAAATTTGTCCTGTTTATTTTTATGCTGCATGCTGGTGATGATTTGTTTCTTCGATATGACCATTACTTCTGTTTTCTTACTATTCGGACTGAGACCTTTCTTGTTGCTTTCTTTTACTATAAGTGTCTATCATTTCTTGTAGTTCATTCTCTATCTCTGCTATTAAGGCTGTGTCATCCGCATATCGCAAATTATTTATGTTGTGACCGTTGACTTCAATTCCTTTTTTGTCTACTATTGATCTCATAATATGTGATTTGTCATGATTAGTCTAGGCAATATAAGAAGGTAGTTTGCCATTCCTTTTCTTCTTGGCAGTGACTGTACTAGTCGGAGATAGCAGCCATTGTTTCTATACATGAGATCCTCTGCCTGCCATCACAGAGTGGGGACCATAACCGGCACTACTTGTCGGCTGCTCCCACAACACCATTCACCACCTGCTCCAATGGCTTCACATAACCCTGATAGGGGGGCTTGACGGGAGCTCCACCTTGCCCAAGGGCGTCCCGAATAATAGCGGGGGAATGAGACGTCTTACTCCTCCTTTTGTAGGGCAGAACTCTACCCCGCGAACCTTATACAATATGCTATACATTAAAATATACATTAGACTATTCATTAGACTATGTATTAGACTATATATTAGACTATACATTAAATTGTATATTCGACTATACATTAGACTATACATTAGACTATAAAGTCGGATATGTTGTCAACATCTTTTATTTCTATTAAATTGCAACAAATAAATGTACCTAAACTCATAATATATTTGACTTGGCTATACAAATGTTTATTCATAAAACGTATACAATTATTAGTATGTAAGTGAATTAATTTTTCAATTGATGACCTGAAAAGGCAAATATCCTGTTATTAGTTTGAGAAGAAGAAAAAGCGCAGGAATGATGCACTAGTTACATTTAGTAACAATTTCTTCCTATGCTTCTCTGTTCATTTTTCTGTGCACAGCAGTGTAGAAGATGAGATGAGCTAGCATTATGAATCTAGTTATTCTATTAGATTAAAAGTTGATCACGACAGTTCATCAGAATGTCTGTCTGTTATTGTTTTTCATAGTTTTCTGCACAGTTCATATATTTGAATGAAGTGTTAAGGGTATTTTTTTTTAATCTTATCATTTTCTTAATAGTGACCACTGGCGGTTTACAGTGACATGTCCCTCGTTAAAATGCACTATAAAGAGCAAGGTCAAATTACTTTACTTTAACTTAAAACACGTTTATTTATTTGTATTTTAAATAATAATGAGTGTTTATGCCATCATATTCAACTTAGGACCAGTGACGTTTTGGGTCTGGGCTACCGCTGACATAATAAATAAAAACATACATTATATTCAGTAGGCTAACATAAAGTAATATTTTCTAATGACATCACTACATTTTAAATTACTTACTTATTTATGTTAATTATATCCGTGTTGTTTGGACGAAAATGTCTTGATGACTTTGTCATTGAAAGTACTGTTGGGTTGGTTTCTAAGTTTCTGAGGGAATGATTTCTCAATGGACATTAATGCCAAACCAGATAAACGTTCTTGTGTCTGAGTTGAGCGACAATAAGATTTGATTCTCTTGAGAGCAGAAAAAGTTCTTTCTACAGATGCTGATGCTCATAACGTAATTATACTGAAGGGACGTCAAAAAGTAATGCACACGACTTTTTTTCTCGGAAACTATTCGGGCAAAATGTGTGAAATTTTCACAGATTGTAGCTGAACATCCCCTTGACACTACCTATTTGTCAACATAATCTCCGTCCAAGCGTATTGCCTTACGCCAACGCGAAACTAGGTCATGAATGCCTCGTTTGTACCAAGTTTTGTCCTGCTCGCGTAGCCATTTTTTAACTGCACGGATCACATCCTCATCATTGTCAAAGTGTTTCCCACGCAGGAATTTTTTGAGTGGTCCAAACAGATGGAAATCTGAGGGAGCCAGATCAGGGCTGTAAGGAGGATGGGGCAGTACAGTAAGCCAAATTTGTTGATTGCTTCCCGTGTTACCAGACTTGTGTGAGGGCGTGCATTGTCATGTTGAAGCAACAAATCTGCAGATGGCTTATTATGCCGAACTCTGTGGAACCGATTTTTGAGTTTTGTCAGTGTATTGATGTAAGCTGTCGAGTTGATTGTCTCACCTCTTGTCATTACATCAACAAGAATCACACCATCAATGTCCCAGAAGACAGTGATCATCACCTTTCCGGCTGATGGAGATGTTTTGAATTTTTTTCTTTTTGGTGACTGCGGATGATGCCATTCCATTGACTGCATTTTTGTTTCAGGCTCATAATAATGTGCCCACGTTTCGTCACCGGTAACAATTTTTGACAAAAACATTTCTCTTTCAACACCGAAACGCTCCAACAATTCAGAACAGAATGTTTTCCTTTGAACTCTGTGATCATTTGTTAGGCACCGAGGAACCCGTCGAGCGCAAATTTTTGAATATCCGAGAGTTTTAAAAATTGCGATTGCACTTCCCTTGCTGACTGTAAGCTGTAATGCCAATTGCTGACTAGTGATACGCCTATCCTTACGAATAATGGCATCAGCCCGGTTTAACATGTCTGTGCTGGTAGCCGAGGCAACACGTCCAGAACGCGGTAAATCATGCAGTTCCACTCGTACACTTTCTGCAGCTTTAATTCTCTGAACCCAGCGACTAACTGTGCTCCTATCGACTGCAGAACATTTGTACACTGCACACAGTCGTTTATGAATGTTTGACACAGTTTCTTTCTCCGCAACCAGAAATTCTATGACAATTCGCTGTTTGTAACGGACATTGTTGACAAGCTCCATTTTAACGGTTCATAGATTGCGTAATATTTTTCAGAATGCTGTGCAATTTGGTGCACATAATTGGAACATGTCATGTTCCAAGTGTGCAAAATTTCATATTCCTATCTTTATTATTAGCCGAGAAAAAAATTGGTGTGCATTACTTTTTGACCTCCCTACGTAGATAGCTAAGGAAGCTTCTGTAATGAGACATAGTTGCAGCTTCACTTTTTGACGATTCTGATTGGCTAGAGCTAAAAATAACTCATGAAACCGCATTAGTGTTGAGGTTTCTTTGCCGTATAATTTTGACAGGAATTTTTGAATGTCAAGGTCGTTAATACAAGGTGCGGATAGAGGAAAAATGTACCGCTGGCTAATAGAGGTTTCAATGTAGTTCGGTTTCATTCACAAACGTTATGGTGGCTAGACGACAACCTTGCTTTAATAAATGCAAATCAAAGCAAATAAATCATATTGGCCTTCGAAATGTGTAAAAGAATATTCGAAAATTTGTAATATAATTATTTAAAAAATGTAATAAATTATTATTTCCTTTTTTATTTCGTTAATATGTTCAGGCTACCGGCGGTATCTGCGGTATCATAGAGAATACGCCACTGCTTAGAACATGTTTACAATTACTACGTACACAGCGTGCCCATTGCAAGAACACAACGAAGAGACTGTTTTCAAGTATGCAGCAGTGCTTCCCAACCTCTTTCAGTCAGGCCTCCCTTTGATAAGGGTAGAGGCACACACATGCAAAACTGCTTTAAAGCTGATGATAAACATATAGGGGGTAGAGGCAAAGAAATGCAAATGACTGCATAAAAATGCGAAGCTGCAGTAAAGCTAAATACTAATCACATAAAGCTTTTACCATACCATTTTTTCTATATTTTTCAATTCTCCATAATAAACATATACTTGTTTTTCCATCCTTCTCTTTTCTAATAAAAGCAAGAAAACGGCGTCTCCATTTATAATATCCGAGTAACCTCCTTTGCCAGTTTGTATAAATGTTAAGGTAGCCGCCAGCAATTTTTATCAGAGCCCAGTAATTTGTAAAAGGTCTGGGTTCAAAACTCATCTGAGACCAAATTTTCAGACCAGAAATTCTTTAGAGGTTCAATTAGAAACTTAGAGCGGTTCATCATCATCATTATCATCATCATCATCGACATCCTCCTCCTCCTCCTCATCATCATCATCATCGAGTGCCGTCTCCGCAACGAAGGTTGGCAACCATGGAACGCCATTCCACTCTGTTTCTTGCTTTGATGGTGCGGGTTGTCATAGATTGACTTGTCCATCTTTTGATATTCCTCGTCCACGTTAGTATTGGTCTCTGCCTCTGCCTCTTTTACCTTGTATTTTCCCTTCCAATATTACTTTTATTAGGCTGTTGTGTATATTAACGTGTCCCAAAAATTTCATTTATCTTGTCTTAATTGTATTTAGTAGTTCTCTTTTTATTTTAGTTGTTTTAAAACTTTAGAGTGGTTATCAAAGATATTCTCTTGGCTAGAGGACGTAAATGCAGCGAGGAAGGGAACTGGCTAACCCCATCTCATGAGGCTGAGGCTCAGTACAATGAAGCTACCATCAATTCATTACCCAACGGCAACTGCAACGGGATTCTCCTTACCTTACAAGTAACATGACAACCACTTTTATGGTAATTAAGTAACCTGACCCCCTTTTTGATATTTGTCAAGCAGCGTGTATAAGAGCAAAGTAAACCGCCACTCCATTTTTAAACATGCGAAAGCGTTCTATAACAGCCAGGTAACCTACTTCATTAAATAATAGCCAATTGACGCAAAGAAAAATGTCTTGAAAAATTCGTGGTGAAATTCTCTATAAAAATCACAGTAATATTGATTTTTAAAAAACCCTGCGCGACCCAAAACAACAGCTTCATTTTACAACACACTTAACATTGCCACTCCCGGACTAGAAATAGTGGATTTAAAGAAATTGATGACATTTTTTTCTCACTAGAATTGACAGGATCAACATTATTTCTAAAATTTAGTTTTCACTTAAATTTTGTTATAAAATGTTACTTTCACCGTTTATAGATATCTGTCGTATACCGACCATACTTAAAATACAAGAGAAATAACTCATGACTGCACGAAGTCCCATTTATATTTTTCCATGTTAAACTATTTGCTAAATCTTCCAGATTAGCATAGTAGACACTCTATAAAAATATATACATCTTCACCCCAGATGATATAAAAAACAGAATATAATATTCGTTTTCTTTTAAACATTATGATTAAAAAGAAAACAGCAACATGATCAGAATAAATGTATCTAGTGTGAGTTAAGACCAGAGCAACTACATTAAATGCATTAACTATATCGAACAATTTATAATAAAGTTAAAAGAATAATTAGAATACATTCACAATATACAGCGATTACATGAACTATAACTAGCAGATACAAATACATGTGGAATAAATCAACGACACCAAGTGGTATAGGTCTCCATAAGTGAGTTATTTGAAATCACCAAGTATTAGGGTCGCATACAAGTTAAAAGTCACTGGCCTTTCTAAATGTTTGGTAGTCACCATAAACTCAGATACACATTGTATAGCTAGATCCTGTCAGTTGGTCTCTCCGGCAAACTTCATCATCATCATCATCATCATCATCATCATCATCATCATCATCATCATCATCATCATCATCATCATATCATCATTACCATCATTATCATCAAAATCATCATCGTTATCATTACCATAATTATCATCACCATTATTATCATTACCATAATAATCATTACCATCACCATCATTATCATTTCCATCATTATCATCATCACTATCACTATCATCACCATCATTATCATTACCACCATTACCACCACCATAATTATCATTACCATCACAATCATTATCATTACCATCATTATCATCACCATCATTATCATTATCATTACCATCAATATCATTACCACCATTATCATTATCATTACCATAACAATCATTATCATCACCATCATTATCATTGTCATCATTATCATTATCATCACCATCATTATCATCAACATCATGATCATTACCATCACCATAATTATCATCACCATCATTATAATTACCATCATTATCATTATCATCACCATAATTATCATTACCATCATTATCATCATTATCATTACCATCATTATCATCACCAACGTTATTATCACCATCATTATCATTACCATAATTATCACTATAATCATTATCATCATCACCATCATCATTATCACTATCATCAACATCATCGTCATTATCATTGTCAATATTATCATTATTATCATGACATCCTTCCTTGACACTTAATCATTCTAACAGTTCGAGGACTTCCGTTTCTAAGATGGCGGATCTAGTCCACGTTCTCTCGATCGCTGCAAAAAGTGCATTCGATGTCTGATTAATTTCAGTTCTCCATCGCACTCCTATGCGTTAAAGTCAAGATAATGATCTACTTATTATATCTGCGTTGATAAAACAATGTCGTACGCCGGCGATATTCCATTTTCAACAAATCAAGTTCAAGTGTTGTGAATGCGACCTTCCATCGTCTAGGCTTGTTCTGCGGTTTACGTCACATTGGTGCTGTTCATGACCGTTGTTGGATTTGCTTGACGCAAGTTATTTCCATGTTACTCATTAATGTGAAATGTTTCGTCAGCCGCAGTTTGATCTCTTTAGGGAATTTGCACCGTGTTCTGTTCGTCGTAGGCTACGTGAACTTTTGGTATATGGTGGATAGGCGGCAGGAACCATTGCAGGCTATGCATGAAAAGTGTTCCTTGTTGCAGTTTCCTCATATTCCAAGTCCATGGGGGACTGATTGGTCTCGAGGCAGGACGCCGGCCTCGGGACAGAGAGGTTGTGGGTTCAAATCTCGGCTACACCGGTTGGGAATTTTATTTATGATTTCTCTCTGCGACAACTACCCCTGGTCTCAAGTGCGAGGCCCGGCTTGAAACGTCAGTTACTCATTGACGGAAAAAAAACATGAGTACCTCCAAATTCGGAGTTATCTGCCTGTGCGACGAGGGACCCCTGTGCACACGGCTGCCAGGGAAAAAATGGATTAACATGCAAAATTCAGTTCCTTGTCTCTAGGGACTTCATCAGTGTTGAAAGCTGGCGAACGCAACAACAACAACAACAACATTCTACCAGTTCGAGAAGTCTGTTTCAAAGACCACAGCTTGATCTACTCTATTTCATTAAAATCATTGTTGATAAACAAGCGTTGTTGTGGTCCCTTCGCCTGCCCACTCGAAGCTTCCGGGTTCAAAAACCAGTTTAGGTCAAGGGTCCACCCTGCCTCTTTTAATGGGTACAGGAGAGACTATCTAAATTAATGGGTACAGGAGATACTATCTAAATTAATGGGTACAGGAGATACTATCTAAATTAATGGGTACGGGAGATACTATCTAAATTAATGGGTACAGGAGATACTATCTAAATTAATGGGTACAGGAGATACTATCTAAATTAATGGGTACAGGAGATACTATCTAAATTAATGGGTACAGGAGATACTATCTAAATTAATGGGTACAGGAGCTACTATCTAAATTAATGGGTACAGGAGATATTATCTAAATTAATGGGTACAGGAGATACTATCTAAATTAATGGGTACAGGAGATACTGTCTAAATTAATGGGTACAGGAGATACTATCTAAATTAATGGGTACAGGAGATAATATCTAAATTAATGGGTACAGGAGATACTATCTAAATTAATGGGTACAGGAGATACTATCTAAATTAATGGGTACAAGAGATACTATCTAAATTAATGGGTACAGGAGATACTATCTAAATTAATCGGTACAGGAGATACTATCTAAATTAATGGGCGCAGAAGATACTATCTAAATTAATGGGTACAGGAGATACTATCTAAATTAATGGGTACAGGAGATGCTATCTAAATTAATGGGTACAGGAGATCCTATCTAAATTAATCGGTACAGGAGATACTATCTAAATTAATGGGCGCAGAAGATACTATCTAAATTAATGGGTACAGGAGATACTATCTAAATTAATGGGTACAGGAGATACTATCTAAATTAATGGGTACAGGAGATACTATCTAAATTAATGGGTACAGGAGATACTATCTAAATTAATGGGTACAGGAGATACTATCTTAGAAGGAAAGGTAGGAAGAGAACTGGGTGCCTCTCCTCACGAAACTGAAACTTACTACAATGAAGTCACAAAAACTTAGTTACCTAAAAACAATTACTATGAGATTACCTTCACCATTTACTTAAATGACTGCTATAAAGTCAGCTAAGATTCTGCACTTTGAAAACGTGACCAACATACTGCCAGTTTACAAACATAATCTATAACGGTCTATGTCGCAGTACATGAACACAGCGTGAGCGTACAATTGATTCGTGGTAAAGAGGCTAAACTATACTGTGCGTGTATGTATGTGTGTGTGCATGGGGCGTGCGCGCGCATGTGTGTGCGCGCGCGTTTGTCGTTAACGATATAGCTGCAACTCAGAAACAATGAGGGGTCATCAATAACACAAGTCGTCATTTAATCAGTCTATTAACGCCTATATAAATGTCTGCATGTTAAACATAGTAAATATAGTTCATCACTTTCACGTTTATACAATCGTTTAATATTGTCCTTGTTCTGCATTATCAAATAAATATCGGGTTGTTAGCCTACCAAATCCTTACTCGTTACACACTCCTTTCTCGTTGTATACCCTACCTTAATGTTGGCATTGTTCACGTTCTAGGTGGCAACCAACGGGATATGAAAGTGACATGACGATCGCTGCCATTATCTTCTGTACTCCTACCTGGCCTCTCCAAACGAATGCCAATTACTAATCTGGTTTGGTTGAATAACAAGCGTTGAATTATTCATATTCTTCATATACAAGTCAGTCAGTCTTTAAACATTACGATAACATCACTGTAGTAACGTCAATTGTTCATTATGTGGCCGTGTGTGTTTGCCAAACATTGGTAGAATTCTCCCACACGAGAGTAGCTGTTCGCCAAAATCAAAACCTCAAAAAAATATACAATAGCTTCCACTAGGACGTCTGACAAGTCGAAAAGGGTCATACATATATATAAATGTAGTAATATCAGCTATGTCCTTGAAACAATATCTTTCAGTTATTTCACTTTCATCATCATCAAGTATCATAACTGCTGGCGTGGGTGATCATGTCTCTCCAAAACTTCCGGTCTCAACAGTTATCATTCCTGTTGTTGACCTCCTGCCAAGCCATTCTCTTTAGCTGTCTGGTATCTTTTCTCTTTGCTTCCCTCTATCTCTTCGTCCCTCAATTTTCTCAGTTGCCACACTATATTCCAGCTGTTCCCTTCACATTGCATGACGTAAAATTATGATTGTTTCATCCTAATTTTGGAAATTAGCTCTCTTTTTGCTTTGGTCTTTTTCAGAACGTTTTCATTACTCTTCTTAGCTGTCCATTGTATTCTCAACATTCATCTGTAAAACCACATTTATACAGACTCCAGTGATTTTTTTGTCTGTTGTCCTGTTGTCCATGATTCACATCCATATGTTAAGACTGGCTCTTTTTATTTGTTGTTACCCTTACTTCTGCCTTATTGCTATTAAGGCTGAGATTTTTTTTTTTTTTTTTTTTTTTTGGCTTTCCTTCACTATAATGTCTAATATTTCTTGTGACTCATTATCACTACTAGATTTTAAGACTGTATCAACAGCATACCTCAGATTATTTATATTGTTCCACTTTATCGTTCAGTATTTTCATTAACTTTTCATGTTTCTGGGAGCTGTGATAGTTCTGTGGTCAGTGAACTTGGCTACAAAAGACAAGAGCTTCCCGGTTTACCCAACCTTAAATGGGAACCTGATTTTTTAACATGGGAAGGTAAACCCGCACGGGCGTAATACCTAAACAAAACTTCAAAAATCCTGTGCCGAAGGTCTATAGTCTATACAAATCATGGCCACAAACAACATATTCCCAACAAGTCACTTGGCGTGACGGGGCTCTTTACTTTTATTCACGTTTCGCCTCCCTTTGTTGGCCGTTCATCTGTCTGTCTTGGACTATTTGATCGAACGTGATCTGACTGCATTCTCGATAGTATCGAGCAAGCAGGCTCTGTGTTTTGTGTTTCAATCTTATATTTCCTGATTGTCATCTATAGGGCTCGGTTTACTCGGTATTTGATTGCCTGGTCTATTCTAAAAGGTTATCGAGCCAAAATGTTAATGGTCTTTGTAAAGTTGTGACAATCAAATAACTATTGTCTTTTCACAAGCAACGAGTGAGCGAATCCTATTGGACCGCAATAATGTTCTTTGTTGTCTGGGCTTCGGGTCAAGGTTCCACACTTTATTCTGAGGGAAATTCATACTTGACCTATTATTCAAGCTTACTTCCAAAATTCATGGCCTTTGAGTTATTTATTACTGCCTCTTCTGAGATGTGCTGTCATTTTCTGGAACAATCTTAACTTTCTGTTCATCTCTTCCATATACATTCTCTATATACAGTCTTTATATAAACATTCACTAGATACATTCTCGTTATCCTTTAATATTTTAAGGTCGTGTACTGTTACATTTATACAAATGTTTTGTGTTGACTAATGTGTTCTGTATTAAACAAAATGGATGCTTTGATAAGTACCAAACTCTTGTCTTTCAGGCTACCGGTCTCCCAACCAAAGGTGTCATCTTCGCTTCTGGTCATAACTGGAAGGAGCAGAGAACTGTGGCTTTGGCTATTCTGAGAAATTTTGGAATGGGCAAGAATATTTTGGCCGAGAAAATCCAAGAGGAAGTGTCAGCCTATGTGAACTACCTGGCAAGTAAACAAGGAGAACCGATTGATATCAAAGTTATAACCAATATCAGCACGTCTAATATAATCTGCTCCATCATAATTGGGCATCGATTTGAATATGATGATAAAGAATTTCAAGAGTTGATAGCTCATCTTATGTCCATGGCTTTAGATCAGAAATTTGTCAGTTTGATGAACTTCGTCTCGTGGTTAAAATATGTACCTGGGGATCTTTTCAATGCCAAAAAAATTACCAGAAATATGAAAGCGATATTCAATATGGTAAAAAAATACATCATTGCGAAAGGGAAGGATGATGTCTCCAGCGAAGCTGAAAATTTTATTCAAGCGTACCTCTTTGAGAAAAAGAAAAAAATAGAGACTGGGTCATCCACCTACATGGATGACGAGAATCTACAAAAAATTATTATGGATCTATTCGAGGCGGGGACAGAGACCACGAGTACAACCATCTATTGGTTCATTTTGTACATGGTCAACTTTCAAGATGTTCAAGAAAAGGTGTACGGTGAGATCAAAGAAATAATAGGAACAGAGAGGACCCCGAACATGCTGGACAGACCAAAGATGCCTTACCTGAATGCTGCTCTTCTGGAAACACAACGTTTAGCTAGCATTATCCCTCACTCCGTGACGCACTTGTGTTCTGAAGATACAACTCTGAGAGGCTATACCATACCCAAGGGGACGTTAATCATTCCCAACTTAGACTCTGTTCTACACGACAAGACCATCTGGGGAGAAGACGCCATGACCTTCAAGCCAGAACGCTTCCTTGATGTCAACGGTAAACTACAGGACCGAGAAGAGCTGATTCCTTTCAGCATAGGAAGGCGGGTCTGTCTGGGCGAGGCTTTAGCAAAGATGGAGCTCTTCTTATTCCTCACTAACATGCTACAAAGGTTTCACTTTTTACCAAAGGACAAAGTGCCACCAAACTGCACTAGCTACATCCTTGGACTTACCTGCGCCCCTCTCAGTTATGAGGTTCAGGTGGTGGACAGGAAATAAAGAAGTCTTGACAATGCAACATCAATTACATCTCTATTGTGTTTCAACCATCGCTTTTATTATCTGTACCAGCACGTCTACAAACATTTCAACAACAAAAAATGTAAAATTAATCTGCCAGAAAATTGGATGATTGTGTTGAAATGTAGGGGAAAAAAAACATTAGGAAATTGGAACTGTGATGAATCAAAGCTTCACACATTAGCGTTATTTTGTTTATCATTCTGCAGAACATTACGTCTACATACGAATATGAAATGCTAGACACTATAGTGAAGGAAAGCAACAATAAAGGACTCAGCCTTAATTGCAAAAAAGACAGAGAAGTAATGGTAGCAACAAAGAAAAAGACTCCACAGCAAAGCACAATAAAGACAAGCGGAACAATATTAAAACAGGAAAATGAAGTTAAATATCTGGGAACAATGCTAATTTCAGATGGTAGATGTACAACAGAGGTGAGATACAGAATAGCTCAGGCAAAAGCAGCTTTCCAAATAATGAGGAAGATGCTGTGCAATTATTTTTTTTTTCACAATAGAAGGAGAAAAAAAGTTCTTAAATGTTATGTAGAGATAGTCTTAACATATGGGTGTGAATCATGGCCAATAGAACAGCAGAGAAAAAAATCATTAGAGACAGTAGAAATGTGATTTTACAGAAGAGTATTGAGAATACCATGGACAGCTAAGAAGAGTAATTAAACCGTTCTGAAAGAGGCCAAAGCAAAAAGAGAGCTAATTTCTAATATTAGGAAGAAACAATCATCATTTTTTGGCCATGTAATGAGAAGGGAACAGCTGGACAATATTGTAACACCTGGGAAAATTGAGGGACGATGAGATAGAGGGAAGCAAAGAGAAAAGATTTCCAGACAGTTTAATTGAATGGCTTGGCAGAAGGTCAACAATAGAAATGATAAATAACTGTGGAGATCGAAAATTGTGGAGAGACATGATCACCTACGCCAGCAGGCTTGGTACTTGATGATGGTGATATACGAATATATATACCAAAAATCTATTACTCAGATTCTTATATCAACAATCTCACTACATATGATATATTAACCGACACAATGTTGCACATCTACCTATCAATCATTAATATTATCTTCAAGTGACAAAGTAGAACAAATAATAGAGTCACGTGATGCTGTCCGAAGCTAAAGCACGATATAGATGATACAAAACATCACACACAACACAACGCTAGTGTCATGGAAGACTCAACACAGAAGACAACTAAAGAAGTCACGATAACAATGGTCTCTTGTTGTAGGAGATGTGAGGTTCAATACTAGAGAGAGCAAACCACTTAAGCAAAGAGTTGTGATCACCCTGAGCTGATGACGTAGAAACTAGTGCAGTGGAATAATGGATCTAGAAATGAATATTTGAATACGAAAATGCTGAGACCGGTACAATGGTGTTTAGGGTATGTTTTGATGACACCAGACAACAATTTCAGAACGGCGATCCACTTAAGAGACAGACATATTGCTGAACTGTACTACAGGAACCTCCGTTTTCTTAGCTTCTTATATGAATGTCACATTTTGTAAACATACAAAATTTATAACTTAATTATTTATTTTCATAAATTATTATAATTATAAATAGTAAATGATAAACGTCAAATGCCACTGGATAAAGAGATACAGCGAAGATGATGGCGCTGGATAGGACACACACTGCGGAAGCCAACTGAGAGTATTACACAACAGGCCCCTTTTTTTTGGAATCTCCAGGGGAAAAGACAAAGAGGAAAACCAAGGAATTATTGGAGAAGACAGATAGAAGCAGAGATGAAGATATTGGGGGAAAACATGGAATGATCTTAAAAGAATGGCAAAAAAAACAGATCGACTTGAAAAGTGTTTGTTGAAGATCTATGCTCCACAGGGAGCTAAACAGGTCGAAGAAGAAGAAATGATAAACGTCGATTATGTCTGTCAGTACTCTTGTGCAATGTAAATGAAACCACCTTAACTGGAAATGTCGAATCAACTCACTTCTGTAAACAGTGAGAAGTTATATTTGTTTTATTTAGAATATATTTTCATATTCACACATTATAGAGTGGAAAGTCGTGTGATATATACTTTGAGAGTGTTCAGTTAAGAAATATTGTTATATGTGGCATCGAATGTATTTTAGAAATATTTAATCTCTTCTTTTTTGCTTATTATTGGAGTTGCAATAAAACTGTTTAAATCTAACTTTATATTACTCCTTTTGGTTTTTTGTATGTTTGTTTATAAATTTAAGGGCTATTGGGACAAATGTTAATAGTAAACTGTTCAATGCGGGTTGTTTTATTTAAACGATGTTGATATATTTTGTTATTTATATGATAACATGATTTTATAATTTGTAAACAAAATTGTCCACATATTTCTGTCTCATCATGCTATCGCTCTTCCTCCAAATAAATAAACCAACAGAAAATGCCAAAATAAACTCATTCACTGATTTCTTCTCACAGTTTACAAATAAGAAATGTATAAGATTTATTTCTAATTACTGATGCATGATAGATATATTCTCTAGTCGACTCTTTATTGTATAACTGACTACTAGTTCATGGAATGTCATGAAGACCAACCTGTTGTCCTTCTCTTAGAGCTATTCTCACTAAACGATGAGACCAATACAAGACTGGAATTGTTGCTGTAACGAGGAAGTGGATTTGTAAGTTATGAGAAATAAGTTAGAACAGTGAAATGCGTCAGGTATGAGAAGTAAGATAGATCAGTGAAATGAGTCAGGTATGAGAAGTAAGTTAGATCAGTGAAATGAGTAAAGTATGAGAATTAAGTTAGATCAGTAAAATGAGTCATGCATGGGAAGTAAGTTAGATCAGTGAAATGAGTCAGATATGAAAAGTAAGTTAGATCAGTGAAATAAGTCAGATCTGAGAAGTAAGTTAGATCAGTGAAATGAGTCAGATCTGAGATGAAAGTTAGATCAGTGAAATGAGTCAGATCTGAGAAGTATGTTAGATCAGTGAAATGAGTCAGGTATGTGAAGTAAGTTAGATCAGTGAAATAAGTCAGATCTGAGAAGTAAGTTAGATCAGTGAAATGAGTCAGATCTGAGAAGTATGTTAGATCAGTGAAATGAGTCAGGTCTGACAAGTAAGTTAGATCAGTGAAATGAGTCACATCTGAGAAGTAAGTTAGATCAGTGAAATGAGTCAGATCTGAGATGAAAGTTAGATCAGTGAAATGAGTCAGATCTGAGAAGTATGTTAGATCGGTGAAATGAGTCAGGTATGAGAAGTAAGTTAGATAAGTGAAATGAGTCAGGTATGAGAAATACGTTAAATCAGTGAAATGAGTCAGATATGGGAAGTAAGTTAGATCAGTGAAATGAGTCAGATATGAGAAGTAAGTTAGATCAGTGAAATGAGTCAGGTCTGAGAAGTAAGTTAGATCAGTGAAATGAGTCAGATCTGAGATGAAAGTTAGATCAGTGAAATGAGTCAGATCTGAGATGTATGTTAGATCATTGAAATGAGTCAGGTATGAGAAGTAAGTTAGATCAGCAAAATGAATCAGGTATGAGAAGTAGGTTACATGAGAGAAATGAGTCAGGTATGAGAAGTAAGTTAGTTTAGTGAAATGAGTCACGTATGAGAAGTAAGTTAGATCAGTGAAATAAGTCAGATCTGAGAAGTAAGTTAGATCAGTGAAATGAGTCAGATCTGAGATGAAAGTTGTATCAGTGAAATGAGTCAGATCTGAGAAGTATGTTAGATCAGTGAAATGAGTCAGGTATGAGAAGTAAGTTAGATAAGTGAAATGAGTCAGGTATGAGAAGTAAGTTAGATCAGTAAAATGAGTCATGTATGAGAAGTAAGTAAGATCAGTGAAATGAGTCAGATATGAAAAGTAAGTTAGATCAGTGAGATGAGTCAGGAATGAGAAGTAAGTTGTATGAGTGAAATGAGTCAGGTCTGAGAAGTAAGTTAGATCAGTTAAATGAGTCAGGTCTGAGAAGTAAGTTAGATCAGTGAAATGAGTCAGGTCTGAGAAGTAAGTTAGATCAGTGAAATGAGTCATGTCTGAGAAATAAGTTAGATCACTGAGATGAGTCAGGTCTGAGAAGTAAGTTAGATCAGTGAAATGAGTCAGGTCTGAGAAATAAGTTAGATCACTGAGATGAGTCAGGTCTGAGAAGTAAGTTAGATCAGTGAAATTAGTCAGGTCTGAGAAGTAAGTTAGATCACTGAGATGAGTCAGGTCTGAGAAGTAAGCTAGATCAGTGAAATTAGTCAGGTCTGAGAAGTAAGTTAGATCACTGAGATGAGTCAGGTCTGAGAAGTAAGCTAGATCAGTGAAATGAGTCAGGTCTGACAAGTAAGCTAGATCAGTGAAATGAGTCAGGTCTGACAAGTAAGTTAGATCAGTGAAATGAGTCAGGTATGAGAAGTAAGTTAGATCAGTGAAATGAGTCAGGTCTGAGAAGTAAGTTAGATCAGTGAAATGAGTCAGGTCTGACAAGTAAGTCACTTTAGTGAAATAAACCAGATCAGTAAAATAAATCAGTTCACTGAAATAAACATAATCAATTAAATAGGTCAAATTAGGGGAACTATGTCATATCAGTCAAATAAGTCAGATCAATAAAATCTGATCAGAGAAATAAGTCAGATCATTCAAATAATCAGATCAGTAAAGTCAGTTCAGAGAAAGAAGTGAGATCAGAGAAATAAGTGAGATCAGTCAAATAAGTCAGATCAGTAAAGTCAGATCAGAGAAATAAGTCAGATCAGTAAAGTCAGATCAGTCAAATAAGTCTGATCAGTAAAGTCAGCTAAGATAAATAAGTCAGATCATTCAAATAAGTCAGATCAGTAAAGTCAGTTCAGAGAAATAAGTCAGATCAGTAAAGTCAGATCAGAGAAATAAGTCAGATCAGTAAAGTCAGATCAGAGAAATAAGTCAGATCAGTAAAGTCAGATCAGAGAAATAAGTCAGATCAGTAAAGTCAGATCAGAGAAATAAGTCAGATCAGTAAAGTCAGATCAGAGAAATAAGTCAGATCAGTCAAATAAGTCAGATCAGTAAAGTTAGATCAGAGAAATAAGTCAGATCAGTAAAGTCAGATCAGAGAAATAAGTCAGATCAGTCAAATAAGTCAGATCAGTAAAGTTAGATCAGAGAAATAAGTCAGATCAGTAAAGTCAGATCAGAGAAATAAGTGAGATCAGTCAAATAAGTCAGATCAGTAAAGTCAGATCAGAGAAATAAGTGAGATCAGTAAAGTCAGATCAGAGAAATAAGTGAGATCAGTAAAGTCAGATCAGTCAAATAAGTCAGATCAGTAAAGTCAGATCAGAGAAATAAGTGAGATCAGTAAAGTCAGATCAGAGAAATAAGTGAGATGAGTCAAATAAGTCAGATCAGAGAAATAAGTCAGATCAGTAAAGTCAGATCAGAGAAATAAGTGAGATCAGTAAAGTCAGATCAGAGAAATAAGTGAGATCAGTAAAGTCAGATCAGAGAAATAAGTGAGATCAGTAAAGTCAGATCAGAGAAATAAGTGAGATCAGTAAAGTCAGATCAGTCAAATAAGTCAGATCAGTAAAGTCAGATCAGAGAAATAAGTCAGATCAGTCAAATAAGTCAGATCAGTAAAGTCAGATCAGTCAAATAAGTGAGATCAGTAAAGTCAGATCAGAGAAATAAGTGAGATCAGTCAAATAAGTCAGATCAGTAAAGTTAGATCAGAGAAATAAGTCAGATCAGTAAAGTCAGATCAGAGAAATAAGTGAGATCAGTAAAGTCAGATCAGAGAAATAAGTCAGATCAGTAAAGTCAGATCAGAGAAATAAGTGAGATCAGTAAAGTCAGATCAGAGAAATAAGTCATACACAATTAGTACAGACATACACAACGGTAAAGTAAAGGAAGCAGTTAAGAAGAAAAGGAACTTTATATAAGGTATGGATCTCTCTATCTTCACGTCCTCTTGTACCCGTTGAGATGTCGGAGATACAAAGTTCTAGTTCTCGAACTTTTGCCGGTTCATTCATTGTCAATTGATGTTGTTGTAGCGTTTCTTTGATATTATCTGTCCATCTTATTTTTGGCCTGCCACTTGCTCTTCTCCATTTTCCTCTTTTAATATAAGTTTTTTTTATGGTAAGGAAGCACACGGCATTCTTTCTAGATGGGCAAGACAGTTTATTTATTGTTTTTGTATGTAACTTATGTATATCACTTAAATGTAATATAGAGCCAGTCTTAACATATAGATGTGAATCAGGGAAAATAGAACAACAGACAAGAAAATCACAGGAGGTTGTAGAAATGTGGCTTTACCGAAGAATGTTGAGAATACAATGGAAGCTAAAAAGAGTAATGAAAACGTTCTGAAAGAGGCCAAGCAAAAAAAGAGCTAATTTCCAATATTAGGAAGAAACAATCATACATTTTTTGGGCCATGTAACGAGAAGGGAAGAGCTGGAAAATATTGTAACAACTAGGACAATTGAGGGACGAAGAGATAGAGGAAAGCAAAGAGAAAAGATTTCCAGACAACTTAAGAGAATGGCTTGGAAGAAGGTCAACAAGAGAAATGATAAATAACTGTGGAGATCGAAAGTTGTGGAGAGACATGGTCACCTATGCCAGCAGGTTTGGCACTTGATGATGATGATATACGAATATATATATATCAAACACATATTTATTCAGGTTCTTATATCAACAATGTTACAACATATGATATCATAACCAACACAATGTTACGTATATACCTATCAATCACTAATATTATCTTCAAGTGAAAAAGTAGAACAAATTATAGAGTCATTGATGATGTCCGAAGCTAAAGCACGATATAGATGATACAAAACATCACACACAACACAACGTCATTGTCATGGAAGACCCAACACAGAAGACAACTAAAGAAGTTACGATAACAATGGTCTCTTGTTGTAGGAGATGTGAGGTTCAATACTGGAGAGAGTAAATCACTTAAGCAAAGAGTTGTGATCACCCTGAGCTAATGACGTAGAAACTAGTGCAGTGGAATAATGGATCTAGAAATGAATATTTGAATATGAAAATGCTGAGACCGGTACAATGGTGTTTAGGGTATGTTTTGATGACACCAGACAACACACCAGAAGAACGCTGTTTGGAAACTCGGTACGGTATCAAGCTCTTTCATATGGGGGAGGGATGAAAATTAAAAACTCATATGTGAACACCACACGGTGACAGTACCGGACAAGCGGACGTTATAATCAGTTCCTACAATTCCCCCCCCCCCTCCCTGTCCCTCCCGACAGACCTCAGAAATGGGAAAAGATATTTAAAAAAAAAATTTCTTTGTTAATTTAACAATTCATTGCCTCGTGTTTCTGACATTTCAACACTGTCATTATACAGTGGAGCACTCCAGCTCATTAATCATATTTAAGTTTCTGCAAACGATATTTCTTAAATTGTATCCAGGGTCTCTGCTGTCATCCATGCCTTATTCTGGCGTTCTCTTTTCCATAGTGTTTCTTCGTTTATCTCTTCCCATATATCTTTTACCTGTTTCCAATGATCTTCTGTATTTATTGTATTTTCTAGTTGTTGGAGGACTTGGTATTTGTTTGATATTGTGACTGCGAATTTATCTTTAATTCCTTGTTCTTTAAGAAACTGCATTGAAATACTTTCAACCCTTATTCATTGCAGTATATCTTTTTAGTTTAATTTCACGTTTCGCTATCAGAAGATGATGATCTGAAGCTACATTTGCTCCTCTATATACTTTTACATTCTGCAAGGGTTTCTTAAAGAACAAGGGATTAAAGATAAATTCGCAGTCACAATATCAAACAAAAACCAAGTCCTCCAACAACTAGAAAATACAATAAATATAGAAGATCATTGGAAACAGGTAAAAGATGTAAGGAAAGAGACATGCGAAGAAACACTAGGGAAAAGAGAACGCCAGAATAAGGCATGGATGACAGCAGAGATCCTGGACAAAATTAAAGAAAGAAAGAACAAGAAAGCAGACATTAATAAAAGCAAAACGAGAAGTAATAAAGCCAAGACACACAAAGCTTACACAGAGGTGAACAAAGAAGTGAGAAGATGCATTAAAAGGGATAAGTGGAAATATATAGATGAACTAGCTAAAGAGGCAGAAGAAGCAGCAAATAAAGGGAATATGAAAGAACTGTACAACAGCACAAAGAAATTAAGTGGAAAATACAAACAGATCAATGCCTTTATTAAAGATAAGAAAGCAAATCTAATTAGTAATATAAAGGAACAAATGGAGAGATGGAAAGATCACTTTGAAGAACTTTTGAATAGACCCGGCTCAAATAATCCTCCAGATATACTACCAGCAGAAGAAGAGTTACACGTTAACTGTGGAAAACCAAATAAGAAATAATGAAAGTCATCAAACTATTACAAAAAATGGTAAAGCCACAGGACCAGATGAAATTCCTTCGGAAGCCATCAAAGCAGATATTAACACCTCTACCAAGATGCTACATAATCTATTAGATAACATTTGGGAGAGGGAAGTAATACCTAAAGACTGGAAAGAAGGTTATATGATCAAACTACTAAAGAAAGGAAGTTTACAGGAGTGCACAAATTATAGGGGAATTATGCTACTATCAGTGCCAGGAAAAAATATTAAGCAGAATCAATCTGGAGAGACTAAAAGAGGCCATAGAGAAACATTTGAGAAATGAACAAGCAGGTTTTAGGAAGAACAGATCATGTGATGATCAAATAACTACTCTACGTATAATAGTTGAACAAAGTTTAGAACTAAAATCACCACTTTATATTGGATTCATAGATTAAAAAAAGGCATTTGCTAGTTTAGACAGAGGAATGCTTTGGAAGTTGCTGAGTCATTACGGAATCCCCATGAAGTTTATTAACCTGATAAAAACATTGTATGAAGGAACGAAATGTAGTGTGGTGCATGAAGGACAGATTACAGAAGCATTTGAAATAAGAACAGGAGTAAGGCAGGGATGCCTTCTGTCTCCATTTCTCTTTCTACTGGCCATAGATTGGACTAGGAACATAACTCAAAACAACAGAAATGGAATCCAGTGGTCACTGACGAAACAACTTGATGATTTAGACTTTGCTGATGACATAGCTCTCCTATCACACATCCATTAACAGATGCAGGATAAAATGAGCATACTTGATGAGAGATCACAAGAGCTAGGACTGAAGATTAATAGAGATAAGACCAACATTATGAGAATTAATACAGTTGGCAATAACCAAATAAAACTAGGAGAAATGCCTCTATTAGATGTACAATCTTACATATATCTGGGCAGTAATATAGATAAAGTGGGAGGAACAGAAAATGATACCAAAATAAGGATATCAAAAGCAAGAGGAGCTTTCATTGCACTGGGAAACATATGGAAATCCAAAGAAATTAGGTTAAAAACAAAAATAAAAATTTTCAACTCAAATGTTAATGCGGTCCTATTATATGGCTGTGAAACATGGAGAACAACAAAATTGACAATCACGAAGACACAGAGTTTCATTAATGGATGTTTACGCAGAATAAAAGGATGGGAATGGCAGGACAAAATCACTAACATAGAATTATGGAAATGTACCAGTCAAACACCAGTGGTTAAAAGATACAGCGAAGAGGATGGCACTAGATAGGACACACACTACGGAAGCCAACTGAGAGTATTACACAACAGGCCCTTTTTTGGAATCCCCGGGGAAAAGACAAAGAGGAAGATTAAGAAATTCTTGGAAAAGACAGATAGAAGCAGAGATGAAGATGATGGGGAAGACATGGATTGATCTTAAAAGAATTGCAAAAGACAGAACGACTTGGAAAGTGTTTGTTGAAGACCTATGCTCCAGTGGGAGCTAAAAAGGTAGAAGAAGAAGAAACGATATTTGCTTCGTTTGTCTGTTATCTGTAACATCCACAAAGTAGTCTTATGTTCACAAACTCAAACTGACTGTGAGATCTACTTTCTCTGATCCCAACCGAGACACAGCACAATCGTGATATCACTTCTTTGTTTACGTTTGCCAATTTTGAGGTCACGGACAAGACAGAGAAGATACGCTGGCATTGTATTTCAGTTATATAATGTCAACAATGACTGGGCAGTAATATAGATAAAAAGGGATGAACAGAAAATGATAGCAAAATAAGAATATATCAAAAACAAAAGGAGCTTTCGTTGCACTGGGAAACATATGGAAATCCAAAAGAAATTAGGATAAATACAAAAATAAAATTTCTCAGCTCAAATTTTAATTCGGTCCTATTATATGGCTGTGAAACACGGAGAATAAAAAAAAAATCACAATCATGAAGATACAGACTTTCATTAATGGATGCTTACACACAATAAAAGGATGGAAATGGCAGGACAAAATCACTAACATAGAATTATGGAAATGTACCAGTCAAATACCAGTGGATAAAGAGATAGAGCGAAGCCGATGACACTGGATAGGACACACACTTCGGATGCCAACTGAGAGTATTACACAACAGGCCCGTTTTTGGAATCCCCGGGGGAAAAGACAAAGAGGAAGATTAAGGAATTCTTGGAGAAGACAGATAGAAGCAGAGATGAAGATCATGGGGAAGACATGGAATGATCTTAAAAGAATTGCAAAAAAAAGAAGGATTTGGAAAGTGTTTGTTCAAGACCTATGCTCCACTGGGAACTAAAAGGTAGAAGAACTATCATCTGTGTAATAACTAGAGTTGGGGTAAGTTGTTAGAGTCATAATGAAAGGATACTGCAACATATAACTATCATCTGTGTAATAACTAGAGTTGGGGTAGTTGTTAGGGTCATAATGAAAGGATACTACAACATATAACTATCATCTGTGTAATAACTAGAATTGGGGTAATTTGTTATGGTCATAATGAAAGGGTACTACAACATATAACTATAATCTGTGTAATAACTAGAGTTGGGGTAAGTTGTTAGGGTCATAATGAAAGGGTACTACAACATATAACTATCATCTGTGTAATAACTAGAGTTGGGGTAGTTGTTAGGGTCATAATGAAAGGATACTACAACATATAACTATCATCTATGTAATAACTAGAGTTGGGGTAATTTGTTATGGTCATAATGAAAGGATACTACAACATATAACTATCATCTGTGTAATAACTAGAGTTGGGGTAAGTTGTTAGGGTCATAATGAAAGGATACTACAACATATAACTATTATCTGTGTAATAACTAGAAACAAAAGTAAAGAGCCCCGTCACGCCAAGTGGCGCTTAGGGAATATGGTGTTAGTGACCATAATTTTTATAGACCTTCGGCAAATAATTTTTGGGGTAATGTGGTCAGTATTACGCCCGTGCCGCTTCACTTTCCCAGAAAAATCCGGTACCCATTTATGGCTGGGTGTACCCGGAAGCAGACGGTCAGGATCGAACTCGACCTCTAGTCCTTTGTTGTTCAGTTTATTAACCACTGAACTATCGCGGCTCCCGTGTAATAACTGGAGTTGGAGTACGTTTTTAGGGACATAATGAAAGGATACTACAACAGATAACTATCATCTGTGCAGATAGTAGAGATGGAGCAAACTGTCATAGTGTCCTTGTGGGTAAAACAAAGCAAAAGTCTGTATATTTCTTAACATTGACTCAAGTGATGACGTGGTTACTCTCTCTCTCTCTCTCTCTCTGCGATCAGGACACAGTCAGAGTAGGATTCCAGACTCCCACATGAAGTCAGCTGTCAGGTTAAGTGTGTTCATCGCCCCCACAGACAGAACGTCACATTTAGAGTCCGCCAGATCCACTCTGACTGAACACCCGTTAATACGTTGCACTGTCTTCTGCGCCAGTGGCCCAGAGCATCCGATTTCAGCCAGCATTTGTTCAGGTTTGCTTTCCTTAACCTTTGATTGTCCCCAATCTTCCTGCAAGGCAGCAGATTGTCTTTTCTGTAGGGGGATTCTGCCCGTAGATGGTCTGCCCTCCCAAGTTTACGAGCACCATCTGCCCGAGTCACTAGAGGTGACTAACACAGACATGCACACACAAAGATATGAGATGTGAATGTACACAGCGATACGAGACATGACTAACACCAACACACATCAATAGGCATTGAACCAATTCTAAGCTACATACACAAACAACATATAAACTAGTTTGCTCATCTAGAAAGAATCCCATGCGATTCCTTACTATTCAAAACGTATATTAAAAGAGGTGATGGCAGAAGAGCAAGAGGCAAACCCAGAGTAAGATAACATGCAACATCATGAAGCGCTACATTAACTGACAATTATTGAGGCCGCCAAAAGGACGAGAACCATAACTTTGCATCTTCCTCGACACCCGAACGGGTGTAAGAGGAAGATAAGAAGGAAGACAGAAAGAGAAATATGGCGTGGTGTTCTTGCTTTTCTTGAACTACCAACATTTATGATGATGAGAAACGGTCAAGACCTTCAGCTTGTTTCCGCTAAAATCTAAGTGATTACACAAGAGCTGTCAAACCAGAATGTCAATTGTTAATGACTGCATGACCAAACATTTATAGCCAAACTGAATTTATTGAGAATTTATTGTAAAGCTTGGTAAGCGTTTTATTTATTTATTTTTTTTTTACAGGCTGGCAAGTACAAGAAATCACGACAGAGTACACATTTTTTTTCCCCATATCAGCTTGCTGCGTTACATTTTTGCATATTCTGTTACACTATATAAATAAAGACATGCGGCCTAACACACCATTTGACAGCGTTTCGCTTCAGTTGATGATTTGTACACGTCTGTGTTCACTGAGTTGCAGCTATTTGAACATTCTTCTCTGCATACGCAAGATCTTACCGCCATTATAACTTAATTCGTTTTGGCTAACGTCTTGTCTGGAATCTAAGGCCAGTTTTATTCTAACAGTTTGACGGATTTCCAGTAATTGTGATATTTCATTTATTAAATTTCTTTATGTAATTTCATTTTATATTTAATAGTTTGGTTTTGTATTTTTATTCGATGAAATTCCTGCTTTAATTTGTTTCTATAAGAATTTAGCAGCGCTCACACAACGGGCTTACAGCCTAGGAGTAGAACATTGAGACAGGATAAATACATAGTAAGCCAACATGATGATGTCGGGGTAAATAGAGAGGCTTCAGAAAGGGAACTCGCATTGAAGGGGAAACATTCTCTGGGAATGCATGAAGAATAACAATGAAAACATAAAAGAGCATTGGGTTTGATTTGAACGAAAAAGTTAAAGAGTCCGGCCATAAGGAAAGAATATAGAAACTTTGTCCTTGACCTATGCTCAGAAGAAGACTGAAGAGCTTTGATTGATGGATGTAAGGAGTATTTTTGTTTGCTCAAGTATTCCTAATGTAGCAGTGGGTGTGAGGGTGAGAATGAGAGTGGGGGATAATTGGAGAGAGTGAGGAAACATAGCACGGGGTACAGTCACAAGAAACAGGAGTAGAATTGTGTTAGAGGTAGAAAGGAATCTAGTGACTGATAAGAGTGTAAACATAGAGGTGAGTTGATGACGTAGATGAATTCTATTGGTAGGGAGACGGAAGAAGTAAGTTTTGATTGGATAGGAGACGAAGTATAAAGGCCCCTGCACGGAGCAAGAGGGAAACTCTCCGGAGAATATTCACATATAAGTAGGACAGGATCGGCGACACCGTGAGGCGTTATCCTGTAGGGACTCAGCGAGCCCAAAGTTAGAATAGCTATCAAGAGATTAGGAGCTAGTTAGAATCAATGTACAAGAGAGTCTCTCATGTATGGAAGAGACAATGAAATTATGTAGCAATAGTAGCCAGGACATTAGCAATTTAGTACAGAAGAAATGAGATTAATCAGGCTGTGTGCGATATAAGACCTGAAGTGAGTGTCCAGTGGAGAATATGCGTTCCTTGTACCGAAGTGTGAAAGGCTGAACGGGATGAATAGACCGCTGGCCATTGTACATATTTTGTGAATAGTTTGACATTGTTAGGGTTGCTGAATAAAGTTATGTGACCTTTCCAACACAAGTCTTCAGTGTGTAGTCATTTCTTATTCCAGCAGTCATTTCATACTTATATTGCCCGCGACAACTTTTTCTCAGCTCAGCACTATGGCGTATGAAATCTTCTTCCTCTTTTCTCTTTTCACTGATACCTAAAAGGTGTCGTGGTTTACATCATTCGAGCAGCACCAGAACGACAAATGATATAAACCACGACACCTTTTAGGTATCAGTGAAAAGAGAAAAGAGGAAGAAGATTTCATACGCCATAGTGCTGAGCTGAGAAAATGTTGTCGCGGGCAATATAAGTCGAGGAATCAAGAAGCCAGTCAGTACGGTCCAGCTTACAAGCGAAGTACGATCAGGGTACAGTGTGTATCTGACAGTAACCCCGGTCACAGAATCGGTGACCGTCGAGATTGACAGTTGAGAAGGTGTGCGAGAGCGGGCTACTACAGCACGGCTCGTGTAACATCATTAGCATCATTGTGTAGCTGTTACGAGAAGCTGAGTTACGAGAAGACGATACCTGGGCTTCCAGACCAACAACAGCAGCTACAACAACATCGATTTACAAGACTGTGCTACAACACAATGGTGCTGTGTATGATGGTCCTGTGGTGTCATAATGCGTGTAAGGTCACAACGTGTTACAATTTCAATATGTGATAAGGAAGCGTCAAGACGTAGTACATTTATTACATTTATATTAGAGAAAATGTTACACTAATGTATTTTTATGATTTTGTAAATACTGTTTTCGACTTGTTACTCTCAGTATACTGAGAATACTCTCAGTTGGCTTCCGTAGTGTGTGTCCTATCCAGCGCCATCGTCTTCGTTATATCACTTTATCCACTGGTGTTTGACTGGTACATTTCCATAATTGTATGTTAGTGATTTTGTCCTGCCATTTCCATCCTTTTATTCTGCGTAAGCATCCATTAATGAAAGTCTGTATCTTCGGGATTGTCAATTTTGTTGTTCTCCATGTTTCACAGCCATATAATAGGACCGCCTTAACATTTGAGTTGAAAATTTTTATTTTTTGTATTTAACCTAATTTCTCTGGATTGCCATATGTTTCCCAGTGCAATGAAAGCTCCTCTTGCTTTTGATATCCTTATTTTGGTATCATTTTCTGTTGCTCCCTCTTTATCTATATTACTGCCCAGATATATATAAGATTGTACATCTAATAGAGGTAATTCTCCTAGTTTTATTTGGTTATTGCCAACTGTATTAATTCTCATAATGTTGGTCTTATCTCTATTAATCTTCATTCCTGGCTGTTGTGATCTCTCATCAAGTACTCTCATTTTATCCTGCATCTGTTGATGGATGTGTGATAGGAGAGCTATGTCATCAGCAAAGTCTAAATCATCAAGTTGTTTGGTCAGTGACCACTGGATTCCATTTCTGTTGTTTTGAGTTATTTTCATTATCCAATCTATGGCCAGTAGAAAGAGAAATGGAGACAGAAGGCATCCCTGCCGTACTCCTGTTCTTATTTCAAATGCTTCTGTAAGCTGTCCTTCATGCACCACACTACATTTCGTTCCTTCATACATTGTTTTTATCAGGTTAATAAACTTTATGGGGATTCCGTAATGACTCAGCAACTTCCAAAGCATTCTTTTGTCTAAACTATCAAATGCCTTTTCGTAATCTATGAATCCAATATAAAGTGGGGATTTTAGTTGTAGACTTTGTTCAACTATTATACGCAGAGTAGTTATTTGATCAGTTTTGTAATTTACCTAATATCAATTATATGTTTAAAGTAGAGTATCTCGCTATAAATAGGCGTAACAATCTGTAACGAAACAGAAAGGAAATTGAGCGACAGCATGCTACTTAATGTCATGTATATTTGCTAATTGCATACTTAATTATTACATAAATTGTTAAAATTTATTGCGAAATTTTGAAAAATGTTGGTTAAATTATTACAATTTTCATATTTTTACTGGGCCGAGGCCACGTGATCGTTTATGACCTTTTTATTAATAAATGTATCCACAACAGATGCAGAAAGTTTGTTCCTAAAGGCACAATTGCACCGTTCAAACAGCATCTGTGCATAGGGACCATAGATGTAGCTATAAGTGAAGTAGTATTGTATGAAGTAAAGTATGATGGTCTGAAGTGAACGAGGATAGCCTGATGTGAAGCAGGGTATTAGGAAGTGTAGTAGGACGGCCTGAAGTGAAGTATGTTGGCTTGATGTGAAGTAAAGTGGCCTGAAGTGAAGTAGAGTGACCTGAAGAGAAGTAGGGTGGCATGACGTGAAGTTTTCCACGTCACTTAAAAAGTGCCCTAGTTTCCATCAAGCAATGCCGTTAAACACATAAATGTTTATGATATATTGTCATGACGTGGACAACTAATTTCATTCATGAATTGGGTACCATCTCCACACCGTAGGTTGGCGTCCATGGCGCCATTTTACTCTGTCTCTTGTCTTGATGGTGCAGGTAGTCATAAGTTCACCTGGGCATCTTTTGATGTTATTTGTCCACTTTAGTCTTCGTTTGCCTCCGCCTCGTATGCCTTGTATCTTCTCTCCAGAGATGACTTTTAGAACGTGATTATGTCTTACGGTTAAGATTAAGCCTTGATAAATGGAGTTTACAACTTTGTATCACTTGAAGGTAAAACAGACAAGTGATCCCCTCACTGTTAATGTCCTCCCAAAAGCAGTGAGCCACAAAGGCATTGTTTTGCCAGCTGCGTCTCCTAGAGTGTGTTCCCTTCACTGTTACTTACCTCCTCTATCTACTGAATGTTACCACACACACAATACACAGCTTCTTTTTCTACTGACTCACAATATAAAAGTTTCACTTTTTTCTTCCAGCTAAAAGATGGAGCTCATCCTGATAACAGCGGCGATTGTATTTCTGGCCATCTTTTTGTGGTCTCGTCGGACTGACTCCCGTCTCCCGCCATATCCCAGGAGACCCCTGCCCATTGTGGGTAATTTGTTTGATATGGGAGAAAACCCCAGAATACAGTTCAAGGCCTGGCGCAAACAGTGCGGGGACATATTTAGGTAAATCAACGGAGTAACAAGTACATATGATGAAGATGGGGATGAGATGGGCAGTTCTGCCTTGCTTTATACATGGACATTGGTGAGACGTTGGTTCATTCTCAACGAAAGGAGTCATTCTCTTGAGTTTACACTTTCTTACTGCTGTCTATGATGTAACGGAGTCGAAACCCATCATTTCCTGTATATCGTCATCCCAGTTCTTAGCGATGGTTGCCTTTCCATCCTTCTTCTTTTTCTCCTTCTTTGATCATGGCTCATTCAGACTAGGGTTCCGGACTCTCTTATGAAGGCAGCTGTCTATTTAAGTGATTCAGTTGCCCCGTATAGTTTCTCTTCCAGGGAGGTGGGTGTGGACCACATTGCCCTTCTCAGGTCTGTGTACTGGGAGCAATCCTGTAAAACAAGTTTTGTTGTCATGTTATCCAGTATACAGTGGCATTTGCTGGTATTTTTTTTTTTATAGTTCCTATTTTGAGCCTTTCCATCCTACTTTTCTCACAGCTCAAAGTCGTTTGCTACTGTCGAAGTGTATGTTATGTGGCCGTGTTATTTCAACTTATGTTTCCTTACTGTGGTGGGAATTTATCATCCTGGTTATCAACTTTGTCGAGCAGCTTATAGTCCGTTCATAAATTCATGAACTCGTATGCTTTCGATTTGCGTAAAAACTATCAGTTATTTCGCACGATTTTTTTTCATGCAGCCTAGGAATATCCGGGAGCCGCGATAGCTCAGTGGTTTGTGAACTGGACTACTATTAATTCTGGGAAAATAAGCGACACGGGCGTAATACCGACCACATTACCCCAAAACTCATGTTCCGAAGGTATATACAAATTATGATCACTAACACCATATTCCCTATACGCCACTTGGCGTGACAGTGCTCTTTACTTAATTACTTAGAACATCCATGACGCAAAAATTTTACTATTCTTTTTTCAAAAGATGCAATAGGTTTTTTGCACATCAGCTAATTCCTTTGATCTTTCAGGACTATTGCAAATAAGTTGATTCAACTTTTAGATTTTACGGTAAAATGGTAATTTGATTTTTTTTTTTTCAGAGGCGTATCTAAATAATACTTTTATAGATGAAGTACTTGTGTATGTTGCTCGTTATGTGTAATCGCAAACATGACTCCAGTTTGCTATAGTTAGTCCTGCCCTTCGGTCACCATTAGACCACAGGGTGTCCCGACTGCCCCTCTAAATTGAATGATGATAGATCAATTTTCATATGAAAATATTTGTTTCCATTGTACATATACTTAATCATTCCAGACTGTTATTCAGTCTGTCAACAAAATATGGTCTTCATCATTCTGAATCTGAGGATTCCAAGAGGTTGATAGTGGTTAATGGCTGGACAAATTGCAATCCATCTTGTTGCCAGTACTCGTCGTCCGTATGGAGTACATGTGCAACACGCTTCCTTTCCAGAACTGAATATATTTGAGATGGACTCACGTGTCAGAACTTCAACATCACACATTCTAAATGTCCTGTTTTGTTATACAACTTGTCCTTTGACTTTAGCGCACACAATCTTGATCGAATTAAGGTGCGCATGATATGCAGGTAGTAGCAGAGAAGTGTAGTAGAAGTGCAGAGAAGTCCTCAATAATTTTGTCAATATGATACACATTTTTCTTATTTGTATTCCTCACAAGCTGTAACAACTCGGGTTTAAAATATGTGTTGACGAATTTGACATTTTCCCTTAGCAAGCAATGTCTAAATTAGTTTTTTTTGGTATTAGACACAATGTGTCATAAGATGCGTTATTTATTTATAGGCAAGAAGGTCTATCCAGGACTGGAAGAAGATTGTTCTCCAACCAGTGCCTGAACTTGTGTCCATTCATTTCTGTGTGGTAGTCCCTACCGTCGGTAAATTTTGATTGGAAAATAAGTCCAGTGTCTTGACATAGGCAGCTTTCTCAGCTTCCAGCATGAGTTAGTATGATGCGTTCGTCTTTACTGCTTGATCTTGTTCTTTTCTGTTCACCGTCTACTGATCTCCATTCTTTATTATAGGTGTGGTGAACATTGGCCTAGGATTCGTCCAAATATACAATATCATAGCCTCGACAACACCGCTCACGGAGCTACCTCGGGTCTATGCTTCGGGCAGCAATCAAATGTGGTTTTACGCAAATAATATTCGTGCCGCCCACAGTTTTCTTGGGAGTGAAGCTGGCTGCTCGTACACTTTTCCGTAGAGTACTTTTAAAAATGTCAATACTGCAGTCTGCATGCA
This sequence comes from Megaustenia siamemsis, assembly GCA_032433765.1. Classification (NCBI taxonomy): domain Eukaryota; kingdom Metazoa; phylum Mollusca; class Gastropoda; order Stylommatophora; family Ariophantidae; genus Megaustenia; species Megaustenia siamemsis. The sequence continues at coordinate 26,736,738 of JAVIAB010000124.1, forward strand.
ATTGTAATTTCAATTTGAGTAACAAGTACATTTGTAGCAAACATTTGAAATATCCCCCATCTTATGACATCTTGCGTTCGTGTCTCTGGGTCCTGAACATCGCAATATAAGTGACCCATCTTCGATTCCCTGCGGAAGTGCTGCTAGAGTAAAACCGTTACCTTCTGTATAATTATACATTTGCGTTTCAAACTCATTATGGTGATATAAATGTAAGTTTTTAGAATCCAATATTTAGATATTGATTATAATATAGTCTAAATAAGAAATCATGCAAACTAGATCAAATGTCTAAGAGAAAACATATTTATAAAACGTCACGTATATTCTAAGACTGCATTCTGATATTCACTACGATATAACGTGTAGTATTCTTGAAAATCGAAAGTAAACTTGTTTATGAATTTGTAAACGGACTATAGAGGTAATGTGATGTAAACAGATATTCAGATTATAACAACGATTGATTTGAAGTGCGTATGTTTTACTTTGTTATACTGCCATTAAGGACCACCCACGTTTTCAATTCCTAAAGGGAAGATAGATGTGGGATTTTGTAACTAAGTTTATTCATTAGTTACCAATATCGCAAGATTACTATTTCTTTACTGGCAATGTAGTAATTTATTTACTTGGGTATTATTTTGTTTATCAAAGACTTGTTAATTATTCTAGATTGTTGCTCCTCTATATTAGTGTATCCGCTGGAATATAAACCAGCTTTGTTTCGAAGCAGAGACTGGAGTAAAATCAGAAAAGAATTGTAAAATAATTATTTTGCATGTTAATAAGAAAAATAAAAAAAGAAAAGAAGAAAAGAAAAACAATGATGTTTTTGTCCTCATCGTGTTTCATGTCTGACGTTGACAGCAGGCCATCATGGAGGGTCATTTAACTTGTCACAATCTTATTATGCAACACGATGTGTTTGATTTCACAGTCTAGCTCTTGATCAGAACACACATGTTGAGTTATTTTTCCAACAGGCTTTATGTGTTCTTCTACTTCTACCTTTTTAGCTCCCTGTGGAGCATAGGTCTTCAACAAACACTTTCCAAGTCGTTCTGTTTTTTGCGTTGGGATGAAGATGTGTTGTAGAGTACTGTTTTGCCTAAAAGCAAAGTCAAAAGGTCCATGTTGTGCAACTTTTCTTAAGTTAATTTGTATTTGTCCATGTTGCTATGATCTAATTGAGGAACAAAACCAACAACACAGTTTGAAGACACTTACAGTTGATAAGATCACGTCTGATAACCGGCCGTACGCTAATCTTAAGGTCTGTCGTTTGATGTGCGACGGGATAATCTGACGACTAACTGTGTGTCTATATGTTCGAAACTGGAGTCAACAACGGTGGCCTAACATCATAAAGCGCTATACATTTTTTAAAAATACGACTATCATCATTTTCAAGAGGACGTGAACTTCCATGGTATATGGTGGTTAGGCTGCGGGAACAATTGAAGGCTATGCATGAAAAGTGTTCCTTGCTGCAGTTTCCCCATATTCCAAGTCCGGCTTGTTGCAGGAGCTACTGGGTTGAGTGCTCTGTGCACACCGTGAGCTGTGTCTCATCCGTTTTGATCATGTTTCGATATTCCAATTGTTTGCGATGAGTGATGATATCGTTTGACAGGGAACAGTTGGCTGTGTTCACTTTCTACGCGGTTTTGCCTTATGTCTTTTGGCGTGTGCTGAGACTGCTACGATGGGGACTACAGTTACCTTTCTGAGTTTGAGAGATGAGATATTAATTCGGATGATTACGCTGGCACGGGCGGTTTAGCAATTATGGATTTTAATTCGTTTGCAGTGATACCGGGGCCTCCAATAACCAAATAACCAAATCTCTATTAATCTTCAGTCCTAGCTGTTGTGATCTCTCATCAAGAATGCTCATTTTATCCTGCATCTGTTGATGGCTGTGTGATAGGAGAGCTATGTCATCAGCAAAGTCTAAATCATCAAGCTGATTGATATACTTGGCCAGTAGAAAGAGAAATGGAAAAAGAAGGTATCCCTGCCTTACTCCTGTTCTTATTTCTTATGCTTCTGTAAGCTGTCCTTTATGCACCACACTACATTTCGTTCCTTCATACAATGTTTTTATCAGGTTAATAAACTTTATGGGGATTCCGTAATGACTCAGCAACTTCCAAAGCATTCTTCTGTCTAAACTATCAAATGCCTTTTCGTAATCTATGAATCCAATATAAAGTGGGGATTTTAGTTCTAAACTTTGTTCAACTATTATACGTAGAGTAGTTATTTCATCAGCACATGATCTGTTCTTTCTAAAACCCGCTTGTTTATCTCTCAAATGTTTCTCTTTGGCCTCTTTTAGTCTCTCCAGAATTATTATGTTTAATATTTTTCCCGGCACTGATAGTAGCATAATTCCCCTATAATTTGTGCACTCCTGTAAACATCCTTTCTTTGGTAGTTTAATCATATAACCTTTTTTCCAGTCTTTAGGTATTTCTTCCCTCTCCCAAATTTGTTCTAATAGATTATGTAGCATCTTGGTAGTGGTGTTAATATCTGCTTTGATGGCTTCCGAAGGAATTTCATCTAGTCCTGTGGCTTTACCATTTTTTAATAGTTTGATGACTTTCATTATTTCTTCTTTGCTTGGTTTTCCACAGAGTGTAACTCTTCTTCTGCTGGTAGTATATCTGGAGGATTATTTGAGCCGTGTCTATTCACAAGTTCTTCAAAGTGCTCTTTCCATCTCTCCATCTCTCCATTTGTTCCCTTATGTTACTAAGCAGATTTCCTTTCTTATCTTTAATAAAGGCATTCATCTGTTTGTATTTTCCACTTAATTTCTTTGTGCTGTTGTACAGTTCTTTAAAATTTCCTTTATTTGCTGCTTCTTCTGCCTCTTTAGCTTGTTCATCTATATATTTCCTCTTATCCCATTTAATGCAGCTTCTCACTTCTTTGTTCACCTCTGTGTAAGCTTCCTGTGTCTTGGCTTTATTACTTCTCGTTTTGCTTTTATTAATGTCTGCTTTCTTGTTCTTTCTTTCTTTAATTTTATCCAGGGTCTCTGCTGTCATCCATGCCTTATTCTGGCGTTCTCTTTTCCCTAGTGTTTCTTCGCATGTCTCTTTCCATATATCTTTTACCTGTTTCCAATGATCTTCTATATTTATTGTATTTTCTAGTTGTTGGAGGACTTGGTATTTGTTTGATATTGTTACTGCGAATTTATCTTTAATTCATTGTTCTTTAAGAAACCCTGCATTGAAATACTTTCAACGCCTATTCATTGTAGTATATATTTTTAGTTGAAGTTCACGTTTGGCTATCAGAAGATGATGATCTGAAGCTACATTTGCTCCTCTATATACTTTTACATCCTGTAAGGATGACTTAAACTTATTATTAATACATTTGTGATCAATTTGATTTTCCGTTCTTTGATCTGGTGACAGCCATGTAGGTTTATACATTCTTTTATGTTGGAATATTGTTCCCCCTAGGCTCACTTGATTAAGACTTGCTTTAGGTATTATTTATACATTATTATCGTTGAAGAGGAAGGAGAAAGTACGGGAACATTTCAGGTAAAGACCAATCACAGTTAGAGATAGACCGAGCCGTGGTTTTAATGTTCCACGAATTATAGACACAAAACTAGGGGAGAACATTAATTGTTGATTCAATAAGGTTACATAGAACTGATGGTTTCCCTTGCGCCATTGATCTGTGGATACAGGAGAACATTGATGTTTTGATACTAGTAGTAGAAGGGATTTAAATACATTTGCAAATCTAACAGTTTTTATAATTTTTGGTTGGACAGTGTTAACATAGTGGGCACCTTCATTGTTGTTCTCAACGGCTTCGACGTTATCAAGGAGGCCCTGGTCAAGAAAGCGGACGCGTTATCTGACAGACCTCCATTCTTCCTCGACGAGGTCAGTATCGCACACGATGTTTTTATAATGTTATATTGAAACATACAAGGTCATCCACATCTAGTATATCATCAACATCCTGGATATTTCATACAACATTTACATCATGGAGATCAAATAAATAATCTACATATATATATATATATATATATGTACATATATATGTACATATATATATATATATAATGATTATCATCATCGGGTGCCATCTCCGCAACGATGGTTGGCTACCATGGAGCGCCATTCTGCTCTGTCTCTTGCTTTGATGGTGCAGATTGTCATAGGCTTATTTGTCCATCTTTTGATGTTACTCGTCCATGTTAGTCCTGGTCTGCCTCTGCCTCTTTTGCCTTATTTTCCCCTCCAAGATTACTTTTAGTAGGCTGTTGTGTCTTTTAACATGGCCCCAAAATCGTATTTGTCTTGTTCTAATTGTGTTTAGTAGTTCTATTTTCTTTTTTGGTTGTTTTAAGACTTCATCGTTTGCTTTCTTTTCTTTCCATCCAATTCTACCTATTCTTCTATATTCCACATTTAAAAGGCTTCAATTTTTTGTTCTGTTTTCTTGTCTAATGCCCATATTTCTGCACCATATATGAATATTGAGAAAATGTAACATTTTGCTATTCTTAGTTTTAGCCCTGGTGTTATTTGTTTTGATGTTAGCTTATTTTTCATGGCATTAAAATTACTTTTTGCCATTCCTATTCTTTTGTTTATTTCAGTTTTACATTTTCCATCACTGGTTATAGCATGTCCAAGGTAGTTGTAGTTTTGAACTGTCGCCAGGTCTATTCCTAGTGTTTGATGCCAACGGCTTCCGGGTTCACCCAGCCTTAAATGGGTACCAGATTTTTTCTGTGAAAGTAAAGCGGCACAGGCGTTATACCGACCACATTACCCAAAAAATCATGTGCTGAAGTTCTGTAAAATTTATGGTCACTAATACCATATTCCCTATACGCCACTTGGCGTGACAGGGGTTCTTTACTTTTTTTTACTGCAGCTTGGCGTGGCTAAGAGTAAGAGGATACTTTTATGACATCTCCAAAGAATATTTCTTTTCAGACGTGGCTCTTTACTTACTTTTACTTATATATATAAGTTTTGTTAATATATGAACATATCAAGTAACTCGAATGTAACCAATGAATCAATTATATCTTTAAATATATTTAATATCCAGTGTAGAAGCTTTTTGGGAACAAGAATTATAAATAATAGCAAAGTATATTGTGGCATATCAAATGTCTCTGAAGACACTAGATTTGTGAAATACGTTAAAATAGTATACATTCTAAATAGCACAAACAGTTTCAATAAACTGTATTTAACTAAACAGACACTTCGTATGAGTTTCTTTCAATAATCGAACTGCATTTAATCAATATTGATAGAAATAAATATGCATTATGTGTAACACGGTATAATACTGTATGAGATGGAAGTTAAGATGGGCACAGCCAGGAGCAAGAAACTTAGTGGGCGTATAAGAAGACTTACCTTCTAACACAGAACTGGAGTCGTCAGTCGCTGGACGCTGCGGGACTTGCTGAGAAGGAGATCTCAGCACCTATTGACATGTTCGTAGTACAATGATGATGACCCGCAAATAACTCAACACCTCGTTGATTTATTTCACTTTCGATCCAGTTTGTGATGGTTTCAACTGTTGTATTTTGAAGTGGAATTATGCACAAAAATGTCTCATTACTCCACAGTTTGTCAGATATCTCACTCATTGAGACAGTTCAAATTTGTTGGCAGTGTTTGTGGATTCATCAGCCATTAAACAAGCCTTCTTCTTCTACCTTGTTGCTTATTTGATTTATATAAATTTATAACGACCTTTTGATGTAGAAAAAACTGAATGTTTACAGTGTTTTAAGCTAAAAATACCGAGTAAAAATCCATACACGGTAAAATTGACGTGTTTGCACGATTTCAACGTGGGTTTTCTGACACAATTAGACACTTGTAAAAAATACGAGACATTGTGTGTTCCATTTCCGTTCATTCAGCGGCGGAGACGTGGAACGATAAACATTTATCATGAGTCTTAAAATGAAATTCTGCAGTTTACAAAACATCGCAATAAAAATGTATGGCTATTTTTGCAAAGAGGCTCAACGAGGAAGATTATTTCATTCTTTAGAAAACCATGAGAATAGGACAAGACACATTTTGGATTTATCGAAAACGGTCATTTAATCGCTGGATTCAAGCACGTGACCGTCAATGTTTCAAATATACAAAATCCAAAGGAAGAGCAAAAATGTTGGATAATTTCGACAGTGAACTTATTAGAAGTGAAATTCGCAAAATGTTGGGTATGAATGAAACTGTTACAATAAGAAAATTAAAAGTATCGCTGAAAAAGAACAACAGTATTGAAATATCAAAGTCTACATTATGGAGGAATGTGAGAGCTGCAGGCTTTACATTCAGAAAGTATTCCAATGGACGAAACATCATCTGTGAGAAGCCACATATAGTAGTCATGAGAAGCAAGTACTTACGTGAAGTAAAAGAGGTGCGCAAGCAAGGTTATGATATTGTGTACTTGGATGAAACATGGATCAATGCTCACCACACTAACCAAAGGGAATGGCAGTCATCAGATGGAAAGATTAAGAGATTAATACCTAGCAGCAAAGGACAGCGCTTGATAATTGCTCATGCAGGTAGTCGACAACATGGACTAATACAGAATGCAGAGCTAATTTTTCTTTCAAAATTCATAGACAATCGGGATTATCACTCTGAGATGAATGGTCACATATTTAGACATTGGATTGAAAATTCTGTTCTCCCATCACTAGATCGACCATCTTGCCTAATAATGGACAATGCAGCGTACCACAACATTGTTGCACTTGAAGATAAAGTCCCGACGTCATCCAGTACAAAAGAATCTATTAAGATATGGCTCACAAAGGAGCACATACAATTTAATACCATGTACTTAAAACCTGAATTACTATCTCTAGTAAAGCAAAAACAGAGGACAAAGATGTTTCAAATAGATAAGATTATCCAAGAGCACGGTCATATAAGTTTGAGGCTGCCACCTTACCATGCTCATTTAAATCCAATAGAACTAATCTGGGCAAAATTAAAAGGACGAGTGGCAGATGAAAATACAACATTCAAAATATGCGATGTAAAGACTCTTGCTAATCTCGCTTTATTAAATATAGACAAAGATTATTGGGCTAAATGTGAAGACCACGTCTTAAAACAGGAAGAGGAATATTGGAAAAATGATGGTTTGTGGAATGTTCAACCCCAAACAGTTATTAATCTTTTAGACTCGTCTGATTCAGAATGAAAGTATATAGCCCCCACAATGTTGGCCCCTATATTACCTTAAATTAGTTCAACAAACGGTCCTTTTCAGGACCACACAACTATGAAAATTGGACATACAGGTATACCTTGATATTATCGTCCGTCCTCGAAATGAGCAGACAATAATTCTCCTGGTGTTTTGTCTTATCCAGTTATTTCCCCATTACGGCCACGCCTTTAAATAGTGAAAATTAATGATAGACCAGCAACTACGGTAATTTCTATTCTTTAGGGCTTCACAATTTACAATTTTGACAAACATCAAAGAAATTCGCCGCTTTAAGAAAACTGCAGCTGCAAGATATTTGTTAAATATACATTTAAAGGGTCTTTTGCATTCTAATAACATTTGGAAAATTTCAACAGTTTTTAACAAACGGTTAGAGAGTAATAGCGTTTTGAAGTTGGGCACATGATTTGAAACGAACTATAGAACTTATGCCTGCAAAAAATTATTCCAGCCCTGATATGAAAATCTAAATTCTGTATTTTTCGCTACCAAAAATCTCCTACAAGATTATTTTGTTCCTGTTCATTGTCATAATTCTTACCATTGCATATTAATATTTACACCATATATATTAATGTTTTATAACGAGTAATATAATATATAAATTATTAGATTTGTATAATTTATTTTTCGTCTTGGTATTTTCTAAACGCCCCCCCCCCCCCATTTCACACATCCCCCGTAAAGCAGGGTAAAGGAAACCCCTGATTGTGAGACGAGGAGAGCAACTACCGGCACATTGTGTTTGTATTCCATGCATTCACTATATGTATATGGAACAATTTACAATAACTTTAAACAAAGAAATATTATAATACATAAACCATGTTTACAGCGATTGTATCAACTACAACTAGCAGATTCAATTACATGTGCAATAAATCAGCGACACCAAGTGGTACGTGTCTCCATTATGCTAACATTGTTTGATGGAAGTGAGCAATTTTAAATCACTAACTTAAAAATCGGGCATTCACGGGCCTCTCTAAATGTTTGCTAGTCATCACAAACTTAGACATACACCAATCTTTATAGCTAGATCCAAATAGATATGACCGTGCATGGGAGAGATTCGTTACGTGAATAACCACAGCGGTATCTCTACAAATATATACATATTTATATAGATATCATGTTGAATACATCATTCAGTGTGTCTTCCATGTGTCTTCCATTGGTTGCCTGGCTTGTTCTAGAAAATAATCGAACTAAATGCTAACGGCCTCTGGAGAGGTGTAACAATCACAATGATCTCTGTATGCACGAACAACGTGGTCCATAACGATGCTCTTTGTTATCTGGACTTCCGGTGAAGATTCCACACTTTACTCTAACAGGGGGTGTTAAGAGAGAATTCGTACTTGACCTATTAATCAAGCTTAATTCGGACGTTCATAGCCTGTGAGTTATTTATTACTGCCTCTCTGTCACAGTCTGTTCACAGCCTGTGAGTTATTTATTACTGCCTCTCTGTCACAGTCTGTTGACAGCCTGTGAGTTATTTATTACTGCCTCTCTGTCAAAGTCTGTTCACAGCCTGTGAGTTATTTATTACTGCCTCTCTGTCACAGTCTGTTCACAGCCTGTGAGTTATTTATTACTGCCTCTCTGTCAAAGTCTGTTCACAGCCTTTGAGTTATTTATTACTGCCTCTCTGTCAAAGTCTGTTCACAGCCTGTGAGTTATTTATTACTGCCTCTCTGTCAAAGTCTGTTCACAGCCTGTGAGTTACTTATTACTGCCTCTCTGTCAAAGTCTGTTCACAGCCTGTGAGTTATTTATTACTGCCTCTCTGCCACAGTCTGTTCACAGCCTGTGAGTTATTTATTACTGCCTCTCTGTCAAAGTCTGTTCACAGCCTGTGAGTTATTTATTACTGCCTCTCTGTCAAAGTCTGTTCACAGCCTGTGAGTTATTTATTACTGCCTCTCTGTCAAAGTCTGTTCACAGCCTGTGAGTTATTTATTACTGCCTCTCTGTCACAGTCTGTTCACAGCCTGTGAGTTATTTATTACTGCCTCTCTGTCACAGTCTGTTCACAGCCTGTGAGTTATTTATTACTGCCTCTCTGTTACAGTCTGTTCACAGCCTGTGAGTTATTTATTACTGCCTCTCTGTCACAGTCTGTTCACAGCCTGTGAGTTATTTATTACTGCCTCTCTGTCACAGTCTGTTCACAGCCTGTGAGTTATTTATTACTGCCTCTCTGTCAAAGTCCGAGATGTGCAATCATTTTCTGGAACACTCTTAATCTTCTGTTTTTCTCTTTTCTATATACATTCTCTATATACATTCTCTATATACATTCTCTATATACATTCTCTATATACATTCTCTATATACATTCTCTAGATACATTCTCTATATACATTATCTATATACATTCTCTATATACATTCTCTATATACATTCCTGTTATACATTCTCTATATTCATTCCTGTCATACATTCTCTATATACATTCTCTATATACATTCTCTATATACATTCTCTATATACATTCTCTATATACATTCTCTATATACATTCCCTATATACATTCACTATATACATTCCCTATATACATTCTCTATATACATTCTCTATATACATTCCCTATATACATTCTCTATATACATTCTCTACATACATTCCTTATATACATTCTCTATATACATTCTCTATATACATTCTCTATATACATTCTCTATATACATTCCCTATATACATTCTCTATATACATTCTCTATATACATTCTCTATATACATTCTCTATATACATTCTCTATATATTTTCCCTATATATATTCTCTATATACATTCTCTATATGCATTCTCTATATGCATTCCCTATATACATTCTCTATATACATTCTCTATATACATTCCCTATATACATTCTCTATATACATTCTCTATATACAGTCTCTATATACATTCTCTATATACATTCCCTATATACATTCTCTATATACATTCTCTATATACATTCTCTATATACATTCCTGTTATACATTCTCTATATACATTCCTGAGATAAGAATAAATCCGCGGAAGGCACATAAATCACCAAGAAATATAAAATTAGAACTAGATATGCTAAGAGTAGATAAACAGATGAGTGATAAGTACAGCATGATAGTACAAAATAGATATAATGCTATTGAGAAAATACAGGGCATCCAGGAGCAGTGGGAAATGCTCAAACATTCGATTCAGCAAACATCAAAAGAAGTAATACCAGTGACAAAAAGAATCAACAAAAAGAAATGGATGACAGAAGAAATATTACAACTAATGGACGAAAGAAGAAAACATAAGAAAGAAGAACGAGCATACAAAATATTGCACAAAGAGATCCAAAACAAGTGCAGAGAAGCAAAGGAAGGATGGTTAAAACAGAAATGTGAAGAGATGGAAAAACAACAAAAGAAAGACCAAAAATGTATGCACAATCAGTTAAATGAATTAACAGGAAGAAAAGAAGTCAAAGTTTAAGGATGTGTGAAATCAAAGGAAGGAAATATAATAATGGGACAGGAGAAGACAATAGAAAGATGGACAGAATATATCAGTCAACTCTATGATGATGAAAGACCAGAATTAAACAATTCAAATGAAGACACAGGACCACCAATAATGCAAAGTGAAGTGGAGGATGCAGTTCAACACATGCAAAGAGGCAAAGCTCCAGGTCCTGACAATATAAGAATCGAACAGATAAATGCATTAGGAGAGCTGGGAGTACAAGTCATAACAAAATTACTCAATGACATATATAACACTGGACATATACCCGAAGATCTACTAAAATCTATCTTTGTTGCCATACCGAAGAAGTCCGGCGCCACTGATTGTGAAGACCATCGCACTATTAGTCTCAAGAGCCATATGACTAAAATATTACTAAGAATAATTATGAGACGTGTAAGGAACAAAATAAAACCAGAAATAAGTGAGGAACAATGTGGATTTGTGGAAGGAAAGGGCACCAATAATGCTATATACATCTTAAGGACATTGATAGAAAGATCTATAGAGGTAAAGAAAGATCTATATATGTGCTTTATAGACTACACAAAAGCATTTGACAAAGTAAAGCATGTGGAAATAATAAATATGCTGGAGAAATTAAACATTAATGGCAAGGATCTGCGAATCATAAAAAAACATGTACTGGCAACAAACAGCAGCTATACGAATTAACAACCAAACAGGACAATTCCAATATATAAAACAAGGAGTCAGACAAGGCTGTGTTCTGTCGCCGGATTTGTTTTCACTTTACAGCGAATATATTATGAGATCAATAGTAGACAAAAAAGGAACTGAAGTCAACGGTCACAACATAAATAATTTGCGAAAAGCGGATGACACAGTCTTAATAGCAGAGACAGAGAACGAACTACAATAAATGATAGACATAATAATGGAAGAAAGCAACAAGAAAGGTCTCAGTCTGAATAGTAAGAAAACAGAAGTAATGGTTATATCGAAGAAACAACCATCACCATCATGCAGCATAAAAATAAACGAGACAAACCTGAAACAAGTACAACGTTTCAAATACTTGGGCACAATAATAACATCAGATGGGAGATGCACCACAGAAATAAAAAGCAGAATAGCTCAGGCTAAAATAGCATTTCAGAAAATGAAAAGTATCTTAGGCAACAAATCTATGTCAATGAAAATGAGAAAGAGAGTTCTTCGGTGCTATATAGAACCATTTCTGACCTATGGAAGCGAATCATGGACAGTAGACAAACAAATGAAAAGACGATTAGTTAGGAATACTTGGTAACAACTGGCAAAATAAAAGGAAAGAGAGATCGCAGACGACAAAGAGAGAAAATACTGGATAGCTTGGTGTCATGGCATGGAAAACATTCAACAACAGAACTGATACGATGCACTGTGGATAGAGGATTGTGGAGGGACATGATCGCCTACGCCAACCGGCAGGGTACATGATGATGATGATATACATTCCTATTATACATTCTCTATATACATTCCTGTTATACATTCTCTATATACATTCCTATTATACATTCTATATATACATTCCTATTATACATTCTCTATATACATTCCTGTTATACATTCTCTATATACATTCCTATTATTCATTCTCTATATACATTCCTGTTATACATTCTCTATATACATTCCTGTTATACATTCTCTATATACATTCCTGTTATACATTGTCTATATACATTCCTGTTATACATTGTCTATATACATTCCTGTTATACATTCTCTATATACATTCCTGTTATACATTATCTATATACAATCCTGTTATACATTCTCTATATACATTCCTGTTATACATTCTCTATATACATTCCTATTATACATTCTCTATATACATTCCTGTTATACATTCTCTATATACATTCCTGTTATACATTCTCTATATACATTCCTGTTATACATTCAATATATACATTCCTGTTATACATTCTCTATATACGTTCCTGTTATACATTCTCATTATCCTTCAATACTTTAGGGTCGTGTACTGACAAATGTTTTGTGTTGATCAATGTGTTCTGTACCAGACAAAAATGTGATGCTTTGATAAGTACCAAACTCTTGTCTTTCAGGCTTCCGGTTTCCCAGCCAAAGGTGTCATCTTCGCTTCTGGTCATAACTGGAAGGAGCAGAGAACTGTGGCTTTGGCTATTCTGAGAAATTTTGGAATGGGCAAGAATATTTTGGCCGAGAAAATCCAAGAGGAAGTGTCAGCCTATGTGAACTACCTGGCAAGTAAACAAGAAGAACCGATTGATATCAAAGTTATAACCAATATCAGCACGTCTAATATAATCTGCTCCATCATAATTGGTCATCGATTTGAATACGATGATAAAGAATTTCAGGAGTTGATAGCTCATCTTATCTCATTTGTTTTAAATCAGAAAAACATCAGTTTGGTTAACTTCGTGCCCTGGTTAAAATATCTGCCTGGAGATCTTTTCAATGCAAATGCAATTACCAAAAACGTCAGAGCGATATTCAATATGGCAAAACATTTTATTAGTGAGAAAAAAAAGGATAATCTTGACTCCAGCGACGCTGAAAATTTAATCCAAGCATACCTCTGTGAGAAACAAGAGAAAATAACGGCCGGAGTACCTACTTGCATGGATGACGAGAATCTACAAAAAATTATTATGGATCTATTCGAGGCGGGGACAGAGACCACGAGTACAACCATCTATTGGTTCGTTTTGTACATGATCAACTTTCCAGATGTTCAAGAAAAGGTGTACAGTGAGATCAAGGGAATAATATGAACAGAGAGGACCCCGAACATGCTGGACAGACCAAAGTTGTCTTACCTGAATGCTGCTCTTCTGGAAACACAACGTTTAGCTAGCATTATCCCTCTCTCCGTGCCGCACTTGTGTTCTGAAGATACAACCCTGAGAGGTTATACCATACCCAAGGGAGCCTTCATCATCCCCAACCTGGACTCTGTTCTACACGACAAGACCATCTGGGGAGAAGACGCCATGACCTTCAAGCCAGAACGCTTCCTTGATGTCAACGGTAAACTACAGGACCGAGAAGAGATGATCCCTTTCGGTATAGGGAGGCGGGTCTGTCTGGGCGAGGCTTTAGCAAAGATGGAGCTCTTCTTATTCCTCACTAACATGCTACAAAGGTTTCAGTTTTTACCAAAGGACAAAGTACCACCAAACTGCACTCGCTACATCCTTGGACTTAACTGCGCGCCTCTCAGTTATGAGGTTCGGGTGGTGAAGAGGAAATAGAGAAGTCTTGACAGTACAACATCAATCACATCTCTATTGTTGTTTCCTATATGTATCTAATTCATCATCTGTACCAACATTTAAAAAAGAATGTACAAAAACAGTAACATTTTACTCTGCAGCAAATTGGATGGTTGTGTTGGAAGTGTTTATGGGCTAGTTTGACAGACGGTTGGTAGCAATCATATTAAGTCAGTGGTTTCATACAATGTTAGTGTATTATGCTGGATGCTATTTGCTGAATAGCTTCTCTCGTGGCTGAATCTGCCAATATTGGACAGACAGATCCGTCTGCAGATTAAACAATATGCTTTTGTGGTGCCTGACCTCGTCTTCTTTCTCCTGCCCCTTTTGTCTTCTGAATGTAATATCAACCCTCTTCGAAAGTTGCTGTGCCATTTTTTGTTTTTGTTCTCCTGCTACGATCTGCAGCCTACGCTTCCAGTTTCTTTCACTGACAGAAAACTAATTCAAGGATACCCAGTTATTGACTTGATGAGCTTATTATGCGCAGGAAACCCCACTCCATGTAAGGGAGGCTGTTCAGGCTTTAGCCTCTGCCAGAAAAAGGTTTAACTTGTCTCCATAACTTAACCACAAAACGCAAGCCTTGCTTCCTGAAGGGTTGCAATATTAACATGTAGTCTCTGCAGCTCCATGTCGATGAAGGCAGTTTTACTTGTTTTCTACATTCGTGAGTTTGTTATTATTTAACCCAGAACAAATGGTCCTAACGTAGCATGTACCGAGTATAGCCGCGATAGCTCAGTGGTTAGTGAACTGGACTACAAAAAAACAAAGGTTAGGGTTCGATCCCAACCGACGGCTTCCGGGTTCACCCAGCCTTAAATGGGCACCGGATTTTTTTTCTGGGAAAGTAAAGCGGCACGGGCGTAATACCGAGCACATTACCCCAAAAAACATGTGCCGAAGGTCTGTAAAATTTATGGTCACTAGCACCATATTCCCTATACGCCGCCACTTGGCGTGACGGGGGTACTTTACTTTTTTTTTATGTACCGAGTATGAGAGATGTTTTCCTACTATTGTGTCCTAACGGGGGCGGAAGTGACATTATTCTTTGCTTGCTATGTCTGGGCCAATACTATGGAGATAGTGAATCAATTCAGAGGAAAAGGTATGTTTACAGCACTCTGAAAAAAATGACAAATAATCAACAACAGAAAAAAAAACAAAGAACAATATATGGTCCGAAGCAGGATCGAACCCGTACTCAGTTTCCGAGTGCTGTAAACATACCACTGCCTCTGAATTGATTCGCTGATTATCGCCTCGAAGGTTGCCCTCTATAATAATATTCATTTATTATTATTTGTCCCCTATGGAGATAGTGCTTTGGCCAAACGCACCACCCCCACTCACCAAAAGGACTCACTCGGCTCAAAAAGGAACGAGGTCTTTACGTTCGAAACCAAAGTTGAGTTGCAGGGAAGCCAGAGGATATACCGCCCATTGTCTTGGAGAACCCCCTTCAGATTTTGTGTCTGAGTTTACTCCCGTTACCTTCCAACTCTCTGAAGTCTTCTGACGGCAGTCAGCGAACTGGACAAGAAAGCCACTTTCAGAAATAGGCATTTGCCGGTGAGGTAGTAAAAACAATGATCTGTCACCGATAGATCAATTCCGATTGAAAAGATCAAACATCCTGTTAACAAAGAGGATTTCACCGGCCTGTCAGAAGTTAACCACAACACGCATGAACAGAACATTAAATCAAAGCAGCACACCTTGTGTAACCGGCGTATTTCGAAACGACACACACTGTAACGGAAGACAATCCATACGCTGACGTTGTCTTGAACAGGTGTTGAAGTGTGGGAAACAAATAAATGCATTATGAAATCAGAATTAAAGGTTTTACAAATTATCGTTATTGTATCTATCATTCCGCAGAATGTTACATCATCTCTATATATGAATATATGTATCAAACTATATTTACGCATATTCTTTTATTAACAATCTCACCACATATTCCGTGACATTAAAACTAACACAATGACACACACCTACCTATCAAACACCAACATTATCTTCAGCAACATAATAATAAATAATTGCTGCTGTCCGAGGCTGAAGCATGTAATGGCTGAAATCAGACGTCGTCTGCACGACCAGACAGTGAAGGATGGGATTAAAGATTCAACAAAGAAAACAAATAAAAAAGACACAATAAGGGGTCAAGGCAAAGAAATGCAAATAAATGCATACAAAATGCGAAGCTGCAATAAAGCTAAATGTGAGGGAGAAGTGAAAATATATATACATACATATGTATGTGTTCATATGTATGGGTGTAGGTATATATATATATATATATATGATTTGGTTTTTTTTTTATTCCTGCCGATTTGAGCCGAAACGTCGTTTAAATTTGTGTCGTCTATCAATTACGTAAAACTTTTACCATGCCATTTTTTATACTTTTATTTTAAAGTCACAATAACAATTGTCTCTTGCTGTAGGAGATGTAAGGTTCAACACTGGAGAGAGCAAAGAATTTTAACGAAAAGTTGTGATAACCCTGAGCTGATAACGTAGAAACTAGTGCAGTGGAATAATGGATCTAGAAATGAGTAAATAAATGAATATGACAATGTTTAAGGTATTTTTTGATGACACCAGACAACAACGTCAAAACGGGTATTCACTGTAAGAGACAGACATGTTGCTGAACTGTACTACAGGTACCTCCGTTTTCTTAGCTTCTTATATGAATGTCACATTTGGTGAACATACACAAATAATAACCAATGGTAAATGATAAACGTCGATTATGTCTGTCAGTGCATTTGTGTAATGTAAATGAAACACCGTGAACTGGAAATGTTGACTCATTTCACTTCTGTAAACAGTGAAGTTATATTTGTTTTATTTAGAATAGTTTTCCGTATTCACAAATATAGAGTGGTATGTCGTGTAATATATACTCTGAGAACGTTCAAAGAATTAACAAATATATTGCTGAATCTATTTAGTCTCATAGCTTCTCCATTTTTTGCGTTCCTTTTTTTAAAAACAAAAATGCTGTTCAATAGCGATGGACTTATATTTGTCTTCACATTATATATAGATGACGTCTAATTTATTTTTAAACTATGGAATCCCTTCTTTTTGCTTGATATTGGACTTGAAATAAAACTGTTTGAGTCTAATTTTATTGCTGTATTTATTTGTTTGTTTCTTTTTTAAATGTGCACTCATATGAAACAAATGTTAATTCCAAACTGTTTTTGCTGTTTGTTTTATTTAACGATTTTGAGATTTATTAATTTAAATTAAAAGAGAACATGATTTTACAGTTAGTAAAAAAACTGCCTATATATTTCTATGTCTCCCAGCTTGCTTTCCCTCTTCTCCAAATAAATATACAAACAGAAAAAGCAAAAGAAAACTCATTCACTGATTTCTCCTCACAGTTTTCAAATAATAAAGTTATATATATATATATTTTAAGAAATATTTTTCATTTCTATTTTCTCTATTTTCTGTTGCATAAAACATTCTCGACCGTGGGTGAGGTACACCAAACGTTTACAATATAGTCAGTTCAAATGAATGGATTTCTGAGACCGACCTATCTTTATCACCCATTATCAGTTACTTATCCAGTCTTTCGTACCGAGTTGCACCATGACAAGAAGCAGCGCGTACACGAATGTAACTAAAACGACGTTACAAATACAAATCACTCTAGACTGCTGCCACTATGAAGAGGACATCAATGGGTTAAAGCTAAAACAAATAGTATATGACCGGCTATAGACCGTAGGTCTACCTCTGACGAACAGATTATGTCTTGCTGCAAAGCTCTGCATAAAGAGTTTCCTATTACTCAATTCGACTCTATTGTAGAACTGATGTAGTCGATTCATGGACGTCAAGAAGACCAAGCTCTTGTCATTATCGTAGAGCTGTACTCAGTGAACAATGAGGCCAATACACGACTGGAATTGATGTTGCAACAAGGAAGTGGATGTGCAGGTTGCTGACAATTGAAGAAGAAGATGATTTGTGCTTGACTTGCAAAGTGATGGAGATAACCATAAATATAAAATAATTACAGTATTAAATATGCGGGGCCGCGAAGTAGAGCTGCCGAGAACAATAAAGTAAACATAAATTTGGTGTACATTACTCATAACGTGCTTAATTCAGCTGTCTTATTCTAAACCAGATGAGTGAAATAAGCCAGATCTGAATAGTAAGTCAGATCAATGATATAACCCAGATGAGTGAAATAAGCTAGATCAGTTAAATCAGGAAAATTGAAAAACTTAATGCCATCAGGGAGGCAGGGAACGCTGGTGATTCAGTCAAAGATCATTAATCTGCAACCATGTTCTGACTGCACGGATATCAGGTCAAATCTGAGAATGTCAAAAAAGAGCGCTGCCAGGGCGGGGGGGGGGGGAGAGAAAGAGAGACAGAGAGGAACAGACGAATAAGAAATCAGTCAGCAAAAAATTGAACTCACCAGTCTTCACACACTCCACTCAAAGACATACTGCCAAAGAGATTTGAGCACTTATGGACATGTCCCATGTACAATGAGGATGATTCGTTGACTAAACTGAACTAATTAACTAAACACACAGGGCAATCTATTTCTTATAATTAAAATATAACAATTAATTACTCTTTCCAATGGATCAGTAGAAATTGTATAATTATTCTCACGTACTACAGCCATAAAACGATCACAACTTATCTTCACTGTTTTGTCACAGTCCTCAAACTGACAAAGGAAAAAAAAACGACCAAGGGAACAATATAAGTTTTGTCTCAATATGAATCTGAGAAAGTTGGTCTCACATTAATTGTTATTTATGAACCCAATTCTACTCTGTGGGTGCTACAGGACAACCAATGGTAGCAAGAATCGTCTGTTGAACCCAAATATGATTAATGAGCAGGAATACACTGCTACTTATAAAATGGTGCGAAATAGCAGAATAATGAGGCTATGAATGGTTAAATTAACAGTTAAACGAAAGAAAAATGTGTTAAATTAACATATAAATGTGGTAAAGAAGTGTTAAATTAATAGAAGAATTAGGCAAGGAATTGCTAAATTAATAAAGAAATGCGATAAGGTCCTTCTTCTGTATACTACCTAAGATCCATTATATAACCGTGTTCTGACTTTTTTTGTATATGACACGACACCGCACATTCAAGAATCAACAAACCTTGTGTGTTACAAGTCAGTCCTCATTTATTATGTTACATACAGATATATATAGATGCTATCAGACTGTCCTTCCTAGCGTCTCTGTTCTGTAGATATTTGTTCGATCTAATAAGTCTTGGCCGCTGAAGCGACTACCGTCAGTGTTGTACCTCAGCTATTCCTATAGTGGATATTCTAGCTGTCTCTCTATCTAGCTCTCTTTCGTCTGTGTCTTCTGTTTGTAACGTTCTCCAATGGCTATCTCGGTGCCTATCTCTAGTTCTCCGTCTCTCATTCTAGTTCTCGTCCTCTAGTTCTGGTGCGTGACTTCTAATTCTGATCTGCAATTATAATTCTGCTTTCCTGTAGTTCTGCTTCTCTATTTCTCAAATTTCTAGTCTCTTCTCTAAGTTGAAGTACTTATATGACTATCTCAGTTCATATCGGTCCCTAGTGCTTGGCTATCTCTGTCTGTTCCTAAGTCTCTCTGTCTTCCTAAGTTCTGTGTCTCTTCCTAAGTTCTCTCCTAAGTTCTATATATTAAGTGTGGAAGTCTCTTAGCTTTTATACTCCTGTCTTTTGACCAACAGATTACATTTTCTCCTGCCAACTATGGCATTGACAGGTTCCACTCCTCTCTGCACTCAGGTGACTCTCTCTCTAATTGTCTGATACCACGTGGCTAGCGCTTCATTTGTTTATGTTCCCCACTAACGGCTAGGGTCATTCCCCCGCCATCTGGCAATTTTAGTTTATATATACCCAACGCTAGGGTCATTCGCCCGCCATCTGGCAATTTTAGTTTATGAATTCTACCTTCCTACTGACAGCTAAGATACATTTCCACCAGTGGTCAATCAGTGCGGTTTCCCATGGTCTCTAGCCATCCCTATGTTAATTTTGTCTAATCCTGTTTGTCCTCACTACTTATGATTTAAATATGTATGTATAGAGCCATATCTATGGAATGTTAATCTGACATTGTTCTTGAATGATGTCCAAGTTAGTGAGACATCAGAATCGTGTGGCGGCGGCTACAAGAAGCGGAGAACATCAAGTTCTGCTGCTATAAAGGAGACTTGCCTTGCTATCCCAGAATTGCCTTAAATGGAATCACTGTAGTTGAAAACTTCCCTCTTGTGTAAACTACACATTCACATCTAAGAGTGAATCAGTGAAGGTCACAAAATCATATTCTCTCTGTGGTTTTACTAACTACAGGTCATGTGCTTCTGTTGGATTGGAAATGACAAATTACCACCACTGTGTGTCTATATGTTTGGAATTGGAGTCATCAATGACGGCCTAACATCATCAAGCGTTATGACGATCATCATTTTTGGGAGGACGTGAACTCCCATGGTATATGGTGGATAGGCGGCAGGAACCATTGAAGGCTATGTCTGAAAAGTGTTCCTTCTTGCAGTTTCCTCATATTCCAAGTCCGGCTTGTTGCAGGAGCTACTGAGTTAAGTGCTCTGTGCACACCGTGAGCTGTGTGTCTCATCCGTTTTGATCCTGCTTCGATATCCCGCTTGTTTACGATGAATGATGATATCGTATGACAGGGAACAGTTGGCTGTGTTCACTTTCTGCGCGGTTTCGCCTTATGTCTTTTGGCGTGTGCTGAGACTGCTACGATGGGGACTACAGTTACCTTTCTTTGTTTGGGAGATGAGTTGGTAATTCGGATGATTCCACTGGCACGGGCGGTTGAGCAATTATGGATTTTAATTCGTTTGCTGTGATGCCGAGGCCTTCCATAACCAATAACAATAACAATGTATGTTTCATCATTCACGGTTAAAGTTAATCTTGCTCACTGGCAGACATATAGTTTATGTCTGTCAGTCACTTGTGATATGTAAAATAACACACAATGCAATAGAAATGTCGATTCATTTCAATTTGGAAATGTTTGGAGACTTTTCTCTTCCCTAGGGAAGACTTTTTATTTTTGATTTCCCTTGTATTTCTTCTTTTAGTTCGAGATTATTTGTTTGAAAATTATTTAAAAATTTTAAATACATTTTTGTACGTGTGTTGTATGTTTGTTCCCGCTGAATGCCTATTGAGCCGACATGTCGGTCTGGTTTGTGTTGTCCACTTGTTACGTGAAGCTTTAACCATCCCGTTTTATTCTATTGTTTTTTCTATATCTATATTTTTAAAATTTCTCTTCACAATTAGCTACACTACAGCTTCCCAATGTTATACATTTATTTACATTTATTTGTCTGTCATGAGTTTACCATATTTTGGGAATTAAACAAAAATATTAACAATAAAACTCAACTACCATTTATTCACAAGTGTAAAACCTATCTGACGTAGACACACATTAATAGAGATTTTTCGAAACTCGAAAAAAAATGAATTCGTAATGGAAGTCATACGATACTTTAGTTTAACACATCAAAAATAAATAAAAATATCATTTTCTATAGATCACTTCTTCTATGATATAAGTAAAGTAAAGTACCCCCGTCACGCCAAGTGGCGTATAGGGAATATGGTGTTAGTGACCATAAATTTTACAGACCTTCGGCACATGATTTTTGGGGTAATGTGGTCGGTATTACGCCCGTGCCGCTTTACTTTCCCAGGAAAAAATCTGGTACCCATTAAAGGCTGGGTGAACCCGGAAGCCGTCGGTTGGGATCGAACCCTACCTCTTATCCTTTGTAGTCCAGTTCACTAACCACTGAGCTATCGCGACTCTCTCTTCTATGATATAGTTACTTAAAATTACGTTTCTTTTCGAAAGTCGAACCCTAAGGGGAAGAAACTGGTTACCATGCGTATGTTTTAGCAAGTATACAAAAGAGTGAATTAATTGAAATAGTTTTTATTCGACTAAATAAATGGATGAGATATTTTATTAGCAAAACTCTGACACTTAGAAGATAAGAATGGGAACCGTGTTGTATTCTCTTTAGGAAAGCAATGTTTATCCCGGCTTACTGACTAACTGACTAATCTAGGCACTCATCATCGCACTCCCTAAGTCTTCGCTAATATCAACAAATTGAATTTGAAGACAATGTAAACTACAGCTGAAAACTACTTGGCAAAAGGTCAACAACATAAATCCTAAATAGCTGTCGAGATCGAATGTTGTGGACATGAACATGACGTACGCAGCAGGCATGGTACCTGATGATGATGATGATGTAAGCTACAAAGCGCTATATACAACAACACGGTCTGAAGCAAAACGAGTCCAGCTTGGGCTAGAAAAAAGCAAAAACACAGAAGCCAACCAACTATTGGGGGCTGCGTTAAGATAAAAAACAGACTACTAAGGACAAGATTGAAAGGTTCAATTTTCCAGGTTTATTCAGCATTAATTAGGTACTTGATTTGTCTTTAATGAGAAAGGAAACCCGTATAAGCGTAATGTTGACCACATTACCCCTACGCCCCCGCCCCCCCCTCCCCCAATAAAAAAATTAATGAGTCGATGGTTTATATAAATGCGGACATTAACACCACATTCCCCACATGTGGTGTGACGGGGATCATTTCTTTTCCTTCATTTCAACCAACTATATCTACATTACCCTCTGGGTTGAAATGTTTAAAAAATACCCTGGTTCGACATTTCGTTGGCAACTGCTCAAATAAAAACACCAGATGTACCCCAGATGTATTTATGGCTGTCCTCATCATTCGTCTGCTTCTAACACCAATTGTCGCTCATCATCATCAAGTTTGGGCCTGCTGGTGTAGGTGATCATATCTCTCCACAACTTTAGATCTCAACAGTTATTTATCATTTCTGTTGTTGACCTTCTGCCAAGCGATTCCCTTAAGCTTAGGATACAAACAGGTGTCGCTAGGGCACCATAACAGCACTCGTAACCCTCTCCAGCTCTACTAGATTGATTACCTGGCAGCGGGCAGAAATTTTGTTCTCTTGTGGCGAGGCGCTGCGTTGATGACTACCAATTCTATCATATTTCGGGCTGTCCATTGACCTTTGTGCTTTCTATTGTTCTTTATTTATGAAATTTTCCGAGTGTTGTAAATATACTTGCCCCTCCCGATAACTTATGAGTTGCTCTTACTCGCAAGTTTCCGTTCCCAATAAAATTCATTTATTATTATTTGCTTCTTCATGTCTCTCTATCTTCATTCATTCTTTGGGACTCTGCAAAGCAGGGGTCTGTCCTTTCTTTGATGTTATCTTCTCACCACTTGCTCCGTCTTTCTTTGCAAATATACAAACAGCTGTCCTTAACTTTGACAAAAATCGCTAGTCCGATCAGGACAGAGCTATTCAGACCTGACACGGTCTACCCTTACACTATAGCAGTTTACACAACAGCTTATCTTTTATGTGTCACCGTATTTTAGTTTATTTCTTCAACCTCCTTCGTCAGAACTATGTCTGTATACGATTCTTTTATGGTACATTTCATTTGCTTTTATTTCGTACATTTTAATAACAGATGAGACACTGTTAACACTTGGCTCTTATGTGAAGGATAATGAAAGCTCTCTCATATCGGAGATCTATCGAAGGGGGAGGACACACAGAAAACAAACTACTGCTGCCTAGCAGTAACCACCACCATCATCATGTGCCATTTTGTTTGCTTGTGGAGTAGGCGGTCATGTCCTTCCGCAATTCTCTGTCCATGGTGGATCGTACCAATTCTGTTGTTGACTGTTTACCACGCCAAGACACCAAGCTACCTAGTAACTACTCTCTATATCAGCGATCTTACTTTCCCTGTATTTTACCAGTTATAAGTATTTCAACTTTCATCTTCTCTCATGATGTGTTTGAAAAATATCGATTATTTCTTTCTGTTTGTTTTAAGAGCTCTCTTTTTATGTTGGCATCGCTGAGAATTTCCTCGCTGGTTTATTTTAGCCATTCAATGAACTCTCAACATCTTTCTGATAAATTCCAGCTCTGTGACCTCTATTTATCTATTCATTTGTGTGTCTGCTGTCATGATTTGCTGCCATTGGTCAACATTGACTCTATATAGTCAACGAGAAACTCTCTTTTTCACTTCTATTGACTTGGACGTTTGTACAAACTTTTTTTCCATTTTCAGAAATGCTACTTTGGCTAGTACTATACTACGTCTTACATCAAACCTGATCCGACCTACAAAAGACAGAGTGTGTTAGCCACGCCGTAGCTTCACTGTAAACAAATCAGGATAAATATGCCTGTACATTTACTGATCAAGCGATTAGCCTACTTTGTGTCACGATGCTGTTCCTAACCCTTATATATAGAATAGGACAAACGCCCAAGCTTGCATGATCAAAGGATTTGAATGCAGGAGAAAAATATACCAGATGCAAACCATCAATTCGTACAAACTTCTCACAATTTCTAGTATTTATGGTAAAATGTAACTTTTAAAACAAGCACCAGTGCTTGTGTAATCTTAACAAACACAAAATTTCCTGTTCCAACAATCAACTCCAGTGAATAATGTTGATAAAAACAGTGTTTGAAAAGTTGCCATGTTATTACACTCCTACTCGGACATTATCTATGTTTGTCCATAGTCGTCATACAAGTCAGTTGGAGGCGTGTTCGAACCTAAGTAACCTCGATCAGCCCTTTTTATAAATGGAGTGAAAGAAAACCTCTAGTCAAACACATCGTGACGACTCTTATGCATTTGTTCTCCAGACTGCCAAGTCGACACTTGAAGTGGGACAAATGCTCTAATGATATTTGTCTTTTACGTAACTATAATTTAATACTTTAAAAAAATCCCTGGACTGATTATTCTAAGTGTATATTGCCAATGTCAATGTATGAATTATTTAAATAATAGGAATTTACTAAAACAAACTCTGCTATAACAACTCTATAATTACCACGATCCTACTTGAAACTCCGTATTAACGACTCTATAATTACCATTATCCTACTTGAAACTCCGCTTTAAAGTCTCTATAATTATCATGATCCTACTTCAAACTCCGCTGAAACAACTCTGCAATTACCATGATCCTACTTCATCTTCAGCTATAACAACTCTACAATTACCACGATCCTATAACGACTCAACAATCCCTTTGATTTCCAGTTCCGACTCAGCGGGTGTGCTATATTTCTATTTTTATGGAGCGATTATGTGATGACCTGTTCTGGGCTGGGTGGATCCGTTTATATAACTCCGAAAATGCTGAGTCATGGACATTACAGATAATGAGTAATGGTATGAATATAAAAAATATCCCCAATATCTACTGAGGTTAAACTACATGATAGTAGATTGATAAGTATTTTGTGTTCATACAAAAACTCAAGGTCGCGATATTATTGCCTGTTCCTGCAGCTTGGGGCGGCTAAGAGTAAGAGGATACTTCTATTACGTCTCCAAAGAGTATTTCTTTTCAAATTCAGTTTGTCTACAAGTGAATGTCTATTGCTGTGTTGTGGTTTAATCACGCTTTGAAAGCTGTTACTATTAGTCCAGCAATCTGAGCTCTACGTGGCATTTACGGATAGTGAATTAGATTTCTTGAACCAAAGTGTATAAAAAAAGAGGCCAACCCAGGAAGACACTAACAAACATTGAGGGGAGAAACAACATCATCAGGCATCACCTGGAGCATGGAGAGCCTTGTCTACAGTTTCTGTGCCAGTCTATATGCTGAAATTGAGCCGAAGACGGCTCGAAAGAACAATATATATATATACATATGGTTATTTGGTTATGGGAGGCCCCGGTATCACTGCAAACGAAATAAAATCAATAATTGCTCAACCGCCCGTGCCAGCGTATTCATCCGAATTAATATCTCATTTCCCAAACAAAGAAAAATAACTGTAGTCCCCATCGTTGCAGTCTCAGCACACGCCAAAAGACATAAGGCGAAACTGCGCAGAAAGTGAACACAGCCAACTGTTTCCTGTCATACGATATCATCATTCATCGTAAACAATTGGAATATCGAAACATGAACAAAACGGATGAGACACACAGCTCACGGTGTGCACAGAGCACCTAACGCAGTAGTTCCTGCAACGAGCGGGACTTGGAATATGAGGAAACTGCAACAGGGAACAATTTTCATGTTCCCGCCGCCTGTCCATCATATACCGGAAGACATATATATATAGAGAGAGAGCAAGAGACTGTCTCTTTCTCTTTCTTCTTACGTGCGACTAGCCAGTCTACTTTAAACTCACCACTTGTAGGAGAATAGGATCTTGTTTTAGCTAGTTCTTGTTCCCTGAAGACAAATCATAATAAATGAATATAATTATAGAGGGAAACTTCCAAGACGATAGATCAGGGAATCAATTCAGGGGAAGAGCTGTGTTTACAGCACTCGGAATAAAATAACATATAATCAACAACAAAAAACAAAGAACAATAGATGGTCCGAAACAGGATCGAACCCTTACTCCTCGACACAGCGCCTTGCCACGAGAAACCACAAGCTAGAGCACACGGCCAACTCAGCTATGTACAAAGGTAGCTATCGTTGGCTGTCTTTCATGCAGGTGTACTCGTGACTATAACATTGGGTTACGAACACAACTCGGGAACACATGGTTTTTATGTATTTTCCTTTTAAGACAAGCATCACCCGGATAGGGTAGGGCTGAATACTTGCGTTGCAGACAAACAGTTATAGGACGACTGTGCCGAGGAATACGGATTCCTGCTTCGGACCAGCTATTGTTCTTTGTTTTTTTCCTGTTATTGATTATTTGAGACTTTTTTTCCGAGTGTTGTAAACATACCTCTTCCCCTGCAATGATTCGCTTGTTCCCTGACCCAGACGTAAACTATTAGCTATATTAAAATGATATTATATAAATGAGTGCAATAAGTAACTTATTGAAGCCATAGAAACAATCATCATATTTTGGCCATGTAATGAGAAGGGAACAGCTGGAATATATTGTAACAACTGGGAAAACTGAGGGACGAAGAGATAGAGGGAAGCAAAGAGAAAATATACCAGACAGCTTAAGAGAATGGCTTGGCAGAAAGTCAACCACAGAAATGATAAATAACTGTCGAGATCGAAAGTTGTGGCGAGACATGATCACCTACGCCAGCAGGCCCGGTACTTGATGATGAGTTACAACAAATTAAACATTAGCTTATAATGATGTCATGTTTTTATCTAATGTCATAATTCAAGTAGACTGTTCTTAAAGAAAATTTAATGCCCCTGTCAAATTTGTGTTTATATCGTTTTCAAGTGTCAGCACTGTTTTGTTCGATCGATAACAAGTTTAGATAGCTGGCAGGCAGCTATGTATTGAAGTAGCAGCTATGTATTGAAGTAGCAGCTATGTATTGAAGTAGCAGCTATGTATTGAAGTAGCAGCTATGTATTGAAGTAGCAGAGTTTATAGTTCACTTCCCAAAGCCGAGGCTATTATTAGCCAGTTGTTCAGTTCTGCGACAAGATTACAATGGCTGTAATTAGTCATCGTGTGCTCTTCCTTGTACAATTAACAATGAATTTATCACAACAACCGTTTGAGTTTCAATTACTTAAATACCTCATAAATCATTTATTTTGTATTCCATTTCGTTAGCCCCATCATAGTCTTTTTTTTTCTCTGGCTCGTTCAGTTTCTCATTCTTTCATCCTTCACTACTTTTGTCAGGTTTTCCCTTTATTCTTTTCTAAGTGTATAATAACCTGTTTTTCTTATATTTATATTTTTTAGCTTTCCTATATGTCAACAACATCTTTCCTAAAAAGGAAAGTATCAAGAATCAAAATTGGATGACTGAATCCATATAAGAAAAAAATGGATAAAAGAAGGCAGGCAAAGAACACCAGCAAATATTCCAAAAAAGACAGCGAAATCCACAATATGTGCAAACAGACAAAAGAGGACTGGCTCAATCAAAAATGTCTAGAAATCGAAACCA
Source organism: Megaustenia siamemsis (assembly GCA_032433765.1). Classification (NCBI taxonomy): domain Eukaryota; kingdom Metazoa; phylum Mollusca; class Gastropoda; order Stylommatophora; family Ariophantidae; genus Megaustenia; species Megaustenia siamemsis. Next base: position 26,764,877 of record JAVIAB010000124.1, read on the forward strand.
TGAAAAGGCAACAAGATTTTAAAGGGATGCAAACAGAAATAAAAAGAATGACTAACCAAATTTTAAAAGTCACAGATGGGTGTTGTATTGTAAACAAAAAAGGATAAATATTAGCAGACAGTAAAGATATGTTCAACAGATGACATGAATACACAGCAGAACTATTTTAAAAAATGACAGTGATATGATAATGATAAGAAACCAACCATGATGTATATTATATGTCAGGTTATAAAATCTGAAAATCTGAAGAAGAGTAAGCTATAAGTTAAATGAAAAATTGGAAAGCTGCAGGGCTGGAAAACACTTAGAATGAGATGATAAAAGCCCTAGGAATTTTCGGCATAGAATTATCACTGACCTGTGCAATTATATATATATATATATATATATATATATATATATATATATATATATATATATATATATATTTATATAAGAAAAATAGGTTTGATCAGCCACAAACAAAAATCACGCTTAAAGCTATAAGGGGAAGAGTTCAAAATAAAATCAATATTGAATTAACATAAAAACAATTTGGATTTAGAATGAACAGTGGGGCAAGAGAAGCCATCTTCTGAATGAGAATGATAAAAGAAAATGCATAAAAGTAAACGAACCTATTTATGCATGATTCATAGACTACTACTAAGTTTTTGACATAATACACGATAAGCAACAAATAAAATGTGTGAAAGATATATATCAGGATGATGCTGACATAAGACTGATACCCAATTTATACTGGAACAAACAGCTGTGATAAAATACAATGAGAACTCTGCACCTATTGATATAAGAAGAGAAGTGAGGCAGGACTGCATTCTATCATCTTGTTTATTTAACTGATGCACCGAGCAGATCTTCAAAAACATCATGGGATGTCAGGATTAAACATCAGTGAATATATCATCAATAATCTAAGATACACTAACATAATGGGATGCCAGGATTAAACATCATTGAATATATCATCAATAATCTAAGATACACTAACGATACTACATTAACGGCAACAACTGCAGTAGACCTACAACAACTGGTGAACAAAATTAAAAAGATAATTACAAAATATGGATTGGAAATAAGTATTAATGAGACTAAAACTATGATTATTAGCATAGCAAAGACAAAGTATACAAGAACATATTGAAGTAGATGGAAAAAAACCTAAAAAGAGTTAAAGAATATCTTGAACATATTATAACTACGAATATCAAATGCCGTATTTACTGAATATTCCTATATGGCGCAGAAACATGGTCATTAAATAATAAAACATAAAAGAAAATTAAAGCCTTTGATATGTGAATCTATAGGAAAATGGAGAGAATGGGTTGGACGAAAAGAAGACAAACAAGGAAATTCTGAATCAGCTGAAAATGAAACAAGAAATACTCAACACAATTCGAAAAACCAACTGGACCAGTTCCGACATGGGAACAGGCATACTACCATTCTAAAAGTCATCTTGGAAGGGAAGGTTCAAGGTAGATGTGGCAGAGTCAGACCAAGACCAAAGTGGATGATAACATGATAAGGTGGTTAGGTGAGCCTATGACAATGTGCACCATCAAGACAAGAGACAGAGTGAAATGACTCTCCATGGTAGCCAACCTTTAATGTGGAGACGGCACTGAATGAATTAATGAAGCATTCCTATCTTGTCTTTAAATAATTTCTCTTCTAATTTAACATGTCTATGAACATTAAATCAAATTAACCATACAGATTTTCACGCAATCTGTATCTATTTACAGAAAATCCACTGTAAACGGTCATTCTCAGTTCCAAGTCGAGATACTGATTGGCCAGAATTTGTAATTATTTCACAATCTTTATATATGATAATGGCCCGTGTGTTACCGGGGCCTCATTACGTAGGATGTAAAGAATAGTGACACTGTGACCTTCCAGGCATGTCGTAAGAGGCGACTAAGGAGGTTGATCGATGGCTTGACAAGCTGTCATTGTAAAAAGCATTGTTATGGAAACAGACCATAGATTTTAGAAGCAGTGATCTCTGCAATATGTGCCATTTTGGCACGCAAGGTTTTTGTTTTTGAGATTGTGGTTCTGCCCTATGTGCCGTCTTCGGCTCGAAAGGACAATAGATAGATAGATGATAATAATGTCGATCAGTCGCTTTAATTTTTTTTTTTACATTTTTAAATAACGAGTTGTAAAATGACTAAGGGAAAAAAATGGTGCAAGAGCTAAAGCTTATTAATATGAATCATACATTGATTTATACTGCTCGAGTAGAGTCGGTAAACATTCGATAATTTCTGTTTTTGGATATTAATTGCTCGAAACAAGATGAGGCTCATCTAAAGAGACGTTGAGAAGAACACTAACAGGAAAGGCAAAGATAATGTGCATTCACTTCCTTACTGTGATTGAGAAGCTCTTTCAGATTAGGGACTTACGACATGAAAGATTTCGAGGCATGTGTGACGTCACTGAAAGGATGTATGAAAGATTGTGACATGTTTTGACGTTAAATTTGTTGTTAGCATTATTTACAACATCAAACGAATGTAATTGCATACAAAATAGTTTATTATTTCACAAAATTCATTGATACTCTATTTCTGACTACTGTGCTGTACTGAACTTAGAACACAACAAGACTGGCCATAAATGAGGTGATGCGATCAAATTGGAGACAGAAAGTCAAGGAAGCGAACTAAGGTGCAAAGAAAAAAAGTCTATTAGAAACAAGTAGCATAACAACTGACACCAGAATAAAGCACATATGGGAAGGCGAGAGAAATTGATGCCTTCAGCTGGTTTCCAGTAAATCGAGGTAATTATACAAGAGCAACAAAAATTAATTGTTTTTTTTATTAAAATGAAACTAGTTGATTACACTTTTGCAGCCTTTTTATTATTTATTATTATTTATTCACGGTTAGCGCTTAAAGTCAGGCCAAAGTACAGGTTTCAACATTGAGTTACACTTATTGTACAAGAGTACCTGCACTTTGTGTAAATAGAGACGTTTCCATGGACGAGATCAAGTTTGCTGCAATAGCTAGATAATAGATCTGCAGAGACTTGAGCACTTCTTATTTTGGCATATTTGTCTATTTGTGCAACATAATCACATCTGCGTATTTCAAATTGACTCTGTCTTGGTACGTACGCTCATTGTTTTACCTTAGTGGTTGTGCTTTGACGTATTTTCATAATCTTATTAAGTAAACCATATATTAATATAGGTTTAAGGTATAAAAGGTTATATTAAGGTATAAGGTATATATATATATATATATATATGTTTATTTTTTCATGTCATCATTTCTATATTTTTTCCCATTACAATTTAGCAGTGTTGAATTGATTGCTCTTATGTTCTTTTATATTTCTAGAATTGTTATCTTCTTTAATATGACATACATGTTCTACATGCCAATGATCTACAATGCTATGGTAATTGTTTATGTGCTTATTTGAAGCTGCAGAACACAATGTATTTTGTATTTTCTTGAACACAACAGTCATTTAAATGACTGAATACAGCTTGTCTCTCCACAAGAAAATTTTGCATTTTTGTAATGAAATTAAAGAAAACAGGGTGAGTGGTATAAATCTATCCAATGCTGTTGGTCTGGTGCTGTTGATTGTATAGAGGAGGGTAAAGCATGCCCCATATGTAACATAATATGATTAATATGCATATATTTTTTTCCCAAAAGAGTGAAATATTAACCTTTAGAGTACCGGGTCACAGTATCTGAAGGTGAGGAAGTAAACATTGCTTTTTTTTTTAAATATATCTCCTAAACTCACTAAGTCAGGTACACATTTTTTTTCATTAGGATTAAGTGGAGAACTGAAGCTGTTAATTAAACCAGGTTCATTTTATGACCAAGCCAATACGTTATCACGAAACTGTTGGTGCTCTCCAGTTGATAATTTAGTGCACGATTGTTTAAACATAAACAAGTAGAAGGTTTATTGCTATGTATGAACATTTAGAACTGAGCATATTATGAGCAAGAAGATCCTGACAACTGTTCGCAATCTAATGTCGCATGATTTAAGAATTAGTTGAAATATGTGTCTCCTGCCATGGTAATCAATCTCAGACCGACTAAGGCCACTTTGTTTCCACCGACACGGATTTTAACTTTACCTGCCGCTGAAGTTACGGACCATAAACGTTCTTCCCAAGACAGATAATAATAAATGAATATTATTATATAGGGAAATTTCCAAGTCGATAGGTCAGCGAATCATTTCAGGGGAAGAGGAATTCCAACGCTCGGCTGTTCGTAACCCTATGCTATAGTCATGAGTGCACATGCGTGAAAGACGTTTCCAATGACAGTTACTTTTTTGGTTGCGTCCGTGTGTCTAGCGTTGTGTTTCTCGTGGCTAGGCGCCGTGTCGAGGAGTACGGGTTTGATCCTGCTTCGGTGCTGTCTATTGTTATTTGTGATTATTTTATTTCTGGAGTGTTGTAAACATACCTCTTACCCCTGAAATGGTACGTGTCTCCGACACGCCTCATCGAGCAAATAGAGCCTTTTGTCAAGGAAAAATGTTGAAAAGGCATCATTTTGTTTCCAGCTTTATCTTTTAAAGAGTTTCAGGCATGGATTGAACTACGATTGTAAAAGTCCAAAGCTAACGCTCGAGCATCAACTTTTCTCTTACTCACAAGTTATAGAACATTACAAATAATCATAGACTGCTGTAGCTTAATACCAGCATACACATTTTGTGGCTTTCTTTCAGGTGAAAGATGGAGCTCATCCTGGTAACAGCAGTGATAATATTTCTGGCCATCTTGTTATGGTCACGTCGGACTGATCCCCGTCTCCCGCCATTTCCAAGGAGACCTCTACCCATTGTGGGTAACTTGTTTCACATGGAAGCGGACCCAAGATCACAGTTCAAGGCCTGGCGCCAACAGTGTGGGGACATCTTTAGGTAAATGATGAAGATAATACCATATATTTATACAAACTATTTACATTTAATTAGATCATATTTTGAAGGAGAGATAGGCAGAGAAAGAGATGGTAAGATAACGTCCAAGAATGGACAGGCCCCGATTTTGCCGAATCTCAACCAATGACTGCTGATTGAGAGATAAATGGAGAAGGTTGACGAAATCTGTCAACTACCCCCGGTATAATGAGGAGAAGAGAAGAAGTAAACGAAGAAGGAAAAGAAGATAACGAATAATAATAATTATCTGTTCGTAAGTTCGGTTTTCTTAGTTACATCTCTTGGTTGTGGCTGACAGGCAACGAGAACTAGAGGTTTCTGTAAAACCTTGATGTACTAACACGTATATGTGTTGGTGAGAATAGAACACAATAAAGAGGGATTGCAATTTCTCTATTTAGAAGATTATGGCGAAAAATTATTATAATACATACGAGTTGTGTATTTCAATAGTGGCGCGAAATTACTATTCAGTTATGTAGTTTATTTTTGCTGGTCATCATCATTGTACTTCGAACATGTTCATAGGTGTTCATATCCCCTCCTCAGCAAGTTTCGCAGTGTCCAGCTGCTGACGACTGCAGTTCTGTGTTGGTTGATTAGTCTTCTTACACACCCATTAAGTTTCTCGTTTCTGGCTGTGCTCATCTTAACTCTTAGGAATAACTTGGACTCATGGTTGTCGAAGTCTTGTATCCTTCCCACTTCCAGGAGGGTATTGATGATGTCCGCCCGATCCATTGGTTGACCGTCCTAAACAATAACGCAGCTAGCCAACCTATCCGCTCTTTCATTTTCCCGTACTCCCACATTTCCAAGGGTATAGACAAAGGTGACCCTACGTATTTTTGACTTCTGCAATGACTCCACCCACTGCATATGTACAGAACTCGCCTCCACTTTTCTTATCATTCTCATCGAATCACTCAGTATACATGCGTGGGTGTAGTCTTGTGACTTTAACCATTTGAATGCCTTGGTCACTGCCATCACCTCCATCGTCATGCTACTCGTTGTCATAACCTATGCACTACCATCTTCCTTGACTATTCTGCCTGCCCAGTGTGCTGAAAATGCCCATGCACTTCTTTGGTGTCGTATTACAGATCCGTCTGTATAGATGACTGCACCTTTCTCATCGGTGAAATTACTAGAATATATACTAGTTGTCTATTTCAATATTGGCGAGAAATTACTATAATTTATACAAGTTGTATATTTCAATGTTTAGAAATCAATGAAGAAATGCTACTTTTCTGTAAGGAATACAAGAAATGTTAATTTTACTTTTTGAATAGGTAGTGAATAGATAGTGTAGTTATATGGTTATACAAATACAAAATTAGACGAAATGATCCTATTAACAGTTTTAATTTATTGGTGGACAGTTTTAAAATTATGAACACCCTCATTGTTGTCCTTAACGGCTATGATGTCATGAAGGAAGCATTCGTCAAAAAAGCGGACTCATTCTCTGACAGAACTCCAGTTTTCTTCGACCAGGTTTGTGATGATCCTTTGCTTTATTTTCAACGACACAAGTGTTGAATGTCATTTACATTTATTACACCATTACTATAATTGTATACATCACGAACATTAAAAACAATCACACCTCAGTCACACCAACATCAGAGACAATCACACCAACATCAGAGACAATCAGACCTTAGCCACACCAACATCAGAGACAATCACACCTCAGCCACACCAACATCAGAGACAATCACACCTCAGCCACACCAACATCAGAGACAATCAGACCTTAGCCACACCAACATCAGAGACAATCACACCTCAACCACACCAACATCAGAGACAATCACACCTCAGCCACACCAACATCCAAGACAACAAAACCTCAAAAACACCAACATCAGAGACAATCACATCTCAGCCACACCAACATCAAAGACAATCACACCTCAGCCACACAAACATCAAAAACAATCACACCTCAGCTAAACCAACATCAAAGTCAATCACACTTCAGCCACACTAACATCAAAGACAATCAAACCGCAGCCACACCAACATCAAAGACAACCACACCTCGGTCACACCAACATCAGAGACAATCACACATCAGCCACACCAACATCAAAGACAATCACACCTCAGCCACTCCAACATCAAAGATAATCACACCTCAGCCACATCATCATCAAAGGCAATCACACCTCAGCCACACCAACATCAAAGACAATCACACCTTAGCCACACCAACATCAAAGACAATCACACCATCTTTGTAGTGAAATTTCGAGGGACGAGAATTTTGTGTGAATATTTTTTTTCCTATTTTGCATACCCGCAGCCGAGTGTTCAGGTGCCCATCGTCATACAGGCAGATATTCTCCGCGTTTAGAAGCACATTTATTTTCTGATCATCAAAAATGTTGACGTTTTAAGTAGATTGTTTCCAGGAGGCGGCCATTTTGGCGTGCTCTCTTTGACTTGCCACAAGTCAAAGGTTCTCTAACGTGCGCAGGGTCTGCACGAAGAAACCAAGGACTCGAGGTGAACAATTCCTACCTCCTGTGGCGATATTCTAACTCAGCCCTCCTTGCCTAGAGCTCAAGGTTACCTCTAGACAATTTAGCGCCCCCCCCCCATTTTAAAAATACATTATGCAATGTGAGATAACTTTTATAAGAATTACATACCACAATAATGTTTTTATTATCACCATCATGTGACATACCGGTTGGCGCAGGCGATCACGTTTTTCCACAAGTCTTTATCCACAGTGCATCGTATCCATTCTGTTGTTGGCTGTTGTTCATGCCATGACACCAAACTATCCAGTATTCCCTCTCTTAGTCGTCCACGATATCTTTTTTGCTGTATTTTGCCAGTCATGACCCAGTATTCCAACTTTCTTCTTCTCATGATGTGACCGAAAAATATTTTTTGTTTCTTTCTAATGTATCTTAGGAGCTCCATTTTTATATTGTACATATCTCACCATCATCATCATGTGCCATACCGTTTGGCGTGGGTGATCATGTCCTTCCACAATCTTCTATCTACAGTGCATCGTATCTGTTCTGTTGTTGACTGTTTTCCATGCCATGACACCAAGCTATCCAGTATTTTCTCTGTTTGTCGTCCGCGATCTCTCTTTCCTTTTATTTTGCCAGTTGTAACCAAGTATTCCAACTTTCCTCTTCTCATGATGTGCCCAAAAAATGTTGATTGCTTCTTTCTGATGTTTTTTTAAGAGCTCCCTTTTTGTGTTGGCCTCTTTGAGAACTTCCTTATTGGTCTTTTTAGCTGTCCAGGGAACTGTGTATCCATCAGATACAATAGGGAAATACTCGTTTGTGTTGCATGATGGATAATCAACATTTCCTCTTGAGATAAACAAAACAATATGAATGTGGCAATTTTATAAAAGAAGACATTACAAAAGAACTATACGTTTCGTCCACAGCACTTCCTCATTATCTCATATATTATTTATATATGTGGTTTTACAGAAGAATGTTGAGAATACCATGGACAACAAAGAAAAGTAATGAAAACGTTCTGAAAAACGGCCCAAACAAAAAGAGAACCAATATCCAATATTAAGAAGGAACTAGCAACTGGAAAAATAAGGAACGAAAAGATGGAGGGAAGCAAAGATAAATGCTGCCAGAGAGCTTAAGAAAATGGCTTGGCAGACGGTCAACAACAGAAATGATCAATATCTGTCGAAATCGAAACTTGTGGAACGTTTCCGTGAACACCAGACCCTAGGGACGACCACGGAAAATATGGATTTTTGTACTTTAGAATCATTAGTAAACACAATAGCAGCAAAGGCGAATAGAAGAGCAAGAGACCTCATATTATATCTCCCCTCGCCGTTGAAAGGCAAATTGGGAAGGACAGAAGTAGAAGAATTCTTTAACTGATAATGATCATTGCAAGAACGTTCTTTACAAATACTTTGTATTGACAATTGTGTTCCATATCAGAAAAATATATTTTGATAAACACTAAATATGTCTTTCAGGCTAAAGGTTTGCCAAATAAAGGAGTCATGTTTGCGTCCGGTCATAATTGGAAGGAGCAGAGAACTGTGGCTTTGGCTATTCTGAGAAAGTTTGGAATGGGGAAAAATATTCTGGCCGAGAAAATCCAAGAAGAAGCTTCAGCTTATGTGAACTACCTGGCAAGTAAACAAGGGGAACCCATTGATATCAAAGTTATGGCTAACATCTGCACGTCCAATGTAATTTGTTCAATAATAATTGGTCATAGATTTGAATATGAAGATAAAGAGTTTCAAAAGATGATAGATTGTCTAAACTTTGTAGCTGCAGATCAAAAGAATGTCAATTTGATCAATTTCGTACCCTGGTTAAAGTATTTGCCTGGAGATCTTTTCAAAGCGAAGAAAACAACCAGAAATGTTTTAGCTATATTTGGTATGCTCAAATCGTTTATCTTTGAGAAAGGACAGGCCAGTCATGACTCCAGCGAAGCTGACAATTTTATCCAAGTTTACAACGTTGAGAAAGATAAAAAAATAGAGGCTGGAGTACCAACATTTATGGATGATGAGAATCTACACAAAATTATCGCAGATTTATTCGCTGCTGGGACAGAGACTTCAAGTACAACCATTTATTGGTTCGTCTTGTACATGCTCAACTTTCCAGATGTTCAAGATAAAGTGTACAGTGAGATCAAAGAAACAATTGGGACAGGCAGATTCCCAACCATGCTGGACAGACCAAAGATGCCTTACCTGAATGCTGCTCTTCTGGAAACACAACGTTTGGCGAGTGTTGTTCCTCTCTCATTGATGCACATGTGTTCTGAAGATACAACCCTGCGAGGTTATACCATACCCAAGGGAACCTACATTGTCCCCAACCTGGACTCTGTTCTACACGACAAGACCATCTGGGGAGAAGACGTCATGACCTTCAAGCCAGAACGCTTTCTTGATGCCAACGGTAAACTACAGGATCGAGAAGAGCTGATCCCGTTCGGTATAGGGAGACGAGTTTGTCTGGGCGAGGCTTTGGCTAACATGGAACTCTTCCTATTCCTTTCTAACATGCTGCAAAGATTTGAGTTTTTACCGAAGGACAAAGAGCCTCCAAACTGCACTGGCTACATCTTTGGAATTGCCTGTTCCCCTCTCAGATATGAGGTTCGGATGGTGGAGAGGAAATAAGAGTTTTTTACATTGAAACATCAGTCACATCCTTATAGTTGTTCCTGATCTTGTGCATTTATCTTTTTCATAACTTTGTCAAAATTATTTACAAACCTTAACATTGAAACTTTCTAAGCATAAGCAGAGCAATGAGGTTTAATCCCATCATTGAAATGTACAGAACGAATAAAAGTGTTTTTTAATAAATAGCAAGTGTAAACGATTGTTTTATAATGTATCATTGAATCGTGCCTGCTAAATATACAATCACATCTTTATATAACTACCCGCATCAACAACTATTTTCACGGAGATTTTAATACTACCATTATTTACTATAACTATCACCACATATATTTTCTAATACTATTTGCCATATTGATGTCACATGCATTTTCTATAAAACACTAATATGTTCACATATTTACACAATAACCAACATTATTGTCACATACTTACGTATTCAACACAGATAATATCTTCATTTACTTACACAAGAACCAACACACTATCTAATAAATAGGTAATCTTCATTATTATCATCAACCAGTTGCTTGCTTGATGGCGAAGGTAATCATTTCACTTTTCAGCTTTCTATTTCTGCATTTCTTCTGTTGTTCACTTGCTATCAAACCATTCTCTTAAACAGTCTTCTATCTTTTCTCTCTACTTCCATCTATTTTGCTTCCCTATAGTTTTTGTCCCATTGTCACAATATACCATAATCTTTTGTCTCTACTTCCATCTATTTTTGCTTCCCTATAGTTTTTGTCCCATTGTCACAATATACCACAATCTTTTCTCTCTACTTCCATCTATTTTTACTTCCCTATAGTTTTTGTCCCATTGTCACAATATACCACAATCTTTTCTCATAACATGCTAAGGATGAACATTGTTTATTCCGGTGTTTGGGAAAAAAGTTTTCGCTTTGCTTTCACCTTCTCATTGAGCCATTTCAATAATTCTGACATTACACAGCAATCCTTTACACCTTGTTTTATTTTTGGGAACATTCCCAAATGATTTTCTGTTTGTATGGTTCCTTTTTGTTTCCAGTGTGTTCTTTATCATTCTTACAATTGGCAGTCAACACTTTTTTAAACTCTCCAAAATTGTAACGATTTCTTGATGCTTTATTTTGTTTAGTTAGGTCGACAGGGCATCCTCATTGCACATTGGACAACTCCATAAGTGTTAAGATCTCTCCCGAAGAGTATCCACCAAGGTGTAGTGACTAACAGCACTGGAGTCAAGAAGGTTGACAAGTGGATTCCTGCGTAACGCTCTCGTCTGACATCTCTCACCTTGACATGGTATTCATGAAGTCTGTTGATGGTAGCGGATTCAGGTTCATTTTTAGTCGGTTTTCGTCCATCGCTTTTGAGGGTATTTAGAATGTCACAGTGGTCCATGCCCTTCCACACTTTACATCAGCTAAATTGGCTGGTCTGTTAGCACGTTCATTACCTCTTTCATCCGCGTGCTCTGGCACTAAAATGAAGCAGACGCCTTTAGACTAGACATCCCCATAGACTCAATCAACTGCCATTGAACACAACCAATTGCTGCCTCTTTTTTAACATACTCATTGAGTCACATCGGTTGGCTTACCACGGCAACAGCCGGGGTTCGTACCCTGGCGAGGACACCTGGGTTTTACTAATTCCCTAAAAATTAGTGGGAGCCGCGATAGCTCAGTGGTTAGTGAACTGGACTACTACGGACAAGGGGTAGGGTTCGATCCCAACCGACGGCTCCGGGTTCACCCAGCCTTAAATGGGTACCAGATTTTTTCTGGGAAAGTAAAAGCAGCACGGGCGTAATACCGACCACATTACCCCAAAAGTCATGTGCTGAAGGTCTGTAAAATATAGGGTCACTAACACCATATTTCCCTATACGCCACTTGGCGTGACGGGGGGTACTTTACTTTTTTTTACATTGAGTCACATAGGAAACACATATGTGTATAAGGCTGTGTCTCAAGCCACGCCAATGTTTTTCTTTTGTCATATGTTTCAGTATAGTCTTTAAAACATAATTACACAACTGCTTTTACTTCTATGATTCCTTCTACTACCTACCCATTTGACATATAGCCACTTGTTCGTTGTTCATACTTTCAGCCCAACAATATTTATAAAATATCTTTGCATATTTATATCACAAACAATATTAGTGTCGCATAATTACCTTTCAAAGAACAATATCAGTTTTATTTTAAACCAAAAAAAAACCAACATTAACGTCAATCATTGTTAGCTCATGCCAAAACGCTAAATGTCTGACATCAGATTTCTCCTGCAAGACAACACCGTCAACATGATCGCTAAAGTGAGGGATGTAAAGGGAGACTCAAGCAGAGACGAGGATTATATACGACAATACAGTATAGTTTTTAAAAATTATTTGAGATATATGGCTCAACCACAGCCAACTATAGATTTACTAAGGCCCGCGGCAGGAAATAAAATCGGAAACACCAACAAGCGTGACGTGTTCAAATATTAGAGACAAAGAAGGACAATTTCACTCTACCTACAACCATCTCTGCCATCAAAGCTCACGTTACGCTAATTAATCGCTTTCCAGGAATTCGCGGGCCTAATGAAATCTATATTTATCTGTAGTTCAACACAGAGAAGAACATTGATGAGAGAGGCAAGAGCAGCAGGAATCGACTCCCTCAATAAGATAGAGCTGCTTGCACAGAACAGAGACAAATAGCGAGATTTGATAAAATATCTTTAAAAGAATTGAAAACTACTAGAACAAACATTTAGATAAGAGAAGGAGTATCTTGGTCTACGCCCTATGGGCTGGCTACGGCTCGAAAGGTCAATAGATAGTTCAACACTAGAGAGAGAAAACTACATTAACAACTAGCTGTCATTATCCTGGGCTGAGCAGTGGAACAATGGATCTAGAAATAAGCGGTTGACATTTGAAAATGATGAGACCGGTCCAGTGATTTTTATGTGGATGGGTTGTTGGCGCTAGACAACAATATCAGGATGGGGATCCAATTTAAGAGTGAGAGGCAGAATTGTTCTTGGTTTGTATTGCTGTTATCTCAGTTGTGGGGATGGACATTGGCCGTGATTGAGCTTCTAAGGCGTTTTGCTGATACTACAAAAGCAAACCGGACTTGGTATCAAATTATCAATCAAGCTGTATGAGTTCGTAACCCCAGACTGTGATGTGAGCCTATCCCGTATAGAGGTCTGGAAACTTCGGCGATATCAAAAGATTTGAATAAAATGATAACAAATTTCAAGAGATGATAACTTATCTTACTTCAGAACTTGAGACCCAAAAAAATGTCAAATTTAATCAACTTCATCCAATGGTTATAATATTTGCCTTTTTAATGCAAAGAAAACAACTAGAAAAATAGCTATATATGAATTATTTGCAGGTCAACATCATTGCATTCCGGACATGCCCTAGGTAAAGGTAAAGTACGAGACTTGAACCGACGTCTTAGCACGCGAGATTCCACCCATATATGCTCGGCAACCTTTCCAGAAATGGTCGGATATTTTTGGATAGTGTCGCTTCAAGCATTGAAACTCACGATGTGAAGCAACATTCCTCACCTTCCCAGGGTAATACCCTGGTACCCATTTCTGCCAGCGACTGGGACGACCGTGGGGGTATTTTTTTTTTCAACCACGTATACAATTCACACTGCTCCCAGCGGGAATCGAACACAGGTTGATCGAACGTCGGTAGTCCAGTCGGTGGTTTTCCCAACTAGGCTACCGAGGCCCCCTATGCCATAGGTGCTCAGATCCCCTCCTCAGCAAGTCTCGCAGTGTCCAGCGACTGACGACTGCAGTTCTGTGTTGGTTGATTAGTCTTTTTATAGATCCAATAGGTACCTCGTTTCTGGCAGTGCCCATCTTAACTCTCATCTCTTTCATAAGAAGGAGTGATAGAGACTCATGGTTTTTTATGTCCTTTGCCCTTCCCGCATCTCGAAGAGCATTAATGACGTCTGCCTGATCCACTGGTTAACCGTCTTCAACGACCGCACAGCTAGCCAATCTGCCCGCTCTTTCATATCTCCGTACTCCAGCACAAAGGTGACTCTACGTATCTTTGACTTCTGAAATTGCTCTATCCATTGTCTTTGCACAGAGCCCGCCTCCACAAATCTAATCACTCTCATCGAATCACTCAGTATACAGGCGTGGATGTAGTCTTGTGACTCCAACCAGATGAATGCCATGGTCACTGCCATCACCGCCATCGTCATATTACTCGTGGATATATCACGTCTCTAAAGTCATCACTTTGCACATTTGACTCAAACATTATTTATTTTGATATGGTCGCTGGACGTCGATGATGTGGATGGCCTATACTCACGCCCACTCACTCAGTCGCACGGTAGTAGTGATATATGACATTAACACCCAACAAATGTTAGGCTACCCTAACATTTGGCCCTATATAAATAGTCTACCCTAACGTGTCCAGAATGTTTCCTTATATGAGAATCTACCCGAACATGAGTGACCGGTCAGAGTGACCTCATGTTGACCTCTCGTGGTTGATGTCTCATAGTGGTGTGGACTCATGAAAGTGGGGTGGGTGGGGAGACTCTCATGTTGTTTGGTGAATACTGGGGGATATCGAGGTGACATAACTTTCACTTTCTTTGTACTCGCAGGCAATACAAAACAGTAAGAAGTTTATTTATTATAGTTTTATTCATATATATACTAGATAACAACACATGTTTAGACAATAATGTATTTTTAACTAATGTACATTATAGACATATGTAATACATAAGAAACAAAGTAGATTATTTACAAGTAGTAATACATGATAGTGTTAAATGGATAAAGGGGAGGTGGTCACGTTGTCAGGATGGACCTTTCGCTTGATGTAGATATTTTTTTGGTACAAATTTGGCCATGGGTCTGATTGGTAGAGACGCTGGAAATGGTGTTGATTATCAACAGTTCAAGGACGGCTTTTGTCTATTTGGTTTTGACCTCTCACTCAGTCTGCTAGATGGATCCCAGTTTGAGTTAGCCACAAGCGGACCCTTGTCGATAGAGCTCATGTTCGCCGCTCCCACAACAACTCCCCTACAAGTTATTGTCTACGCCGAGTTGAATTCAGTACTCAAGGTATCCAAGACACGCCAGGTTCTAACAGACTACGCTGTTTGAGAAAATGAACACGGGGGATATTTACAGTCTGTTGATGTCAGATGTTTTCGTTCGACGTTGTTCCGATGTTAGAGTTCTCCCACGAAACCACTTACCGCTCATTCTCGTCACTTTAAAACATCCGCACAGTAAAATTTCCTAGCAAAATGTCATTCCATCGTTCTTCTGTTAAACTCATTAACGCGCCCCAGCGGTCAGTCTCATGGGCAAGCGCTCAATTTATCCTTTAATGTCCGTCTGCCGTTCAGGTGTTAAACTGATTAGCACAGCTCAGGTTGACGACTATACTGGTTTAAGTTACTCAAGCGAAAAATTTCACAGAGAAACGGGGTCTTTCGCGGGTACCTGCTAAAGTCATTAACGCGACCCGCGTTTGTTTCCCTAGTTGTCGGTTACGCTTTGGCGGGCAACTGCTAAAGTCATTAACGTGTCGGTATCCGTGTAACGGACACGCGGTCAAGTTGGACATTAATAAATTTCATGATGCTGATGATTCCGGGTGTTAAACTCATTAGCGAACCCGTCTCTACTACTTTATCAAGCACTGAGTAATTTGTTATCATTAGATGCAAAGAAATTTTAGGTATACATTAAAAGTTTTCTTGACAAAGACTGTTTTGAAAGAAAGTACAAAGTTATGTTACCCCGATGACACATTTCACGGCCCCACTTTCATGAATCCCCACAACGACGAAACATCAACCACGAGAGGTCAACGAGAGGTCACTCCGACTGGCCGCCCATGTTCTGGTAGACTCTCATATAACGAAAAATTCGGGACATGTTAGAGCAGACTATTTATATAGGGCCAAATGTAGGGTAGCCTACATTTGTCGGGTGTTAATGCCATATATTACTACTCACGGTCCAGAAACGGATCCATCTGAGGGGGGGGGGGGGAATCTGAGCACCTATGGACAAGTTCGGAGTGTAATGATGATGACCCGATAATAACTCAATAACTCAATAACAATTATTTATTTTGATTATGGTTTTCAGGATTTTTTAAACTCCCGAATCAGGCCTCTGTTTTAAATTGCCCAGCCCGTATTGATCTTTTCATTTTTTTATATTCTGCTCTACTCAAAAAGCACACAGTACGAAGCCGAATCCAACATATGCCGCTGTAACACAGACTCGACTATTGCTATAGTCCCACTTAAAACGCTACCCCAATGTCTTCATAATGTTTCTAATTCTCAACTCCAATTCAACAATGTATTTACGATTCGCCGTACATATGTGTGCCCTACTTGAGATATTAAGTAATGGTCGAGGCAAGGTCGAGTTGTTACACAAACTCGCAGAGCATTGAGTCAAAGATAACACTGGCAGTGAATGATTATATAAATGTTGACATTGATTTACACTGGCAATAGAACGACTTGCTAGAGTTTAGATAATGACATAGTCCACCATTACATTATTTCTCTTATTTCTGGAGCTTGTCAGGGGAGAGGCAACTGTAGGGATCCAGAAAAAATGTCGCATTTCCAGTGAAGTCGCAACAAGGTGTTCACGTCAGAGTTCTCACTTCTCCCCTTGATAACACACATTTCTGAAACTGCCGTGGATGGAATCACTTTCACAGATCACACTTCCAGAAAACATAATCGGATTTTGTTTCGGCCACACCCTCTTCTCCCCTTTATTTATTACACGAGTATAAACAGCAAAGAGTTCTTAAATATTACGTAGAGCCAGTCTTAACAGATGGATGTGAATCATGAACAATAAGACAACAGACAAGAAAATCGCTGGAGTCTGTAGAAATATGGTTTTACAGAAGAATGTTGAGAATACCATAGACAGCTAAGAAGAGTAATGAAAACGTTTTGAAAGAGGCCAAGGCAAAAAGAGAGCTAATTGCCAATATTAGGAAGAAACAGTCATCATTTTTTGGCCATGTAATGAGAAAGGAACAGCTGAAATATATTGTGACAATTGGGAAAATTGAGGGATGAAGAGATAGAGGGAAGCAAAGAGAAATGATACCAGATAGCTTAAGAGAATGGCTTCGCAGAAGGTCAACAACATAAATGATAGATAATTGTGGCGATCGAAAGTTGTGGAGAGACATGATCACCTACGCCAGCAGGCCCGGTACTAGATGATGATGATGACGTAGATGATGATGATAAAAAGCAATGAAGAAAATCTACTCTTTCGAAACAAAATACTTCAGAAAAATACTTAAGGTATCTTGGATAATGAAAACAAACAAAAAAGACATATGACAAGATTTAAACATTAACAAGAACTAACTGGTTTATAAACACCATTCTGCAGCGGAAATTAAAATGTTATGGTCACGTCGAAAGACACAGCGGACTGAAAAGAAGAAAATGGAAAGCATAGTTCCTTATCTGGCAGTGTACCATAATGTAAAGTCTATTGTGGCAAGGATCTGTATCCGTGAGAACAGGTTCTATCCAGCTTCGGATAGAACCTGTTCAACCAGGTTCTGTCAAATTTCTGTTTTTTTTTTCTTTCTGTTGTTGATTATTTGGAAATTTGTAATTCCTCTTTTTTTTCTTTCCATCCTCATTTGTCTGTCAGCGTCGAGAGTGGGTGGGTGGGGGGGGGGGGGGGGAGACATAAATTGTGGCCTTTTGCTCTTGCCAGTGGCCTCTGCTGCTATGTTTCTTAATGTTTCTAATATTCCATCAATCCATCTGTTTTTCGTTGAGGACCCAGAGTCTTGTGTCCTGGAAACGTTCATTAAAGGTTCGTTGTGTTGTGTTTTGGTCTGTATATCTTATAACATGGCTAAGCTATTTTACCTGTTGTTTCTGTATATCTTATAACATGGCTAAGCTATTTTACCTGTTGTTTCTGTATATCTTATAACATGACTAAGCTATTTTACCTGTTGTTTCTGTATATCTTATAACATGGCTAAGCTATTTTACCTGTTGTTTCTGTATATCTTATAACATGGCTAAGCTATTTTACCTGTTGTTTCTGTATATCTTATAACATGGCTAAGCTATTTTACCTGTTGTTTCTGTATATCTTATAACATGGCTAAGCTAGTTTTACCTGTTGTTTCTGTATATCTTATAACATGGCTAAGCTATTTTGCCTGTTAATTCTGTATGTATTCTATGACAGGAATTATTCCAAGTTTTTTTTTCAGTTCTTCATTTCTGATCTTATTTCTGAGGCTGTTGATTTTTTCGAGTGTTGTAAACATACCTATACCCTTGAAATTGCTCGTTGTTTAGCTCAAACTATGAAAAGGTGAGTTCAGTATATAATAATATTGTGACCAAAACTGTGCCAACGTAATGTCATGCAAATCTCACAACAATATTTGCTTACAAACAAAAATACTTCTTTACTGTGATCAAATTTCTTGGCTCATGAAATGAAACAACGAAACGAACGTGGATTCGAAGGTAAATCATTTTGTAAAAAATGATGGCGTCACAGACGTGGCCATGAAATATTCAAGAGAAACCCATCAATTAGCACATACACAAACAAACGGAAGAATGGATTCAAATCTTGAACAATTCATTTTGTTTACCCTCACCCCCATAGTCTTCCCTAGGAAA
Source organism: Megaustenia siamemsis (assembly GCA_032433765.1). Taxonomy (NCBI): domain Eukaryota; kingdom Metazoa; phylum Mollusca; class Gastropoda; order Stylommatophora; family Ariophantidae; genus Megaustenia; species Megaustenia siamemsis. The sequence continues at coordinate 26,783,749 of JAVIAB010000124.1, forward strand.
ATAAGGATCAATCAGCGAATCATTGAATTTTTATTTCGTTTTGGTGTTGTGCCTAATTTTTGGCTAGCCACTATTTGTTCAACCTCACACGGAGTCTTTCAGGTTATATAAGACCTTATTTGGAATCCAAGAAGATAACTACATGATTTCTTTTGGTTCTCTTGAGATTTACGTGTCTGGTCTTACTTGAAACTGTTAGCTGGACTCTTGAGTGTTTACTCGTTTGTTGTTGTGCTACAAGATCACTGTGACCTTGATTGTCATTCGTTTTCTTAAGTTTCACACACGAGGCAGTCGAGTGTGTAACTGCTTGCAGGAAGCTGAATTTTTACTCATTTGTTTCTTCAGTCTGTCCTTGCTATATAATTATTACATGTATAATTTACCAACTCTTTATATCTTCGATTCTACTTTAACCAGAAATAGGCAAGTATTATGAGCAGAGAGCTTTCAACAATTTACGCACTTCATGTAATTCGGGAAAGTCGTTCCTGGTCTATTTTTTTAATTTACATTTTAACAAACAACACAGAACAAAACTTGGCCGAATGTCAACCTCAATATAGGTTGATGTTTGCAAAATAAATATAACCTACTATTTTTGTCCATGTCTACTTGAATCTTATTTTCTATGCGTTTTTTTAAGAACACTCCTGCCGCAAAGACAAACATGGTCCTTACATTAAAGAATAAGATAAGAAACCTGTGAAGAGGTGCTTCAGTAAAGCTGATGTCATTGTTACATTATAAATGAGAAAAAAATATTACATGCAACAAATGTGTTAGTTATGAGATACTAAAACGAGTTCTGAGTGTTTGTACCTAATCAGACAAGGGATTATACTGCTAATTGACCTTGATAGAGAATCATAATGATAGTTTTATACTCTGGAAGACCAGGACCGACTTACTTTTTGATTGGAATCAGCATGAAAGTTTTGCAGAATCATTCAAGCGATGATGAAGAGTAAAAGTGTCGATTTTTGAAACAATTATTCGTTGAACAAAAGCTTGCCTTGCCAAGGCGATCGAGTGATGCCACTCTATTCAAAAGTGACGTAGCTTTAAAACAACTGCACTGGACACGACGAATGCCCTTTTTCGTTTGTACAATAGGTAACCTTCGTATAATTGTCGGGGCCCTAGCCAAAGTGAGGGGAGGTAATACTATAGCCAATGTCACACGTCATATTTGAATTTCAATCACTATTGAATGCAGAATGTTGTTGTTGTTGAATGCAGAATGATAACATGAGAAAGGGTCATATTGTTATCTATCTATCTATTGACCTTTCGAGCCGTAACCGGCCCATAGGGCGTAGACCAAGATACACCTTCTCCTATATGAATTTTTGTTCTAGCAGTTTTCTTTTAAAGATATTTTATCAAATCTCGCCATCTGTCTCTGTTCTGTGCAAGCAGTTCTATCTCATTGAGGGAGCCGATTCCTGCTGCTCTTGCCTCTCTCATCAATGTTCTTCTCAGTGTCTCCCTGGGTCTTCCTCTTTTTCTTTTACCTGTTGTTTCCCATATGAGGGCTTGCTTTGCTATTCGATTATTATCTCTTCTCATCACATGTCCAACGTATGACCATCGTCTTTTCTTTATTACTGAAGATATTAGTGGTTGATTTGCGATTTCTCTAATTTCCTCGTTTGTTTTGAATTCGTTCCATTCTATACCAAGTATTTTCCTTAGACATTTATTTTCGAATGCGTTCAACTTTGTTTCTATATCTCTTGTTGTTTTCCAGCTTTCACACGCATATGTAAGGGTTGATAGTACATTTGATTTGAATAGCCTAAGTTTTGTGTTTGTGCTAATGAGTTTTGATTTCCACAACTTTTCAAGGCTTCTGAAAGACATTGCTGCTTTAGCCAGTCTGATTCTAATTTCTTTGCTCGTATCCCCTTCTCGATCAATGTGACTTCCAAGATAGATGAAGTGATCGATCTCTTCTACTGGTTTGTTTTCCATGTATATTTTGTCACTTGTTGGAATTAAACTTTTCATGACTTTAGTCTTTTCATGATTGACCTCAAGCCCAATTTTGCTGGCTATTGATGATAGTTCATTTGTGTTTTCCTGCATCGTTTTTATCTGATTGCTGATGAGAACTATGTCATCAGCAAAGTCGAGGTCCTCCAAATGGTCTCCTTGTATCCATTCGATGCCTTTATTACCAGTGCAGCATTTCTTCATTATGAAGTCCATAACAATTCCAAATAACAAGGGCGATAAAATACATCCTTGTTTAACCCCAGTTTCTATTGGGAAACATTCGCTCAGTCCTTCTTCTGTTCGAACTGCACATGTGTAACCATCATACATGTCTTTGATAATATTTATGATTTTTGATGGTAAGCCATATTGCTTCAGAATTTTCCACAAAGAATCTCTATGAATACTATCAAATGCTTTTTTGAAGTCGATGAAGTTAAGTACAAAAGGTTTTTGCTTTTCAATGTGTTCCTCCAATATAAGTCGTAGAGTGAAAATGTGGTCAAGACAGCTTCTCCCTTTTCTAAACCCAGCCTGTTCTTCACGCATTACTGTATCTATTGAATCCTTTATTCTATTTAGGATGATTTTACAGAATAATTTTGAGGCAACTGACAAAAGTGTCACGCCTCTCCAATTGTTACAATCTCTAAGATTGCCCTTTTTGGGATCTTAACAATGATTCCTTTTTTCCATTTATGAGGCGTCTTCTCTGTTTTCCAAATGATGTTGAACATTTTTTGGAGATGTATTAAATTATGGCTATCAATTGCCTTGAGGATCTCAGCTGTTAACTTATCCTCTCCAGCAGCCTTTAGCCATATTGTTATGTACAGCATTATTTTAATTAAATTTTCTTTCTTTCCTTCTGGTGTTCACCTCATGGCTACTAAAGGAAGTAAATGTCATCTTCGTGATCCGTCCTTCAAAGAGCGTTAATTGGGCGTAGATGTGTTGTGTTGGCAGTAGAACTGCGCCTTTCGGCCAAAACATCCGGCTTCAGCACAAATTTTATCACCAGGTTGCATTCCCTTTTCAATTGCTAGTTGCTTGGTCAGGCTCGACTTGTTAGTCTGTTTTTAGAGGTACCGCGAAGAAATGGAGTAAAATCTAGATGGTTCTGATTCACCGAGCTTGGTATAAACAATCAGCTATGAGTCGCTGACGGCTTCCAGCTCTGTTGCTGTCAGACGCCTTTAAGTTTTAGTTCTTCTTTCTTTGCTGCAAATATATAATCTATTTTCTCTATGACTATAGTTTCCAAAGTGAGCTGGTATTACCAGTTTATAAGTTTACATCAAAGCTAGAGACAGAGCTGAATGGCAAGGTTTTCAACCTTCGATGCGGAGATGGCACTCAATGACAATGAGGTTTACTGACGATCCTCTGTCAACATGTTGATGAGGTTTACTTACGGTTTTCCGTGACCATGATAAGGTTTACTGACGATCCTCTGTCAACATGTTGATGAGGTTTACTGACGGTTTTCTGTGAACATGATAAGGTTTACTGACGATCCTCTGTCAACATGTTGATGAGGTTTACTGACGGTTTTCTGTGAACATGATAAGGTTTACTGACGATCCTCTGTCAACATGTTGATGAGGTTTACTGACGGTTTTCTGTGAACATGATAAGGTTTACTGACGATCCTCTGTCAACATGTTGATGAGGTTTACTGACGGTTTTCTGTGAACATGATAGGTTTACTGACGATCCTCTGTCAACATGATGAGGTTTACTGCCGACCCTCTGTCAACATGTTGATGAGGTTTACTGACGGTTTTCTGTGAACATGATAAGGTTTACTGACGATCCTCTGTCAACATGATAAGGTTTACTGACGATCCTCTGTCAACAGGTAGATGAGGTTTACTGCCGACCCTCTGTCAACATGTTGAAGCGGTTTACTGACGGACTTCTATCAACATGATGATGAGGTTTACTGACAGTCCTCTGTCAAAATGTAGATGAGGTTGTGATAGAGAGATGTTTGGGAACTATGGTTGCTTGGTGTATGGTAACCGCGGCTTGCGACTGAAATGATAACTGTTTCTGATTTGAAATGTGAAGTCATATCTTCACGTATCTTGATAGTTGAATTTCATAACACATAAATGTGGAATGTCAATCAATTGTCTATGATATATTAATCAAATTGAAGTAAAATAAAATGTATTTTCCTTACAATATTTAGCTTTCTAATTTAGAGAGAATTTGAGCTGTCGGTTTAATTACGGGTTACTTGTATGATGCAGGGGCGGTGAATGTTGGATAAAGTTTACGGAGTTTAAAGCTAACGATGTGGGCGAGTTACAGAACTAACGGACAAATAGAATGATATTATGGTTTCACAGAGTGGTGAATGTGAGTTTATGGAATCAATTTATATGTGATTGTTGAGTTTCCGGAAACAATTTATAGGTGCTTGTTGAGTTTCCGGAGACAATTTATAGGTGATTGTTGAGTTTATGGAATCGATTTATAGGTGCTTGTTGAGTTTCTGGAAACAATTTATAGTTGCTTGTTGAGTTTCTGGAATCAATTTATAGGTGATTGTGAGGTTACGGAAACAGTTTATAGGTGATTGTTGAATTTATCGAGTCAATTTATAGGTGATTGTTAGGTTACGGAAACAATTGATATGTAATTGTGAGTTTTGGAATCAATTTATAGGTGATTGTTGAGTTTATTAAATTAATTTATAGGGTATTGTTGAGTTCATGGAATCAATTTATACGTGATTGTTGAGTTTCTGGAATCAATTTATAGGTGATTGTTAGGTTACGGAAACAATTTATATGTAATTGTGAGTTTTGGAATCAATTTATAGGTGATTGTTGAGTTCATGGAATCAATTTATACGTGATTGTTGAGTTTATGGAATTAATGTATAAGTGATTGCTGAGTTTATGGTTTTACGATAGAGGTGATGACTGAGTTTGTGGTATGATGGTAGAGGTGAGTGTTGAGTTATGGTTTAACCTTAGAGGTGATTGTTGTGTTTATGGCATCACTAAAGTCAATATATATAATCAATGTATATTTTTAGTTTATATCAAGTACTGGTGCCTGTTATATAAAAGAATAATTGATGCATGTAAGATAAATGTCTCGGACCTAGGAGGTGGGATGTACAGGGCTGATTATACGAAATTAGGGAATGAGAGTGAATCTGTTGGATCTCTGTTTTGTTCAACTGGGATACCACAACAACAACTCAAGTAATATTTACTACCTGCATCTAACACTTCTATGAAACATCACATTTGAATATCTATATGTTTTGTAACGGCTGAAGCTATGTCAGCTCGACAATTGTTTTGTGTTAATAGCTAAACTCAAAGAATAGTTAATCAATTATAGGCAACAGGTGATGTATGAGTCAACGTTTTGTTGGAGTAAGTGTATGTTAGGCGGCAATTTTGAATTAGTTTGATATTGAACAAAAATGTATTTAATGTATGTCTTTTAACAGATTATATCTTTCAATACGATTGAGCAACCTATAGAACACTACATAAATATACGTAAACAGAGAGCTATAGAAATTAAACAAATTTATTTTTTGTACAATCTTTAGTGAGAATAAAGTCTCAAGAAGGAATGAATTTAGTGCTCTTGTAAAAACCTTGATCGAGATAAAAAAAAAATATGAATTAGCCTTTTTTTCAGAATAGCACGTAACGTAATTGAGCGCGTCACTTAACAGTTATTTAATTTCATACCAAGAGCCATAATAATCACGTTTGCACACGTCTTTGTAGCGTAGTTTTGGTCTCATTTCTTTTGAATTGGGTTCTCGCTTTTTTTATGCCTTTGTAAAGAGTAAAGAGCCCGTCACGCCAAGTGGCGTTTTAGGGAATATGGTGTTAGTGAACATAATTTTTACAGACCTTCGGCACATGATTTTTGGGGTAATGTGGTCAGTATTACGCCCGGCCCGCTTTACTTTCCCTGAAAAAATCAGGAACCAATTTAAGGAGGGGTGAACCCAGAGCCGTCGATCCTGATCGAATCCGATCTCTTGTCCTTTGTACTACAGTTCCCTAACCACTGAACTATCGCGGCTCTCTCTTATACCTTTGAGAATCCGTGAATTCTACATTCGGTTGAATTGGCCCAGCCATCTTGGACGACCTGTCTAGAAGGACAGTGTACTTGTTACCTCAGCATGATCTAAATACTTTATTGTTAGTTACTTCCCCTTGTCCAGGAGGTACCCAGCATGCATGAATCTCGTCTCTGATAATGAGAAAGTATTTGAAGAGTCTTTGATTTGATGGACTCGATGATACTATAAACATAGAAGACGTGAAGAACAAATGTAATTACAAAAATTATGATCGACTTCTGCGCAAGTGCAGGGTACAAGAGAAAAGAGGATGTAGAGTAAGTCTTTAGAGAACTCAAATTTAAATGAAACATAGATGGCAGGAAACTTCTAGAATTGTGCAGCCAAAATTTAAAAAATGTACATCAAGTATATATTGTTTCAAACACTAGGAATTCTATATATTCATACATACAGACGCTTGCATGGTGCAAGTAGAACGAACTGAAATGAAGAAGCCACTTTGTCTGCATCAGACGGAGACATATAAGAACAGTTTTTTTTAAATTTAATAACTTTAACAAGATTAAAAACAGATACAGACCAAAAAGCAGACTTGATAACAACAGCAATATCCAATAGAAAAACACAAAAGACAAAAAGAAAACAACAAGACAAGAAATGAAACACGTCACAGAAGATACAAAAAAATGGTTATTTAAAAAAAAACCAACAAAAAGAAAGAAAAACGGAGCTTTCACAAAGGCAGTATTTAAAATGCGACAAAATGAAACATGTCAAGTAATGAACTAGTGAAATTAATAACGCTAGCCGTTAAACAATTCCATGGTCAAATGATCAATTCTAGACGTGAAGCAATCCCATGATGCAATGACCAATTCTAGACGTGAAGCAATCCCATGATGCAATGACCAATTCTAGACGTGAAGCAATCCCATGATGCAATGACCAATTCTAGACGTGAAGCAATCCCATGATGGAATGAACAATTCTAGACGTGAAGCAATCCCATGATGCAATGACCAATTCTAGACGTGAAGCAATCCCATGATGGAATGAACAATTCTAGACGTGAAGCAATCCCATGATGGAATGAACAATTCTTGACGTGAAGCAATCCCACTTTGAAATGAACAATTCTTGACGTGAAGCAATCCGACGATGGAATGAACAATTCTAGGCGTGAAGCAATCCCATGATGAAATGAACAATTCTTGACGTGAAGCAATCCGACGTGGGACCGTGGTCACAATGGGAAAGAGAGAGCCACACGGGTGTAGCTGTAATTATACCCTGCTGGTCAGGACCGTGTGAAGGGTTCTAAAAATATGCGAGTGGGGGGAACGCTGTCTAGGTTACCTCGACTGCAACGACATTGACAATGTCTAAAACTTCCAAGGGTCATCAAATACAGGTATACACACACAGATGCTAATATACATATATACGCGTACAAACTGACATACACATACCTACACATATCTACAAATATATATATATATATATATATATATATATATATATATCTATACATACACACTCATACATCCATAAATATATATATATATATATATATATATATACCAATACCCATACATATGAACACGTACATACATATGCACAACCATACGGGGACAATCATATATGTGTAGAAATGTGCGCATAACGCCTACATAACCAGAAGAGTACACACCGAGGTCAGTGTACAAACACAAAGGAGAAAGAATAGAGCAGAAGAATAACAGGTACTCGAAAGGCGGAAAGAGTGAGATATCTGAGATTGGTTGGAATGTACAATAACAACACATGAAGGACAAGTAACACAGAAAAATTAGGTATAGGAGACCACCGAATTGTCTCAGTGGGTACTAGTGGATGAGAGCTATGTGTATGGACTTAAGTGCCCAAACATGGGCAGCATAGAAGGCTATGCACTATGGAAGGAGCAACTGTGTGTGTAGTAAAAAAAAGTAAAGAGTCACTGTCGATTGGGATCGAAACCTACCTCTTGTCGTTTGTAGTCCAGTTCACTAACCCCTGAGTTATCGCGGCTCTCAACTCTGTGTGTATGTATATATATGTATATATATGTAGATATATATATATATATCTATATCTATATATATATATATGTAGATATGTATAGGTATGTGCATGTCTGTTTGTACGTGTATAAATGTTTACACGCATCTGTGCGTATATACCTGTATTTGTGGACCCTTAGAAGTTTTAGACATTGTCAGTGTCTTTGCAGTCGAGGTAACCTAGACAACGTTCCTCCCCACTCGCATATTTTTAGAACCCTTCACACGGTCATGACCAGCAGGTTATAATTACAACTACACCCATGTGACTATCTCTTTCCTATTCTGACCACGGTCCACGACACAGGGAAGTCATTTTTCTTTTTTTAAACCAGTTTGATTGTTTTGTTTTGGATGTTTCATTCCTAGTTAGCTATGTAGGATTCTTTTATTTACTTACATATATGTGTGTGCATGTTGTTTGTTTGTTCCTGCTGAAGGCCTATTGATCCGAAACGTCGTTCAAATCTGTGTCGTCTATCAATCACGTATAGCTTTTACAATACCATTTTTTATATTGTTTTTTTTTTCAATTCTCCCTAATATTATTAAGCCACATTAACGATATTGTCATGTTTAATATTTTGTGATTTATTTTTCAAAAAGCCTCTGATTAAAACACGAGTGTTGAAACTTAATGGCAATAGGAATTCCACGATTGCATGTCCGATAATTCTGACCTCGGGGTTTAAAACGCTGATGTAATCTGTAAAAATAAACAAGAATGGTTTGAAATAAAGCAGCTGCAACAATATAAAGGATGCAAAAATAATGGCAACACAAGATTACAGTGTAAGAGAAACATATTTCTAGAAAAACAAACACATTCTTCCCCCCCCCCCCCAAAAAAAAAAAAATAAATAAAATAATAATATGAATGCACTAAGAAGCAGAACATAATATTATGATCCCTAGAAAAATAACAAATCCAGAGAACTGTAGAGAGGAAAGGGAACACTTTCTGGTTCTGTAAAGGTTCAGACAACATTTTAGACATTTTACTAACATACCATGAACATCCATAGACTGAAATCTCATCATGGCTGGTGCTTTACAGTTAGGACCTGCTATCCGTCAGAAATCATAGCCGTCATGAGAACAACCACTAGAAACAAACATCCGCCCAGATGAACTAACAAGGCTACAGAAGATGTCGGAATAACTTCGCTGCCCAGAATGACAAACCTGATGTAGACCAACATAGAAGTAACCCAGGACTTGAAGAATACAGTTTCTGTTTCCAGAATGTAAAGAACAGCAACATAAAAATCAGTGCGCAATATAGTAAAACGTGGAGGACTTTCAGCGAAAGAGGAAACATCTTTTATAAAAAACTTGAGTAAACATTAGAAGAATTTAACTAAAGAATCTTAGTGAGGAGTAAATAAGATGAAGGAAAAGAGTAAATGTGCATTCGCTTTCATTACTTCAAGATCTCCAGAACACACATGATATTATTCTTAACAAATCTATATATGTTTATGTTATCCAACTACACGGGGCAAAACTAAGATTCTGATTTACATATTCTGTTCTATTCACTTTTGCGCTTCAAAAATAATCACATATCCCGATTAAAAGTTGTGTCTGCATACGAACTAGTGTTTATAATTACGAGAACTTTCAGCTTAATCTCTAAAATGCATTTTACCGTTGCAACAATTATTTAAAAAAAAAAACAAATAGGTGGTTGAGGGTGCGGAGTTATTCCATAGTCTGTTATCAAGTTTCTTTCACTTTATCCTTAAAATAGACATGTTAATCGGTTAATATCGCCACCTGCTACGTGCTGATGTTCATTCAATTATCCATGCAAATGGAAGATAAAAGGAAAGCATAGACAAAATAATTGAAATGGGAACAGCTTTACGGTGGGACGTTGCGACCTAAAAGCTGGTTTCTGATGGGGCATGGATAAGATACACACACATAGACAAGAAAACACAAAGTAATAATGAAAATATGTTACATTAGAATAATTAATATCAACATTTTTCTGTTCAGTTAGATCATCAGCGGAGTATTGGGAATACAGAATGTGTATGTTGAGGACCTAAACAACAATACAACAAGCAAATTGAAATAGGAAAGATTAATAAGATACATTCAAAATAAATGAAGCCTCAAATGAAAAATATTTACTGGTGACATTTTTGAGGCATTTTAAGACATTAATTAATTATAATTTCAGAGAAGCATTAGATTCACAGTCTAGTATAAATCTACACAAACATCAACTACGTTAACACGCTCAGGCTACTGAAGGCAGGCATCTTTACAGTCTAGTATAAATCTATACAAACATCAACTACTTTAACAAGCGCAGGCTACTGAAGGCATGCATCTTTACAGTCTAGTATAAATCTATACAAACATCAACTACGTTAACAAGCTCAGGCTACTGAAGGCATGCATCTTTACAGTCTAGTATAAATCTATACAAACATCAACTACTTCAACAAGCTCAGGCTACTGAAGGCATGCATCTTTACAGTCTAGTATAAATCTATACAAACATCAACTACGTTAACAAGCTCAGGCTACTGAAGGCATGCATCTTTACAGTCTAGTATAAATCTATACAAACATCAACTACTTTAACAAGCTCAGGCTACTGAAGGCATGCATCTTTACAGTCTAGTATAAATCTATACAAACATCAACTACGTTAACACGCTCAGGCTACTGAAGGCAGGCATCTTTACAGTTTAGTATAAATCTATACAAACATCAACTACTTTAACAAGCTCAGGCTACTGAAGGCATGCATCTTTACAGTCTAGTATAAATCTATACAAACATCAACTACTTTAACAAGCGCAGGCTACTGAAGGCATGCATCTTTACAGTTTAGTATAAATCTATACAAACATCAACTACTTTAACAAGCTCAGGCTACTGAAGGCATGCATCTTTACAGTTTAGTATAAATCTATACAAACATCAATTACGTCAACAAGCTCAGGCTACTGAAGGCATGCATCTTTACAGTTTAGTATAAATCTATACAAACATCAACTACTTCAACAAGCTCAGGCTACTGAAGGCATGCATCTTTACAGTCTAGTATAAATCTATACAAACATCAAGTACTTTAACAAGCTCAGGCTACTGAAGTCATACATCTTTACAGTCTAGTATAAATCTATACAAACATCAGCTACTTCAACAAGCGCAGGCTACTGAAGGCATGCATCTTTACAATCTAGTATAAATCTATACAAACATCAACTACTTTAACAAGCGCAGGCTACTGAAGGCATGCATCTTTACAGTCTAGTATAAATCTGTACAAACATCAACTACTTTAACAAGCTCAGGCTACTGAAGGCATGCATCTTTACAGTATAGTACAAATCTATACAAACATCAACTACTTTAAAAAGCGCAGGCTACTGAAGGCATGCATCTTTACAGTCTAGTATAAATCTATACAAACATCAAATACTTTAACAAGCGCAGGCTACTGAAGGCATGCATCTTTACAGTCTAGTATAAATCTATACAAACATCAACTACTTTAACAAGCGCAGGCTACTGAAGCATGCATCTTTACAGTCTAGTATAAATCTATACAAACATCAACTACTTCAACAAGCGCAGGCTACTGAAGGCATTCATCTTTACAGTCTAGTATAAATCTATACAAACATCAACTACTTTAACAAGCGCAGGCTACTGAAGGCATGCATCTTTACAGTCTAGTATAAATCTATACAAAAATCAACTACTTTAACAAGCGCAATCTACTGAAGGCATGCATCTTTACAGTCTAGTATAAATCTATACAAATATTAACTACTTTAACAAGCGCAGGCTACTGAAGGCATGCATCTTTACAGTCGAGTATAAATCTATACAAACATCAACTACTTTAACAAGCTCAGGCTACTGAAGGCATGCATCTTTACAGTCTAGTATAAATCTATACAAAAATCAACTACTTTAACAAGCGCAATCCAATGAAGGCATGCATCTTTACAGTTTAGTATAAATCTATACAAACATCAAATACTTTAACAAGCGCAGGCTACTGAAGGCATGCATCTTTACAGTCTAGTATAAATTTATACAAACATCAACTACTTTAACAAGCTCAGGCTACTGAAGGTATGCATCATTACAGTCTAGTATAAATCTATACAAACATACACTACTTTAACAAGCTCAGGCTACTGAAGGCATGCATCTTTACAGTCTAGTATAAATCTATACAAACATCAAATACTTTAACAAGCGCAGGCTACTGAAGGCATGCATCTTTACAGTCTAGTATAAATCTATACAAATATCAACTACTTTAACAAGCTCAGGCTACTGAAGGCATGCATCTTTACTGTCTAGTATAAATCTATACAAACATCAACTACTTTAACAAGCTCAGGCTACTGAAGGCATGCATCTTTACAGTCTAGTATAAATCTATACAAACATCAACTACTTTAACAAGCTCAGGCTACTGAAGGCATGCATCTTTACAGTCTAGTATAAATCTATACAAACATCAACTACTTTAACAAGCGCAGGCTACTGAAGGTATGCATCTTTACAGTATAGTACAAATCTATACAAACATCAACTATTTTAACAAGCGCAGGCTACTGAAGGCATGCATCTTTACAGTCTAGTAAAAATCTATACAAACATCAAATACTTTAACAAGCTCAGGCTACTGAAGGCATGCATCTTTACAGTCTAGTATAAATCTATACAAACATCAACTACTTTAACAAGCGCAGGCTACTGAAGGCATGCATCTTTACAGTTTAGTATAAATCTATACAAACATCAACTACTTTAACAAGCTCAGGCTACTGAAGGCATGCATCTTTACAGTTTAGTATAAATCTATACAAACATCAATTACTTCAACAAGCTCAGGCTACTGAAGGCATGCATCTTTACAGTTTAGTATAAATCTATACAAACATCAACTACTTTAACAAGCTCAGGCTACTGAAGGCATGTATCTTTACAGTTTAGTATAAATCTATACAAACATCAATTACTTCAACAAGCTCAGGCTACTGAAGGCATGCATCTTTACAGTCTAGTATAAATCTATACAAACATCAAGTACTTTAACAAGCTCAGGCTACTGAAGTCATACATCTTTACAGTCTAGTATAAATCTATACAAACATCAGCTACTTCAACAAGCGCAGGCTACTGAAGGCATGCATCTTTACAATCTAGTATAAATCTATACAAACATCAACTACTTTAACAAGCGCAGGCTACTGAAGGCATGCATCTTTACAGTCTAGTATAAATCTGTACAAACATCAACTACTTTAACAAGCTCAGGCTACTGAAGGTATGCATCTTTACAGTATAGTACAAATCTATACAAACATCAACTACTTTAAAAAGCGCAGGCTACTGAAGGCATGCATCTTTACAGTCTAGTATAAATCTATACAAACATCAAATACTTTAACAAGCGCAGGCTACTGAAGGCATGCATCTTTACAGTCTAGTATAAATCTATACAAACATCAACTACTTTAACAAGCGCAGGCTACTGAAGCATGCATCTTTACAGTCTAGTATAAATCTATACAAACATCAACTACTTCAACAAGCGCAGGCTACTGAAGGCATTCATCTTTACAGTCTAGTATAAATCTATACAAACATCAACTACTTTAACAAGCGCAGGCTACTGAAGGCATGCATCTTTACAGTCTAGTATAAATCTATACAAAAATCAACTACTTTAACAAGCGCAATCTACTGAAGGCATGCATCTTTACAGTCTAGTATAAATCTATACAAATATTAACTACTTTAACAAGCGCAGGCTACTGAAGGCATGCATCTTTACAGTCGAGTATAAATCTATACAAACATCAACTACTTTAACAAGCTCAGGCTACTGAAGGCATGCATCTTTACAGTCTAGTATAAATCTATACAAAAATCAACTACTTTAACAAGCGCAATCCAATGAAGGCATGCATCTTTACAGTTTAGTATAAATCTATACAAACATCTACTACTTTAACAAGCGCAGGCTACTGAAGGCATGCATCTTTACAGTCTAGTATAAATTTATACAAACATCAACTACTTTAACAAGCTCAGGCTACTGAAGGTATGCATCATTACAGTCTAGTATAAATCTTTACAAACATACACTACTTTAACAAGCTCAGGCTACTGAAGGCATGCATCTTTACAGTCTAGTATAAATCTATACAAACATCAAATACTTTAACAAGCGCAGGCTACTGAAGGCATGCATCTTTACAGTCTAGTATAAATCTATACAAATATCAACTACTTTAACCAGCTCAGGCTACTGAAGGCATGCATCTTTACTGTCTAGTATAAATCTATACAAACATCAACTACTTTAACAAGCTCAGGCTACTGAAGGCATGCATCTTTACAGTCTAGTATAAATCTATACAAACATCAACTACTTTAACAAGCTCAGGCTAATTAAGGCATGCATCTTTACAGTCTAGTATGAATCTATACATACAAACATCTACTACTTTAACAAGCGCAGGCTACTGAAGGCATGCATCTTTACAGTCTAGTATAAATCTATACAAACATCAACTACTTTAACAAGCGCAGGCTACTGAAGGTATGCATCTTTACAGTATAGTACAAATCTATACAAACATCAACTATTTTAACAAGCGCAGGCTACTGAAGGCATGCATCTTTACAGTCTAGTAAAAATCTATACAAACATCAAATACTTTAACAAGCGCAGGCTACTGAAGGCATGCATCTTTACAGTCTAGTATAAATCTATACAAACATCAACTACTTTAACAAGCTCAGGCTACTGAAGCATGCATCTTTACAGTCTAGAATAAATCTATACAAACATCAACTACTTCAACAAGCGCAGGCTACTGAAGGCATTCATCTTTACAGTCTAGTATAAATCTATACAAACATCAACTACTTTAACAAGCGCAGGCTACTGAAGGCATTCATCTTTACAGTCTAGTATAAATCTATACAAATATCAACTACGTTAACACGCTCAGGCTACAGAAGGCAGGCATCTTTACAGTCTAGTATAAATCTATACATACATCAACTACTTTAACAAGCTCAGACTACTGAAGGCATGCATCTTTACAGTCTAGTATAAATCTATACAAACATCAACTACTTCAACAAGCTCAGGCTACTGAAGGCATGCATCTTTACAGTCTAGTATAAATCTATACAAACATCAACTACTTTAACAAGCGCAGGCTACTGAAGGCATGCATCTTTACAGTCTAGTATAAATCTATACAAACATCAACTACGTTAACAAGCTCAGGCTACTGAAGGATGCATCTTTACAGTCTAGTATAAATCTATACAAACATCAACTACTTCAACAAGCTCAGGCTACTGAAGGCATGCATCTTTACAGTTTAGTATAAATCTATACAAACATCAATTACTTCAACAAGCTCAGGCTACTGAAGGCATGCATCTTTACAGTCTAGTATAAATCTATACAAACATCAAGTACTTTAGCAAGCTCAGGCTACTGAAGGTATGCATCATTACAGTCTAGTATAAATCTATACAAAATCAGCTACTTCAACAAGCGCAGGCTACTGAAGGCATGCATCTTTACAGTCTAGTATAAATCTATACAAACATCAACTACTTTAACAAGCGCAGGCTACTGAAGGCATGCATCTTTACAGTCTAGTATAAATCTATACAAACATCAACTACTTTAACAAGCTCAGGCTACTGAAGGCATGCATCTTTACAGTCTAGTATAAATCTATACAAACATACACTACTTTAACAAGCTCAGGCTACTGAAGGCATGCATCTTTACAGTCTAGTATAAATCTATACAAACATCAACTACTTTAAAAGCGCAGGCTACTGAAGGCATGCATCATTACAGTCTAGTATAAATCTATACAAATATCAACTACTTTAACAAGCTCAGGCTACTGAAGGCATGCATCTTTACTGTCTAGTATAAATCTATACAAACATCAACTACTTTAACAAGCTCAGGCTACTGAAGGCATGCATCTTTACAGTCTAGTATAAATCTATACAAACATCAACTACTTTAACAAGCTCAGGCTATTGAAGGCATGCATCTTTACAGTCTAGTATGAATCTATACATACTAACAACAACTACTTTAACAAGCGCAGGCTACTGAAGGCATGCATCTTTACAGTCTAGTATAAATCTATACAAACATCAACTACTTTAACAAGCGCAGGCTACTGAAGGCATGCATCTTTACAGTATAGTACAAATCTATACAAACATCAACTACTTTAACAAGCGCAGGCTACTGAAGGCATGCATCTTTACAGTCTAGTATAAATCTATACAAACATCAAATACTTTAACAAGCGCAGGCTACTGAAGGCATGCATCTTTACAGTCTAGTATAAATCTATACAAACATCAACTACTTTAACAAGCTCAGGCTACTGAAGCATGCATCTTTACAGTCTAGTATAAATCTATACAAACATCAACTACTTCAACAAGCGCAGGCTACTGAAGGCATTCATCTTTACAGTCTAGTATAAATCTATACAAACATCAACTACTTTAACAAGCGCAGGCTACTGAAGGCATGCATCTTTACAGTCTAGTATAAATCTATACAAAAATCAACTACTTTAACAAGCGCAATCTACTGAAGGCATGCATCTTTACAGTCTAGTATAAATCTATACAAATATTAACTACTTTAACAAGCGCAGGCTACTGAAGGCATGCATCTTTACAGTCTAGTATAAATCTATACAAACATCAACTACTTTAACAAGCTCAGGCTACTGAAGGCATGCATCTTTACAGTCTAGTATAAATCTATACAAACATCAACTACTTTGACAAGCGCAGGCTACTGAAGGCATGCATCTTTACAGTCTAGTATAAATCTATACAAACATCAAATACTTTAACTATCGCAGGCTACTGAAGGCATGCATCTTTACAGTCTAGTATAAATCTATACAAACATCAAATACTTTAACAAGCGCAGGCTACTGAAGGCATGCATCTTTACAGTCTAGTATAAATCTATACAAACATCAACTACTTTAACAAGCGCAGGCTACTGAAGGCATGCATCTTTACAGTCTAGTATAAATCTATACAAAATCAACTACTTTAACAAGCGCAATCTAATGAAGGCATGCATCTTTACAGTCTAGTATAAATCTATACAAACATCAACTACTTTAACTAGCTCAGGCTACTGAAGGCATGCATCTTTACAGTCTAGTATAAATCTATACAAATATCAACTACTTTAACAAGCTCAGGCTACTGAAGGCATGCATCTTTACAGTCTAGTATAAATCTATACAAACATCAGCTACTTCAACAAGCGCAGGCTACTGAAGGCATGCATCTTTACAATCTAGTATAAATCTATACAAACATCAACTACTTTAACAAGCGCAGGCTACTGAAGGCATGCATCTTTACAGTCTAGTATAAATCTATACAAACATCAACTACTTCAACAAGCTCAGGCTACTGAAGGCATGCATCTTTACAGTCTAGTATAAATCTATACAAACATCAACTACTTTAACAAGCTCAGGCTAATGAAGACATGCATCTTTACAGTCTAGCATGAATCTATACATACAAACATCAACTACTTTAACAAGCTCAGGCTACTGAAGGCATGCATCTTTACAGTCTAGTATAAATCTATACAAACATCAAATACTTTAACAAGCGCAGGCTACTGAAGGCATGCATCTTTACAGTCTAGTATAAATCTATACAAACATCAACTACTTTAACAAGCGCAGGCTACTGAAGCATGCATCTTTACAGTCTAGTATAAATCTATACAAACATCAACTACTTCAACAAGCGCAGGCTACTGAAGGCATTCATCTTTACAGTCTAGTATAAATCTATACAAACATCAACTACTTTAACAAGCGCAGGCTACTGAAGGCATGCATCTTTACAGTCTAGTATAAATCTATACAAAAATCAAGACTTTAACAAGCGCAATCTACTGAAGGCATGCATCTTTACAGTCTAGTATAAATCTATACAAATATTAACTACTTTAACAAGCGCAGGCTACTGAAGGCATGCATCTTTACAGTCTAGTATAAATCTATACAAACATCAACTACTTTAACAAGCTCAGGCTACTGAAGGCATGCATCTTTACAGTCTAGTATAAATCTATACAAAAATCAACTACTTTAACAAGCGCAATCCAATGAAGGCATGCATCTTTACAGTTTAGTATAAATCTATACAAACATCAACTACTTTAACAAGCGCAGGCTACTGAAGGCATGCATCTTTAAAGTCTAGTATAAATTTATACAAACATCAACTACTTTAACAAGCTCAGGCTACTGAAGGCATGCATCTTTACAGTCTAGTATAAATCTATACAAACATACACTACTTTAACAAGCTCAGGCTACTGAAGGCATGCATCTTTACAGTCTAGTATAAATCTATACAAACATCAGCTACTTTAACAAGCGCAGGCTACTGAAGGCATGCATCTTTACAGTCTAGTATAAATCTATACAAATATCAACTACTTTAACAAGCTCAGGCTACTGAAGGCATGCATCTTTACAGTCTAGTATAAATCTATACAAACATCAACTACTTTAACAAGCTCAGGCTACTGAAGGCATGCATCTTTACAGTCTAGTATAAATCTATACAAACATCAACTACTTTAACAAGCTCAGGCTACTGAAGGCATGCATCTTTACAGTCTAGTATAAATCTATACAAACATCAACTACTTTAACAAGCTCAGGCTACTGAAGGCATGCATCTTTACAGTCTAGTATAAATCTATACAAACATCAACTACTTTAACAAGCGCAGGCTACTGAAGGCATGCATCTTTACAGTCTAGTATAAATCTATACAAACATCAAATACTTTAAAAAGCGCAGGCTACTGAAGGCATGCATCTTTACAGTTTAGTATAAATCTATACAAACATCAACTACTTTAACAAGCGCAGGCTACTGAAGCATGCATCTTTACAGTCTAGTATAAATCTATACAAACATCAACTACTTTAACAAGCGCAGGCTACTGAAGGCATGCATCTTTACAGTCTAGTATAAATCTATACAAACATCAACTACTTTAACAAGCGCAGGCTACTGAAGGCATTCATCTTTACAGTCTAGTATAAATCTATACAAAAATCAACTACTTTAACAAGCGCAGGCTACTGAAGGCATGCATCTTTACAGTCTAGTATAAATCTATACAAATATCAACTACTTTAACAAGCTCAGGCTACTGAAGGCATGCATCTTTACAGTCTAGTATAAATCTATACAAACATCAACTACTTTAACAAGCTCAGGCTACTGAAGGCATGCATCTTTACAGTCTAGTATAAATCTATACAAACATCAACTACTTTAACAAGCGCAGGCTACTGAAGGCATGCATCTTTACAGTCTAGTATAAATCTATACAAACATCAAATACTTTAACAAGCGCAGGCTACTGAAGGCATGCATCTTTACAGTCTAGTATAAATCTATACAAACATCAAATACTTTAACAAGCGCAGGCTACTGAAGGCATGCATCTTTACAGTCTAGTATAAATCTATACAAACATCAACTACTTTAACAAGCGCAGGCTACTGAAGGCATGCATCTTTACAGTCTAGTATAAATCTATACAAACATCAACTACTTTAACAAGCGCAGGCTACTGAAGGCATGCATCTTTACAGTCTAGTATAAATCTATACAAACATCAACTACTTTAACAAGCTCAGGCTACTGAAGGCATGCATCTTTACAGTCTAGTATAAATCTATACAAACATCAACTACTTTAACAAGCGCAGGCTACTGAAGGCATGCATCTTTACAGTCTAGTATAAATCTATACAAAAATCAACTACTTTAACAAGCGCAATCTACTGAAGGCATGCATCTTTACAGTCTAGTAAAAATCTATACAAATATTAACTACTTTAACAAGCGCAGGCTACTGAAGGCATGCATCTTTACAGTCTAGTATAAATCTATACAAACATCAACTACTTTAACAAGCTCAGGCTACTGAAGGCATGCATCTTTACAGTCTAGTATAAATCTATACAAAAATCAACTACTTTAACAAGCGCAATCTACTGAAGGCATGCATCTTTACAGTTTAGTATAAATCTATACAAACATCAACTACTTTAACAAGCGCAGGCTACTGAAGGCATGCATCTTTAAGTCTAGTATAAATCTATACAAACATCAACTACTTTAACAAGCTCAGGCTACTGAAGGCATGCATCTTTACAGTCTAGTATAAATCTATACAAACATACACTACTTTAACAAGCTCAGGCTACTGAAGGCATGCATCTTTACAGTCTAGTATAAATCTATACAAACATCAGCTACTTTAACAAGCGCAGGCTACTGAAGGCATGCATCTTTACAGTCTAGTATAAATCTATACAAATATCAACTACTTTAACAAGCTCAGGCTACTGAAGGCATGCATCTTTACAGTCTAGTATAAATCTATACAAACATCAACTACTTTAACAAGCTCAGGCTACTGAAGGCATGCATCTTTACAGTCTAGTATAAATCTATACAAACATCAACTACTTTAACAAGCTCAGGCTAATGAAGGCATGCATCTTTACAGTCTAGTATAAATCTATACATACAAACATCAACTACTTTAACAAGCGCAGGCTACTGAAGGCATGCATCTTTACAGTCTAGTATAAATCTATACAAACATCAACTACTTTAACAAGCGCAGGCTACTGAAGGTATGCATCTTTACAGTCTAGTATAAATCTATACAAACATCAACTACTTTAACAAGCGCAGGCTACTGAAGGCATGCATCTTTACAGTCTAGTATAAATCTATACAAACATCAAATACTTTAACAAGCGCAGGCTACTGAAGGCATGCATCTTTACAGTCTAGTATAAATCTATACAAACATCAACTACTTTAACAAGCTCAGGCTACTGAAGCATGCATCTTTACAGTCTAGTATAAATCTATACAAACATCAACTACTTTAACAAGCGCAGGCTACTGAAGGCATGCATCTTTACAGTCTAGTATAAATCTATACAAACATCAACTACTTTAACAAGCGCAGGCTACTGAAGGCATGCATCTTTACAGTCTAGTATAAATCTATACAAACATCAACTACTTTAACAAGCGCAGGCTACTGAAGGCATGCATCTTTACAGTCTAGTATAAATCTATACAAACATCAACTACTTTAACAAGCGCAGGCTACTGAAGGCATGCATCTTTACAGTCTAGTATAAATCTATACAAACATCAACTACTTTAACAAGCTCAGGCTACTGAAGGCATGCATCTTTACAGTCTAGTATAAATCTATACAAACATCAACTACTTTAACAAGCGCAGGCTACTGAAGGCATGCATCTTTACAGTCTAGTATAAATCTATACAAACATCAACTACTTTAACAAGCTCAGGCTACTGAAGGCATGCATCTTTACAGTCTAGTATAAATCTATACAAACATCAACTACTTTAACAAGCGCAGGCTACTGAAGGCATGCATCTTTACAGTCTAGTATAAATCTATACAAAAATCAACTACTTTAACAAGCGCAATCTACTGAAGGCATGCATCTTTACAGTCTAGTATAAATCTATACAAATATTAACTACTTTAACAAGCGCAGGCTACTGAAGGCATGCATCTTTACAGTCTAGTATAAATCTATACAAACATCAACTACTTTAACAAGCTCAGGCTACTGAAGGCATGCATCTTTACAGTCTAGTATAAATCTATACAAAAATCAACTACTTTAACAAGCGCAATCTAATGAAGGCATGCATCTTTACAGTTTAGTATAAATCTATACAAACATCAACTACTTTAACAAGCGCAGGCTACTGAAGGCATGCATCTTTACAGTCTAGTATAAATCTATACAAACATCAACTACTTTAACAAGCTCAGGCTACTGAAGGCATGCATCTTTACAGTCTAGTATAAATCTATACAAACATACACTACTTTAACAAGCTCAGGCTACTGAAGGCATGCATCTTTACAGTCTAGTATAAATCTATACAAACATCAACTACTTTAACAAGCGCAGGCTACTGAAGGCATGCATCTTTACAGTCTAGTATAAATCTATACAAACATCAACTACTTTAACAAGCTCAGGCTACTGAAGGCATGCATCTTTACAGTCTAGTATAAATCTATACAAACATCAACTACTTTAACAAGCTCAGGCTACTGAAGGCATGCATCTTTACAGTCTAGTATAAATCTATACAAACATCAACTACTTTAACAAGCTCAGGCTACTGAAGGCATGCATCTTTACAGTCTAGTATAAATCTATACAAACATCAACTACTTTAACAAGCGCAGGCTACTGAAGGCATGCATCTTTACAGTCTAGTATAAATCTATACAAACATCAACTACTTTAACAAGCGCAGGCTACTGAAGGCATGCATCTTTACAGTCTAGTATAAATCTATACAAACATCAACTACTTTAACAAGCGCAGGCTACTGAAGGCATGCATCTTTACAGTCTAGTATAAATCTATACAAACATCAACTACTTTAACAAGCGCAGGCTACTGAAGGCATGCATCTTTACAGTCTAGTATAAATCTATACAAACATCAACTACTTTAACAAGCGCAGGCTACTGAAGGCATGCATCTTTACAGTCTAGTATAAATCTATACAAACATCAACTACTTTAACAAGCTCAGGCTACTGAAGGCATGCATCTTTACAGTCTAGTATAAATCTATACAAACATCAACTACTTTAACAAGCGCAGGCTACTGAAGGCATGCATCTTTACAGTCTAGTATAAATCTATACAAAAATCAACTACTTTAACAAGCGCAGGCTACTGAAGGCATGCATCTTTACAGTCTAGTATAAATCTATACAAACATCAACTACTTTAACAAGCTCAGGCTACTGAAGGCATGCATCTTTACAGTCTAGTATAAATCTATACAAACATCAACTACTTTAACAAGCTCAGGCTACTGAAGGCATGCATCTTTACAGTCTAGTATAAATCTATACAAACATCAACTACTTTAACAAGCGCAGGCTACTGAAGGCATGCATCTTTACAGTCTAGTATAAATCTATACAAACATCAACTACTTTAACAAGCGCAGGCTACTGAAGGCATGCATCTTTACAGTCTAGTATAAATCTATACAAACATCAACTACTTTAACAAGCGCAGGCTACTGAAGGCATGCATCTTTACAGTCTAGTATAAATCTATACAAACATCAACTACTTTAACAAGCGCAGGCTACTGAAGGCATGCATCTTTACAGTCTAGTATAAATCTATACAAACATCAACTACTTTAACAAGCGCAGGCTACTGAAGGCATGCATCTTTACAGTCTAGTATAAATCTATACAAACATCAACTACTTTAACAAGCTCAGGCTACTGAAGGCATGCATCTTTACAGTCTAGTATAAATCTATACAAACATCAACTACTTTAACAAGCGCAGGCTACTGAAGGCATGCATCTTTACAGTCTAGTATAAATCTATACAAAAATCAACTACTTTAACAAGCGCAGGCTACTGAAGGCATGCATCTTTACAGTCTAGTATAAATCTATACAAACATCAACTACTTTAACAAGCGCAGGCTACTGAAGGCATGCATCTTTACAGTCTAGTATAAATCTATACAAACATCAACTACTTTAACAAGCTCAGGCTACTGAAGGCATGCATCTTTACAGTCTAGTATAAATCTATACAAAAATCAACTACTTTAACAAGCGCAGGCTACTGAAGGCATGCATCTTTACAGTCTAGTATAAATCTATACAAACATCAACTACTTTAACAAGCGCAGGCTACTGAAGGCATGCATCTTTACAGTCTAGTATAAATCTATACAAACATCAACTACTTTAACAAGCTCAGGCTACTGAAGGCATGCATCTTTACAGTCTAGTATAAATCTATACAAACATCAACTACTTTAACAAGCTCAGGCTACTGAAGGCATGCATCTTTACAGTCTAGTATAAATCTATACAAACATCAACTACTTTAACAAGCGCAGGCTACTGAAGGCATGCATCTTTACAGTCTAGTATAAATCTATACAAACATCAACTACTTTAACAAGCTCAGGCTACTGAAGGCATGCATCTTTACAGTCTAGTATAAATCTATACAAACATCAACTACTTTAACAAGCTCAGGCTACTGAAGGCATGCATCTTTACAGTCTAGTATAAATCTATACAAACATCAACTACTTTAACAAGCTCAGGCTACTGAAGGCATGCATCTTTACAGTCTAGTATAAATCTATACAACAAACATCAACTACTTTAACAAGCGCAGGCTACTGAAGGCATGCATCTTTACAGTCTAGTATAAATCTATACAAACATCAACTACTTTAACAAGCGCAGGCTACTGAAGGCATGCATCTTTACAGTCTAGTATAAATCTATACAAACATCAACTACTTTAACAAGCGCAGGCTACTGAAGGCATGCATCTTTACAGTCTAGTATAAATCTATACAAACATCAACTACTTTAACAAGCGCAGGCTACTGAAGGCATGCATCTTTACAGTCTAGTATAAATCTATACAAACATCAACTACTTTAACAAGCTCAGGCTACTGAAGCATGCATCTTTACAGTCTAGTATAAATCTATACAAACATCAACTACTTTAACAAGCGCAGGCTACTGAAGGCATGCATCTTTACAGTCTAGTATAAATCTATACAAACATCAACTACTTTAACAAGCGCAGGCTACTGAAGGCATGCATCTTTACAGTCTAGTATAAATCTATACAAACATCAACTACTTTAACAAGCGCAGGCTACTGAAGGCATGCATCTTTACAGTCTAGTATAAATCTATACAAACATCAACTACTTTAACAAGCGCAGGCTACTGAAGGCATGCATCTTTACAGTCTAGTATAAATCTATACAAACATCAACTACTTTAACAAGCTCAGGCTACTGAAGGCATGCATCTTTACAGTCTAGTATAAATCTATACAAACATCAACTACTTTAACAAGCGCAGGCTACTGAAGGCATGCATCTTTACAGTCTAGTATAAATCTATACAAACATCAACTACTTTAACAAGCTCAGGCTACTGAAGGCATGCATCTTTACAGTCTAGTATAAATCTATACAAACATCAACTACTTTAACAAGCGCAGGCTACTGAAGGCATGCATCTTTACAGTCTAGTATAAATCTATACAAACATCAACTACTTTAACAAGCGCAGGCTACTGAAGGCATGCATCTTTACAGTCTAGTATAAATCTATACAAACATCAACTACTTTAACAAGCGCAGGCTACTGAAGGCATGCATCTTTACAGTCTAGTATAAATCTATACAAACATCAACTACTTTAACAAGCTCAGGCTACTGAAGGCATGCATCTTTACAGTCTAGTATAAATCTATACAAACATCAACTACTTTAACAAGCGCAGGCTACTGAAGGCATGCATCTTTACAGTCTAGTATAAATCTATACAAACATCAACTACTTTAACAAGCGCAGGCTACTGAAGGCATGCATCTTTACAGTCTAGTATAAATCTATACAAACATCAACTACTTTAACAAGCTCAGGCTACTGAAGGCATGCATCTTTACAGTCTAGTATAAATCTATACAAACATCAACTACTTTAACAAGCGCAGGCTACTGAAGGCATGCATCTTTACAGTCTAGTATAAATCTATACAAACATCAACTACTTTAACAAGCGCAGGCTACTGAAGGCATGCATCTTTACAGTCTAGTATAAATCTATACAAACATCAACTACTTTAACAAGCTCAGGCTACTGAAGGCATGCATCTTTACAGTCTAGTATAAATCTATACAAACATCAACTACTTTAACAAGCTCAGGCTACTGAAGGCATGCATCTTTACAGTCTAGTATAAATCTATACAAACATCAACTACTTTAACAAGCTCAGGCTACTGAAGGCATGCATCTTTACAGTCTAGTATAAATCTATACAAACATCAACTACTTTAACAAGCGCAGGCTACTGAAGGCATGCATCTTTACAGTCTAGTATAAATCTATACAAACATCAACTACTTTAACAAGCGCAGGCTACTGAAGGCATGCATCTTTACAGTCTAGTATAAATCTATACAAACATCAACTACTTTAACAAGCGCAGGCTACTGAAGGCATGCATCTTTACAGTCTAGTATAAATCTATACAAACATCAACTACTTTAACAAGCGCAGGCTACTGAAGGCATGCATCTTTACAGTCTAGTATAAATCTATACAAACATCAACTACTTTAACAAGCGCAGGCTACTGAAGGCATGCATCTTTACAGTCTAGTATAAATCTATACAAACATCAACTACTTTAACAAGCGCAGGCTACTGAAGGCATGCATCTTTACAGTCTAGTATAAATCTATACAAACATCAACTACTTTAACAAGCGCAGGCTACTGAAGGCATGCATCTTTACAGTCTAGTATAAATCTATACAAACATCAACTACTTTAACAAGCGCAGGCTACTGAAGGCATGCATCTTTACAGTCTAGTATAAATCTATACAAACATCAACTACTTTAACAAGCGCAGGCTACTGAAGGCATGCATCTTTACAGTCTAGTATAAATCTATACAAACATCAACTACTTTAACAAGCGCAGGCTACTGAAGGCATGCATCTTTACAGTCTAGTATAAATCTATACAAACATCAACTACTTTAACAAGCGCAGGCTACTGAAGGCATGCATCTTTACAGTCTAGTATAAATCTATACAAACATCAACTACTTTAACAAGCGCAGGCTACTGAAGGCATGCATCTTTACAGTCTAGTATAAATCTATACAAACATCAACTACTTTAACAAGCGCAGGCTACTGAAGGCATGCATCTTTACAGTCTAGTATAAATCTATACAAACATCAACTACTTTAACAAGCGCAGGCTACTGAAGGCATGCATCTTTACAGTCTAGTATAAATCTATACAAACATCAACTACTTTAACAAGCTCAGGCTACTGAAGGCATGCATCTTTACAGTCTAGTATAAATCTATACAAACATCAACTACTTTAACAAGCTCAGGCTACTGAAGGCATGCATCTTTACAGTTTAGTATAAATCTATACAAACATCAACTACTTTAACAAGCGCAGGCTACTGAAGGCATGCATCTTTACAGTCTAGTATAAATCTATACAAACATCAACTACTTTAACAAGCTCAGGCTACTGAAGGCATGCATCTTTACAGTCTAGTATAAATCTATACAAACATCAACTACTTTAACAAGCTCAGGCTACTGAAGGCATGCATCTTTACAGTCTAGTATAAATCTATACAAACATCAACTACTTTAACAAGCGCAGGCTACTGAAGGCATGCATCTTTACAGTCTAGTATAAATCTATACAAACATCAACTACTTTAACAAGCGCAGGCTACTGAAGGCATGCATCTTTACAGTCTAGTATAAATCTATACAAACATCAACTACTTTAACAAGCTCAGGCTACTGAAGGCATGCATCTTTACAGTCTAGTATAAATCTATACAAACATCAACTACTTTAACAAGCTCAGGCTACTGAAGGCATGCATCTTTACAGTCTAGTATGAATCTATACATACAAACATCAACTACTTTAACAAGCTCAGGCTACTGAAGGCATGCATCTTTACAGTCTAGTATAAATCTATACAAACATCAACTACTTTAACAAGCGCAGGCTACTGAAGGCATGCATCTTTACAGTCTAGTATAAATCTATACAAACATCAACTACTTTAACAAGCGCAGGCTACTGAAGGCATGCATCTTTACAGTCTAGTATAAATCTATACAAACATCAAATACTTTAACAAGCGCAGGCTACTGAAGGCATGCATCTTTACAGTCTAGTATAAATCTATACAAACATCAACTACTTTAACAAGCGCAGGCTACTGAAGGCATGCATCTTTACAGTCTAGTATAAATCTATACAAACATCAACTACTTTAACAAGCGCAGGCTACTGAAGGCATGCATCTTTACAGTCTAGTATAAATCTATACAAACATCAACTACTTTAACAAGCGCAGGCTACTGAAGGCATGCATCTTTACAGTCTAGTATAAATCTATACAAACATCAACTACTTTAACAAGCGCAGGCTACTGAAGGCATGCATCTTTACAGTCTAGTATAAATCTATACAAACATCAACTACTTTAACAAGCGCAGGCTACTGAAGGCATGCATCTTTACAGTCTAGTATAAATCTATACAAACATCAACTACTTTAACAAGCGCAGGCTACTGAAGGCATGCATCTTTACAGTCTAGTATAAATCTATACAAACATCAACTACTTTAACAAGCTCAGGCTACTGAAGGCATGCATCTTTACAGTCTAGTATAAATCTATACAAACATCAACTACTTTAACAAGCTCAGGCTACTGAAGGCATGCATCTTTACAGTCTAGTATAAATCTATACAAACATCAACTACTTTAACAAGCTCAGGCTACTGAAGGCATGCATCTTTACAGTCTAGTATAAATCTATACAAACATCAACTACTTTAACAAGCTCAGGCTACTGAAGGCATGCATCTTTACAGTCTAGTATAAATCTATACAAACATCAACTACTTTAACAAGCGCAGGCTACTGAAGGCATGCATCTTTACAGTCTAGTATAAATCTATACAAACATCAACTACTTTAACAAGCGCAGGCTACTGAAGGCATGCATCTTTACAGTCTAGTATAAATCTATACAAACATCAACTACTTTAACAAGCGCAGGCTACTGAAGGCATGCATCTTTACAGTCTAGTATAAATCTATACAAACATCAACTACTTTAACAAGCGCAGGCTACTGAAGGCATGCATCTTTACAGTCTAGTATAAATCTATACAAACATCAACTACTTTAACAAGCGCAGGCTACTGAAGGCATGCATCTTTACAGTCTAGTATAAATCTATACAAACATCAACTACTTTAACAAGCGCAGGCTACTGAAGGCATGCATCTTTACAGTCTAGTATAAATCTATACAAACATCAACTACTTTAACAAGCGCAGGCTACTGAAGGCATGCATCTTTACAGTCTAGTATAAATCTATACAAACATCAACTACTTTAACAAGCGCAGGCTACTGAAGGCATGCATCTTTACAGTCTAGTATAAATCTATACAAACATCAACTACTTTAACAAGCTCAGGCTACTGAAGGCATGCATCTTTACAGTCTAGTATAAATCTATACAAACATCAACTACTTTAACAAGCGCAGGCTACTGAAGGCATGCATCTTTACAGTCTAGTATAAATCTATACAAACATCAACTACTTTAACAAGCGCAGGCTACTGAAGGCATGCATCTTTACAGTCTAGTATAAATCTATACAAACATCAACTACTTTAACAAGCGCAGGCTACTGAAGGCATGCATCTTTACAGTCTAGTATAAATCTATACAAACATCAACTACTTTAACAAGCGCAGGCTACTGAAGGCATGCATCTTTACAGTCTAGTATAAATCTATACAAACATCAACTACTTTAACAAGCTCAGGCTACTGAAGGCATGCATCTTTACAGTCTAGTATAAATCTATACAAACATCAACTACTTTAACAAGCGCAGGCTACTGAAGGCATGCATCTTTACAGTCTAGTATAAATCTATACAAACATCAACTACTTTAACAAGCTCAGGCTACTGAAGGCATGCATCTTTACAGTCTAGTATAAATCTATACAAACATCAACTACTTTAACAAGCGCAGGCTACTGAAGGCATGCATCTTTACAGTCTAGTATAAATCTATACAAACATCAACTACTTTAACAAGCGCAGGCTACTGAAGGCATGCATCTTTACAGTCTAGTATAAATCTATACAAACATCAACTACTTTAACAAGCGCAGGCTACTGAAGGCATGCATCTTTACAGTCTAGTATAAATCTATACAAACATCAACTACTTTAACAAGCGCAGGCTACTGAAGGCATGCATCTTTACAGTCTAGTATAAATCTATACAAACATCAACTACTTTAACAAGCTCAGGCTACTGAAGGCATGCATCTTTACAGTCTAGTATAAATCTATACAAACATCAACTACTTTAACAAGCGCAGGCTACTGAAGGCATGCATCTTTACAGTCTAGTATAAATCTATACAAACATCAACTACTTTAACAAGCGCAGGCTACTGAAGGCATGCATCTTTACAGTCTAGTATAAATCTATACAAACATCAACTACTTTAACAAGCTCAGGCTACTGAAGGCATGCATCTTTACAGTCTAGTATAAATCTATACAAACATCAACTACTTTAACAAGCTCAGGCTACTGAAGGCATGCATCTTTACAGTCTAGTATAAATCTATACAAACATCAACTACTTTAACAAGCTCAGGCTACTGAAGGCATGCATCTTTACAGTCTAGTATAAATCTATACAAACATCAACTACTTTAACAAGCGCAGGCTACTGAAGGCATGCATCTTTACAGTCTAGTATAAATCTATACAAACATCAACTACTTTAACAAGCGCAGGCTACTGAAGGCATGCATCTTTACAGTCTAGTATAAATCTATACAAACATCAACTACTTTAACAAGCGCAGGCTACTGAAGGCATGCATCTTTACAGTCTAGTATAAATCTATACAAACATCAACTACTTTAACAAGCGCAGGCTACTGAAGGCATGCATCTTTACAGTCTAGTATAAATCTATACAAACATCAACTACTTTAACAAGCGCAGGCTACTGAAGGCATGCATCTTTACAGTCTAGTATAAATCTATACAAACATCAACTACTTTAACAAGCGCAGGCTACTGAAGGCATGCATCTTTACAGTCTAGTATAAATCTATACAAACATCAACTACTTTAACAAGCGCAGGCTACTGAAGGCATGCATCTTTACAGTCTAGTATAAATCTATACAAACATCAACTACTTTAACAAGCGCAGGCTACTGAAGGCATGCATCTTTACAGTCTAGTATAAATCTATACAAACATCAACTACTTTAACAAGCGCAGGCTACTGAAGGCATGCATCTTTACAGTCTAGTATAAATCTATACAAACATCAACTACTTTAACAAGCGCAGGCTACTGAAGGCATGCATCTTTACAGTCTAGTATAAATCTATACAAACATCAACTACTTTAACAAGCGCAGGCTACTGAAGGCATGCATCTTTACAGTCTAGTATAAATCTATACAAACATCAACTACTTTAACAAGCGCAGGCTACTGAAGGCATGCATCTTTACAGTCTAGTATAAATCTATACAAACATCAACTACTTTAACAAGCTCAGGCTACTGAAGGCATGCATCTTTACAGTCTAGTATAAATCTATACAAACATCAACTACTTTAACAAGCTCAGGCTACTGAAGGCATGCATCTTTACAGTCTAGTATAAATCTATACAAACATCAACTACTTTAACAAGCGCAGGCTACTGAAGGCATGCATCTTTACAGTCTAGTATAAATCTATACAAACATCAACTACTTTAACAAGCGCAGGCTACTGAAGGCATGCATCTTTACAGTCTAGTATAAATCTATACAAACATCAACTACTTTAACAAGCGCAGGCTACTGAAGGCATGCATCTTTACAGTCTAGTATAAATCTATACAAACATCAACTACTTTAACAAGCGCAGGCTACTGAAGGCATGCATCTTTACAGTCTAGTATAAATCTATACAAACATCAACTACTTTAACAAGCGCAGGCTACTGAAGGCATGCATCTTTACAGTCTAGTATAAATCTATACAAACATCAACTACTTTAACAAGCGCAGGCTACTGAAGGCATGCATCTTTACAGTCTAGTATAAATCTATACAAACATCAACTACTTTAACAAGCGCAGGCTACTGAAGGCATGCATCTTTACAGTCTAGTATAAATCTATACAAACATCAACTACTTTAACAAGCGCAGGCTACTGAAGGCATGCATCTTTACAGTCTAGTATAAATCTATACAAACATCAACTACTTTAACAAGCGCAGGCTACTGAAGGCATGCATCTTTACAGTCTAGTATAAATCTATACAAACATCAACTACTTTAACAAGCGCAGGCTACTGAAGGCATGCATCTTTACAGTCTAGTATAAATCTATACAAACATCAACTACTTTAACAAGCGCAGGCTACTGAAGGCATGCATCTTTACAGTCTAGTATAAATCTATACAAACATCAACTACTTTAACAAGCGCAGGCTACTGAAGGCATGCATCTTTACAGTCTAGTATAAATCTATACAAACATCAACTACTTTAACAAGCGCAGGCTACTGAAGGCATGCATCTTTACAGTCTAGTATAAATCTATACAAACATCAACTACTTTAACAAGCGCAGGCTACTGAAGGCATGCATCTTTACAGTCTAGTATAAATCTATACAAACATCAACTACTTTAACAAGCGCAGGCTACTGAAGGCATGCATCTTTACAGTCTAGTATAAATCTATACAAACATCAACTACTTTAACAAGCTCAGGCTACTGAAGGCATGCATCTTTACAGTCTAGTATAAATCTATACAAACATCAACTACTTTAACAAGCGCAGGCTACTGAAGGCATGCATCTTTACAGTCTAGTATAAATCTATACAAACATCAACTACTTTAACAAGCGCAGGCTACTGAAGGCATGCATCTTTACAGTCTAGTATAAATCTATACAAACATCAACTACTTTAACAAGCTCAGGCTACTGAAGGCATGCATCTTTACAGTCTAGTATAAATCTATACAAACATCAACTACTTTAACAAGCTCAGGCTACTGAAGGCATGCATCTTTACAGTCTAGTATAAATCTATACAAACATCAACTACTTTAACAAGCGCAGGCTACTGAAGGCATGCATCTTTACAGTCTAGTATAAATCTATACAAACATCAACTACTTTAACAAGCGCAGGCTACTGAAGGCATGCATCTTTACAGTCTAGTATAAATCTATACAAACATCAACTACTTTAACAAGCGCAGGCTACTGAAGGCATGCATCTTTACAGTCTAGTATAAATCTATACAAACATCAACTACTTTAACAAGCTCAGGCTACTGAAGGCATGCATCTTTACAGTCTAGTATAAATCTATACAAACATCAACTACTTTAACAAGCGCAGGCTACTGAAGGCATGCATCTTTACAGTCTAGTATAAATCTATACAAACATCAACTACTTTAACAAGCTCAGGCTACTGAAGGCATGCATCTTTACAGTCTAGTATAAATCTATACAAACATCAACTACTTTAACAAGCGCAGGCTACTGAAGGCATGCATCTTTACAGTCTAGTATAAATCTATACAAACATCAACTACTTTAACAAGCGCAGGCTACTGAAGGCATGCATCTTTACAGTCTAGTATAAATCTATACAAACATCAACTACTTTAACAAGCGCAGGCTACTGAAGGCATGCATCTTTACAGTCTAGTATAAATCTATACAAACATCAACTACTTTAACAAGCGCAGGCTACTGAAGGCATGCATCTTTACAGTCTAGTATAAATCTATACAAACATCAACTACTTTAACAAGCGCAGGCTACTGAAGGCATGCATCTTTACAGTCTAGTATAAATCTATACAAACATCAACTACTTTAACAAGCGCAGGCTACTGAAGGCATGCATCTTTACAGTCTAGTATAAATCTATACAAACATCAACTACTTTAACAAGCGCAGGCTACTGAAGGCATGCATCTTTACAGTCTAGTATAAATCTATACAAACATCAACTACTTTAACAAGCGCAGGCTACTGAAGGCATGCATCTTTACAGTCTAGTATAAATCTATACAAACATCAACTACTTTAACAAGCGCAGGCTACTGAAGGCATGCATCTTTACAGTCTAGTATAAATCTATACAAACATCAACTACTTTAACAAGCGCAGGCTACTGAAGGCATGCATCTTTACAGTCTAGTATAAATCTATACAAACATCAACTACTTTAACAAGCGCAGGCTACTGAAGGCATGCATCTTTACAGTCTAGTATAAATCTATACAAACATCAACTACTTTAACAAGCGCAGGCTACTGAAGGCATGCATCTTTACAGTCTAGTATAAATCTATACAAACATCAACTACTTTAACAAGCGCAGGCTACTGAAGGCATGCATCTTTACAGTCTAGTATAAATCTATACAAACATCAACTACTTTAACAAGCTCAGGCTACTGAAGGCATGCATCTTTACAGTCTAGTATAAATCTATACAAACATCAACTACTTTAACAAGCGCAGGCTACTGAAGGCATGCATCTTTACAGTCTAGTATAAATCTATACAAACATCAACTACTTTAACAAGCGCAGGCTACTGAAGGCATGCATCTTTACAGTCTAGTATAAATCTATACAAACATCAACTACTTTAACAAGCTCAGGCTACTGAAGGCATGCATCTTTACAGTCTAGTATAAATCTATACAAACATCAACTACTTTAACAAGCTCAGGCTACTGAAGGCATGCATCTTTACAGTCTAGTATAAATCTATACAAACATCAACTACTTTAACAAGCGCAGGCTACTGAAGGCATGCATCTTTACAGTCTAGTATAAATCTATACAAACATCAACTACTTTAACAAGCGCAGGCTACTGAAGGCATGCATCTTTACAGTCTAGTATAAATCTATACAAACATCAACTACTTTAACAAGCGCAGGCTACTGAAGGCATGCATCTTTACAGTCTAGTATAAATCTATACAAACATCAACTACTTTAACAAGCGCAGGCTACTGAAGGCATGCATCTTTACAGTCTAGTATAAATCTATACAAACATCAACTACTTTAACAAGCGCAGGCTACTGAAGGCATGCATCTTTACAGTCTAGTATAAATCTATACAAACATCAACTACTTTAACAAGCGCAGGCTACTGAAGGCATGCATCTTTACAGTCTAGTATAAATCTATACAAACATCAACTACTTTAACAAGCGCAGGCTACTGAAGGCATGCATCTTTACAGTCTAGTATAAATCTATACAAACATCAACTACTTTAACAAGCGCAGGCTACTGAAGGCATGCATCTTTACAGTCTAGTATAAATCTATACAAACATCAACTACTTTAACAAGCGCAGGCTACTGAAGGCATGCATCTTTACAGTCTAGTATAAATCTATACAAACATCAACTACTTTAACAAGCTCAGGCTACTGAAGGCATGCATCTTTACAGTCTAGTATAAATCTATACAAACATCAACTACTTTAACAAGCGCAGGCTACTGAAGGCATGCATCTTTACAGTCTAGTATAAATCTATACAAACATCAACTACTTTAACAAGCGCAGGCTACTGAAGGCATGCATCTTTACAGTCTAGTATAAATCTATACAAACATCAACTACTTTAACAAGCGCAGGCTACTGAAGGCATGCATCTTTACAGTCTAGTATAAATCTATACAAACATCAACTACTTTAACAAGCGCAGGCTACTGAAGGCATGCATCTTTACAGTCTAGTATAAATCTATACAAACATCAACTACTTTAACAAGCGCAGGCTACTGAAGGCATGCATCTTTACAGTCTAGTATAAATCTATACAAACATCAACTACTTTAACAAGCTCAGGCTACTGAAGGCATGCATCTTTACAGTCTAGTATAAATCTATACAAACATCAACTACTTTAACAAGCTCAGGCTACTGAAGGCATGCATCTTTACAGTCTAGTATAAATCTATACAAACATCAACTACTTTAACAAGCGCAGGCTACTGAAGGCATGCATCTTTACAGTCTAGTATAAATCTATACAAACATCAACTACTTTAACAAGCTCAGGCTACTGAAGGCATGCATCTTTACAGTCTAGTATAAATCTATACAAACATCAACTACTTTAACAAGCGCAGGCTACTGAAGGCATGCATCTTTACAGTCTAGTATAAATCTATACAAACATCAACTACTTTAACAAGCGCAGGCTACTGAAGGCATGCATCTTTACAGTCTAGTATAAATCTATACAAACATCAACTACTTTAACAAGCGCAGGCTACTGAAGGCATGCATCTTTACAGTCTAGTATAAATCTATACAAACATCAACTACTTTAACAAGCTCAGGCTACTGAAGGCATGCATCTTTACAGTCTAGTATAAATCTATACAAACATCAACTACTTTAACAAGCTCAGGCTACTGAAGGCATGCATCTTTACAGTCTAGTATAAATCTATACAAACATCAACTACTTTAACAAGCGCAGGCTACTGAAGGCATGCATCTTTACAGTCTAGTATAAATCTATACAAACATCAACTACTTTAACAAGCGCAGGCTACTGAAGGCATGCATCTTTACAGTCTAGTATAAATCTATACAAACATCAACTACTTTAACAAGCGCAGGCTACTGAAGGCATGCATCTTTACAGTCTAGTATAAATCTATACAAACATCAACTACTTTAACAAGCGCAGGCTACTGAAGGCATGCATCTTTACAGTCTAGTATAAATCTATACAAACATCAACTACTTTAACAAGCGCAGGCTACTGAAGGCATGCATCTTTACAGTCTAGTATAAATCTATACAAACATCAACTACTTTAACAAGCGCAGGCTACTGAAGGCATGCATCTTTACAGTCTAGTATAAATCTATACAAACATCAACTACTTTAACAAGCGCAGGCTACTGAAGGCATGCATCTTTACAGTCTAGTATAAATCTATACAAACATCAACTACTTTAACAAGCTCAGGCTACTGAAGGCATGCATCTTTACAGTCTAGTATAAATCTATACAAACATCAACTACTTTAACAAGCGCAGGCTACTGAAGGCATGCATCTTTACAGTCTAGTATAAATCTATACAAACATCAACTACTTTAACAAGCGCAGGCTACTGAAGGCATGCATCTTTACAGTCTAGTATAAATCTATACAAACATCAACTACTTTAACAAGCGCAGGCTACTGAAGGCATGCATCTTTACAGTCTAGTATAAATCTATACAAACATCAACTACTTTAACAAGCGCAGGCTACTGAAGGCATGCATCTTTACAGTCTAGTATAAATCTATACAAACATCAACTACTTTAACAAGCGCAGGCTACTGAAGGCATGCATCTTTACAGTCTAGTATAAATCTATACAAACATCAACTACTTTAACAAGCGCAGGCTACTGAAGGCATGCATCTTTACAGTCTAGTATAAATCTATACAAACATCAACTACTTTAACAAGCGCAGGCTACTGAAGGCATGCATCTTTACAGTCTAGTATAAATCTATACAAACATCAACTACTTTAACAAGCGCAGGCTACTGAAGGCATGCATCTTTACAGTCTAGTATAAATCTATACAAACATCAACTACTTTAACAAGCTCAGGCTACTGAAGGCATGCATCTTTACAGTCTAGTATAAATCTATACAAACATCAACTACTTTAACAAGCGCAGGCTACTGAAGGCATGCATCTTTACAGTCTAGTATAAATCTATACAAACATCAACTACTTTAACAAGCGCAGGCTACTGAAGGCATGCATCTTTACAGTCTAGTATAAATCTATACAAACATCAACTACTTTAACAAGCGCAGGCTACTGAAGGCATGCATCTTTACAGTCTAGTATAAATCTATACAAACATCAACTACTTTAACAAGCGCAGGCTACTGAAGGCATGCATCTTTACAGTCTAGTATAAATCTATACAAACATCAACTACTTTAACAAGCGCAGGCTACTGAAGGCATGCATCTTTACAGTCTAGTATAAATCTATACAAACATCAACTACTTTAACAAGCTCAGGCTACTGAAGGCATGCATCTTTACAGTCTAGTATAAATCTATACAAACATCAACTACTTTAACAAGCTCAGGCTACTGAAGGCATGCATCTTTACAGTCTAGTATAAATCTATACAAACATCAACTACTTTAACAAGCTCAGGCTACTGAAGGCATGCATCTTTACAGTCTAGTATAAATCTATACAAACATCAACTACTTTAACAAGCGCAGGCTACTGAAGGCATGCATCTTTACAGTCTAGTATAAATCTATACAAACATCAACTACTTTAACAAGCGCAGGCTACTGAAGGCATGCATCTTTACAGTCTAGTATAAATCTATACAAACATCAACTACTTTAACAAGCGCAGGCTACTGAAGGCATGCATCTTTACAGTCTAGTATAAATCTATACAAACATCAACTACTTTAACAAGCGCAGGCTACTGAAGGCATGCATCTTTACAGTCTAGTATAAATCTATACAAACATCAACTACTTTAACAAGCGCAGGCTACTGAAGGCATGCATCTTTACAGTCTAGTATAAATCTATACAAACATCAACTACTTTAACAAGCTCAGGCTACTGAAGGCATGCATCTTTACAGTCTAGTATAAATCTATACAAACATCAACTACTTTAACAAGCGCAGGCTACTGAAGGCATGCATCTTTACAGTCTAGTATAAATCTATACAAACATCAACTACTTTAACAAGCGCAGGCTACTGAAGGCATGCATCTTTACAGTCTAGTATAAATCTATACAAACATCAACTACTTTAACAAGCGCAGGCTACTGAAGGCATGCATCTTTACAGTCTAGTATAAATCTATACAAACATCAACTACTTTAACAAGCGCAGGCTACTGAAGGCATGCATCTTTACAGTCTAGTATAAATCTATACAAACATCAACTACTTTAACAAGCGCAGGCTACTGAAGGCATGCATCTTTACAGTCTAGTATAAATCTATACAAACATCAACTACTTTAACAAGCGCAGGCTACTGAAGGCATGCATCTTTACAGTCTAGTATAAATCTATACAAACATCAACTACTTTAACAAGCGCAGGCTACTGAAGGCATGCATCTTTACAGTCTAGTATAAATCTATACAAACATCAACTACTTTAACAAGCGCAGGCTACTGAAGGCATGCATCTTTACAGTCTAGTATAAATCTATACAAACATCAACTACTTTAACAAGCGCAGGCTACTGAAGGCATGCATCTTTACAGTCTAGTATAAATCTATACAAACATCAACTACTTTAACAAGCTCAGGCTACTGAAGGCATGCATCTTTACAGTCTAGTATAAATCTATACAAACATCAACTACTTTAACAAGCGCAGGCTACTGAAGGCATGCATCTTTACAGTCTAGTATAAATCTATACAAACATCAACTACTTTAACAAGCGCAGGCTACTGAAGGCATGCATCTTTACAGTCTAGTATAAATCTATACAAACATCAACTACTTTAACAAGCGCAGGCTACTGAAGGCATGCATCTTTACAGTCTAGTATAAATCTATACAAACATCAACTACTTTAACAAGCGCAGGCTACTGAAGGCATGCATCTTTACAGTCTAGTATAAATCTATACAAACATCAACTACTTTAACAAGCGCAGGCTACTGAAGGCATGCATCTTTACAGTCTAGTATAAATCTATACAAACATCAACTACTTTAACAAGCGCAGGCTACTGAAGGCATGCATCTTTACAGTCTAGTATAAATCTATACAAACATCAACTACTTTAACAAGCGCAGGCTACTGAAGGCATGCATCTTTACAGTCTAGTATAAATCTATACAAACATCAACTACTTTAACAAGCGCAGGCTACTGAAGGCATGCATCTTTACAGTCTAGTATAAATCTATACAAACATCAACTACTTTAACAAGCGCAGGCTACTGAAGGCATGCATCTTTACAGTCTAGTATAAATCTATACAAACATCAACTACTTTAACAAGCGCAGGCTACTGAAGGCATGCATCTTTACAGTCTAGTATAAATCTATACAAACATCAACTACTTTAACAAGCGCAGGCTACTGAAGGCATGCATCTTTACAGTCTAGTATAAATCTATACAAACATCAACTACTTTAACAAGCGCAGGCTACTGAAGGCATGCATCTTTACAGTCTAGTATAAATCTATACAAACATCAACTACTTTAACAAGCGCAGGCTACTGAAGGCATGCATCTTTACAGTCTAGTATAAATCTATACAAACATCAACTACTTTAACAAGCGCAGGCTACTGAAGGCATGCATCTTTACAGTCTAGTATAAATCTATACAAACATCAACTACTTTAACAAGCGCAGGCTACTGAAGGCATGCATCTTTACAGTCTAGTATAAATCTATACAAACATCAACTACTTTAACAAGCGCAGGCTACTGAAGGCATGCATCTTTACAGTCTAGTATAAATCTATACAAACATCAACTACTTTAACAAGCGCAGGCTACTGAAGGCATGCATCTTTACAGTCTAGTATAAATCTATACAAACATCAACTACTTTAACAAGCTCAGGCTACTGAAGGCATGCATCTTTACAGTCTAGTATAAATCTATACAAACATCAACTACTTTAACAAGCGCAGGCTACTGAAGGCATGCATCTTTACAGTCTAGTATAAATCTATACAAACATCAACTACTTTAACAAGCGCAGGCTACTGAAGGCATGCATCTTTACAGTCTAGTATAAATCTATACAAACATCAACTACTTTAACAAGCGCAGGCTACTGAAGGCATGCATCTTTACAGTCTAGTATAAATCTATACAAACATCAACTACTTTAACAAGCGCAGGCTACTGAAGGCATGCATCTTTACAGTCTAGTATAAATCTATACAAACATCAACTACTTTAACAAGCGCAGGCTACTGAAGGCATGCATCTTTACAGTCTAGTATAAATCTATACAAACATCAACTACTTTAACAAGCGCAGGCTACTGAAGGCATGCATCTTTACAGTCTAGTATAAATCTATACAAACATCAACTACTTTAACAAGCGCAGGCTACTGAAGGCATGCATCTTTACAGTCTAGTATAAATCTATACAAACATCAACTACTTTAACAAGCGCAGGCTACTGAAGGCATGCATCTTTACAGTCTAGTATAAATCTATACAAACATCAACTACTTTAACAAGCGCAGGCTACTGAAGGCATGCATCTTTACAGTCTAGTATAAATCTATACAAACATCAACTACTTTAACAAGCGCAGGCTACTGAAGGCATGCATCTTTACAGTCTAGTATAAATCTATACAAACATCAACTACTTTAACAAGCGCAGGCTACTGAAGGCATGCATCTTTACAGTCTAGTATAAATCTATACAAACATCAACTACTTTAACAAGCGCAGGCTACTGAAGGCATGCATCTTTACAGTCTAGTATAAATCTATACAAACATCAACTACTTTAACAAGCGCAGGCTACTGAAGGCATGCATCTTTACAGTCTAGTATAAATCTATACAAACATCAACTACTTTAACAAGCGCAGGCTACTGAAGGCATGCATCTTTACAGTCTAGTATAAATCTATACAAACATCAACTACTTTAACAAGCGCAGGCTACTGAAGGCATGCATCTTTACAGTCTAGTATAAATCTATACAAACATCAACTACTTTAACAAGCGCAGGCTACTGAAGGCATGCATCTTTACAGTCTAGTATAAATCTATACAAACATCAACTACTTTAACAAGCGCAGGCTACTGAAGGCATGCATCTTTACAGTCTAGTATAAATCTATACAAACATCAACTACTTTAACAAGCTCAGGCTACTGAAGGCATGCATCTTTACAGTCTAGTATAAATCTATACAAACATCAACTACTTTAACAAGCGCAGGCTACTGAAGGCATGCATCTTTACAGTCTAGTATAAATCTATACAAACATCAACTACTTTAACAAGCGCAGGCTACTGAAGGCATGCATCTTTACAGTCTAGTATAAATCTATACAAACATCAACTACTTTAACAAGCGCAGGCTACTGAAGGCATGCATCTTTACAGTCTAGTATAAATCTATACAAACATCAACTACTTTAACAAGCGCAGGCTACTGAAGGCATGCATCTTTACAGTCTAGTATAAATCTATACAAACATCAACTACTTTAACAAGCGCAGGCTACTGAAGGCATGCATCTTTACAGTCTAGTATAAATCTATACAAACATCAACTACTTTAACAAGCGCAGGCTACTGAAGGCATGCATCTTTACAGTCTAGTATAAATCTATACAAACATCAACTACTTTAACAAGCGCAGGCTACTGAAGGCATGCATCTTTACAGTCTAGTATAAATCTATACAAACATCAACTACTTTAACAAGCGCAGGCTACTGAAGGCATGCATCTTTACAGTCTAGTATAAATCTATACAAACATCAACTACTTTAACAAGCGCAGGCTACTGAAGGCATGCATCTTTACAGTCTAGTATAAATCTATACAAACATCAACTACTTTAACAAGCGCAGGCTACTGAAGGCATGCATCTTTACAGTCTAGTATAAATCTATACAAACATCAACTACTTTAACAAGCGCAGGCTACTGAAGGCATGCATCTTTACAGTCTAGTATAAATCTATACAAACATCAACTACTTTAACAAGCGCAGGCTACTGAAGGCATGCATCTTTACAGTCTAGTATAAATCTATACAAACATCAACTACTTTAACAAGCGCAGGCTACTGAAGGCATGCATCTTTACAGTCTAGTATAAATCTATACAAACATCAACTACTTTAACAAGCGCAGGCTACTGAAGGCATGCATCTTTACAGTCTAGTATAAATCTATACAAACATCAACTACTTTAACAAGCGCAGGCTACTGAAGGCATGCATCTTTACAGTCTAGTATAAATCTATACAAACATCAACTACTTTAACAAGCTCAGGCTACTGAAGGCATGCATCTTTACAGTCTAGTATAAATCTATACAAACATCAACTACTTTAACAAGCGCAGGCTACTGAAGGCATGCATCTTTACAGTCTAGTATAAATCTATACAAACATCAACTACTTTAACAAGCGCAGGCTACTGAAGGCATGCATCTTTACAGTCTAGTATAAATCTATACAAACATCAACTACTTTAACAAGCGCAGGCTACTGAAGGCATGCATCTTTACAGTCTAGTATAAATCTATACAAACATCAACTACTTTAACAAGCGCAGGCTACTGAAGGCATGCATCTTTACAGTCTAGTATAAATCTATACAAACATCAACTACTTTAACAAGCGCAGGCTACTGAAGGCATGCATCTTTACAGTCTAGTATAAATCTATACAAACATCAACTACTTTAACAAGCGCAGGCTACTGAAGGCATGCATCTTTACAGTCTAGTATAAATCTATACAAACATCAACTACTTTAACAAGCGCAGGCTACTGAAGGCATGCATCTTTACAGTCTAGTATAAATCTATACAAACATCAACTACTTTAACAAGCGCAGGCTACTGAAGGCATGCATCTTTACAGTCTAGTATAAATCTATACAAACATCAACTACTTTAACAAGCGCAGGCTACTGAAGGCATGCATCTTTACAGTCTAGTATAAATCTATACAAACATCAACTACTTTAACAAGCGCAGGCTACTGAAGGCATGCATCTTTACAGTCTAGTATAAATCTATACAAACATCAACTACTTTAACAAGCGCAGGCTACTGAAGGCATGCATCTTTACAGTCTAGTATAAATCTATACAAACATCAACTACTTTAACAAGCG
This sequence comes from Megaustenia siamemsis, assembly GCA_032433765.1. Taxonomy (NCBI): domain Eukaryota; kingdom Metazoa; phylum Mollusca; class Gastropoda; order Stylommatophora; family Ariophantidae; genus Megaustenia; species Megaustenia siamemsis. Next base: position 26,827,682 of record JAVIAB010000124.1, read on the forward strand.
CAGGCTACTGAAGGCATGCATCTTTACAGTCTAGTATAAATCTATACAAACATCAACTACTTTAACAAGCGCAGGCTACTGAAGGCATGCATCTTTACAGTCTAGTATAAATCTATACAAACATCAACTACTTTAACAAGCGCAGGCTACTGAAGGCATGCATCTTTACAGTCTAGTATAAATCTATACAAACATCAACTACTTTAACAAGCGCAGGCTACTGAAGGCATGCATCTTTACAGTCTAGTATAAATCTATACAAACATCAACTACTTTAACAAGCGCAGGCTACTGAAGGCATGCATCTTTACAGTCTAGTATAAATCTATACAAACATCAACTACTTTAACAAGCGCAGGCTACTGAAGGCATGCATCTTTACAGTCTAGTATAAATCTATACAAACATCAACTACTTTAACAAGCGCAGGCTACTGAAGGCATGCATCTTTACAGTCTAGTATAAATCTATACAAACATCAACTACTTTAACAAGCGCAGGCTACTGAAGGCATGCATCTTTACAGTCTAGTATAAATCTATACAAACATCAACTACTTTAACAAGCGCAGGCTACTGAAGGCATGCATCTTTACAGTCTAGTATAAATCTATACAAACATCAACTACTTTAACAAGCGCAGGCTACTGAAGGCATGCATCTTTACAGTCTAGTATAAATCTATACAAACATCAACTACTTTAACAAGCGCAGGCTACTGAAGGCATGCATCTTTACAGTCTAGTATAAATCTATACAAACATCAACTACTTTAACAAGCGCAGGCTACTGAAGGCATGCATCTTTACAGTCTAGTATAAATCTATACAAACATCAACTACTTTAACAAGCGCAGGCTACTGAAGGCATGCATCTTTACAGTCTAGTATAAATCTATACAAACATCAACTACTTTAACAAGCGCAGGCTACTGAAGGCATGCATCTTTACAGTCTAGTATAAATCTATACAAACATCAACTACTTTAACAAGCGCAGGCTACTGAAGGCATGCATCTTTACAGTCTAGTATAAATCTATACAAACATCAACTACTTTAACAAGCGCAGGCTACTGAAGGCATGCATCTTTACAGTCTAGTATAAATCTATACAAACATCAACTACTTTAACAAGCGCAGGCTACTGAAGGCATGCATCTTTACAGTCTAGTATAAATCTATACAAACATCAACTACTTTAACAAGCGCAGGCTACTGAAGGCATGCATCTTTACAGTCTAGTATAAATCTATACAAACATCAACTACTTTAACAAGCGCAGGCTACTGAAGGCATGCATCTTTACAGTCTAGTATAAATCTATACAAACATCAACTACTTTAACAAGCGCAGGCTACTGAAGGCATGCATCTTTACAGTCTAGTATAAATCTATACAAACATCAACTACTTTAACAAGCGCAGGCTACTGAAGGCATGCATCTTTACAGTCTAGTATAAATCTATACAAACATCAACTACTTTAACAAGCGCAGGCTACTGAAGGCATGCATCTTTACAGTCTAGTATAAATCTATACAAACATCAACTACTTTAACAAGCGCAGGCTACTGAAGGCATGCATCTTTACAGTCTAGTATAAATCTATACAAACATCAACTACTTTAACAAGCGCAGGCTACTGAAGGCATGCATCTTTACAGTCTAGTATAAATCTATACAAACATCAACTACTTTAACAAGCGCAGGCTACTGAAGGCATGCATCTTTACAGTCTAGTATAAATCTATACAAACATCAACTACTTTAACAAGCGCAGGCTACTGAAGGCATGCATCTTTACAGTCTAGTATAAATCTATACAAACATCAACTACTTTAACAAGCGCAGGCTACTGAAGGCATGCATCTTTACAGTCTAGTATAAATCTATACAAACATCAACTACTTTAACAAGCGCAGGCTACTGAAGGCATGCATCTTTACAGTCTAGTATAAATCTATACAAACATCAACTACTTTAACAAGCTCAGGCTACTGAAGGCATGCATCTTTACAGTCTAGTATAAATCTATACAAACATCAACTACTTTAACAAGCGCAGGCTACTGAAGGCATGCATCTTTACAGTCTAGTATAAATCTATACAAACATCAACTACTTTAACAAGCGCAGGCTACTGAAGGCATGCATCTTTACAGTCTAGTATAAATCTATACAAACATCAACTACTTTAACAAGCGCAGGCTACTGAAGGCATGCATCTTTACAGTCTAGTATAAATCTATACAAACATCAACTACTTTAACAAGCGCAGGCTACTGAAGGCATGCATCTTTACAGTCTAGTATAAATCTATACAAACATCAACTACTTTAACAAGCGCAGGCTACTGAAGGCATGCATCTTTACAGTCTAGTATAAATCTATACAAACATCAACTACTTTAACAAGCGCAGGCTACTGAAGGCATGCATCTTTACAGTCTAGTATAAATCTATACAAACATCAACTACTTTAACAAGCGCAGGCTACTGAAGGCATGCATCTTTACAGTCTAGTATAAATCTATACAAACATCAACTACTTTAACAAGCGCAGGCTACTGAAGGCATGCATCTTTACAGTCTAGTATAAATCTATACAAACATCAACTACTTTAACAAGCGCAGGCTACTGAAGGCATGCATCTTTACAGTCTAGTATAAATCTATACAAACATCAACTACTTTAACAAGCGCAGGCTACTGAAGGCATGCATCTTTACAGTCTAGTATAAATCTATACAAACATCAACTACTTTAACAAGCGCAGGCTACTGAAGGCATGCATCTTTACAGTCTAGTATAAATCTATACAAACATCAACTACTTTAACAAGCGCAGGCTACTGAAGGCATGCATCTTTACAGTCTAGTATAAATCTATACAAACATCAACTACTTTAACAAGCGCAGGCTACTGAAGGCATGCATCTTTACAGTCTAGTATAAATCTATACAAACATCAACTACTTTAACAAGCGCAGGCTACTGAAGGCATGCATCTTTACAGTCTAGTATAAATCTATACAAACATCAACTACTTTAACAAGCGCAGGCTACTGAAGGCATGCATCTTTACAGTCTAGTATAAATCTATACAAACATCAACTACTTTAACAAGCGCAGGCTACTGAAGGCATGCATCTTTACAGTCTAGTATAAATCTATACAAACATCAACTACTTTAACAAGCGCAGGCTACTGAAGGCATGCATCTTTACAGTCTAGTATAAATCTATACAAACATCAACTACTTTAACAAGCGCAGGCTACTGAAGGCATGCATCTTTACAGTCTAGTATAAATCTATACAAACATCAACTACTTTAACAAGCGCAGGCTACTGAAGGCATGCATCTTTACAGTCTAGTATAAATCTATACAAACATCAACTACTTTAACAAGCGCAGGCTACTGAAGGCATGCATCTTTACAGTCTAGTATAAATCTATACAAACATCAACTACTTTAACAAGCGCAGGCTACTGAAGGCATGCATCTTTACAGTCTAGTATAAATCTATACAAACATCAACTACTTTAACAAGCGCAGGCTACTGAAGGCATGCATCTTTACAGTCTAGTATAAATCTATACAAACATCAACTACTTTAACAAGCGCAGGCTACTGAAGGCATGCATCTTTACAGTCTAGTATAAATCTATACAAACATCAACTACTTTAACAAGCGCAGGCTACTGAAGGCATGCATCTTTACAGTCTAGTATAAATCTATACAAACATCAACTACTTTAACAAGCGCAGGCTACTGAAGGCATGCATCTTTACAGTCTAGTATAAATCTATACAAACATCAACTACTTTAACAAGCGCAGGCTACTGAAGGCATGCATCTTTACAGTCTAGTATAAATCTATACAAACATCAACTACTTTAACAAGCGCAGGCTACTGAAGGCATGCATCTTTACAGTCTAGTATAAATCTATACAAACATCAACTACTTTAACAAGCGCAGGCTACTGAAGGCATGCATCTTTACAGTCTAGTATAAATCTATACAAACATCAACTACTTTAACAAGCGCAGGCTACTGAAGGCATGCATCTTTACAGTCTAGTATAAATCTATACAAACATCAACTACTTTAACAAGCGCAGGCTACTGAAGGCATGCATCTTTACAGTCTAGTATAAATCTATACAAACATCAACTACTTTAACAAGCGCAGGCTACTGAAGGCATGCATCTTTACAGTCTAGTATAAATCTATACAAACATCAACTACTTTAACAAGCGCAGGCTACTGAAGGCATGCATCTTTACAGTCTAGTATAAATCTATACAAACATCAACTACTTTAACAAGCGCAGGCTACTGAAGGCATGCATCTTTACAGTCTAGTATAAATCTATACAAACATCAACTACTTTAACAAGCTCAGGCTACTGAAGGCATGCATCTTTACAGTCTAGTATAAATCTATACAAACATCAACTACTTTAACAAGCGCAGGCTACTGAAGGCATGCATCTTTACAGTCTAGTATAAATCTATACAAACATCAACTACTTTAACAAGCGCAGGCTACTGAAGGCATGCATCTTTACAGTCTAGTATAAATCTATACAAACATCAACTACTTTAACAAGCTCAGGCTACTGAAGGCATGCATCTTTACAGTCTAGTATAAATCTATACAAACATCAACTACTTTAACAAGCTCAGGCTACTGAAGGCATGCATCTTTACAGTCTAGTATAAATCTATACAAACATCAACTACTTTAACAAGCGCAGGCTACTGAAGGCATGCATCTTTACAGTCTAGTATAAATCTATACAAACATCAACTACTTTAACAAGCGCAGGCTACTGAAGGCATGCATCTTTACAGTCTAGTATAAATCTATACAAACATCAACTACTTTAACAAGCGCAGGCTACTGAAGGCATGCATCTTTACAGTCTAGTATAAATCTATACAAACATCAACTACTTTAACAAGCGCAGGCTACTGAAGGCATGCATCTTTACAGTCTAGTATAAATCTATACAAACATCAACTACTTTAACAAGCGCAGGCTACTGAAGGCATGCATCTTTACAGTCTAGTATAAATCTATACAAACATCAACTACTTTAACAAGCGCAGGCTACTGAAGGCATGCATCTTTACAGTCTAGTATAAATCTATACAAACATCAACTACTTTAACAAGCGCAGGCTACTGAAGGCATGCATCTTTACAGTCTAGTATAAATCTATACAAACATCAACTACTTTAACAAGCGCAGGCTACTGAAGGCATGCATCTTTACAGTCTAGTATAAATCTATACAAACATCAACTACTTTAACAAGCGCAGGCTACTGAAGGCATGCATCTTTACAGTCTAGTATAAATCTATACAAACATCAACTACTTTAACAAGCGCAGGCTACTGAAGGCATGCATCTTTACAGTCTAGTATAAATCTATACAAACATCAACTACTTTAACAAGCGCAGGCTACTGAAGGCATGCATCTTTACAGTCTAGTATAAATCTATACAAACATCAACTACTTTAACAAGCGCAGGCTACTGAAGGCATGCATCTTTACAGTCTAGTATAAATCTATACAAACATCAACTACTTTAACAAGCGCAGGCTACTGAAGGCATGCATCTTTACAGTCTAGTATAAATCTATACAAACATCAACTACTTTAACAAGCGCAGGCTACTGAAGGCATGCATCTTTACAGTCTAGTATAAATCTATACAAACATCAACTACTTTAACAAGCGCAGGCTACTGAAGGCATGCATCTTTACAGTCTAGTATAAATCTATACAAACATCAACTACTTTAACAAGCGCAGGCTACTGAAGGCATGCATCTTTACAGTCTAGTATAAATCTATACAAACATCAACTACTTTAACAAGCGCAGGCTACTGAAGGCATGCATCTTTACAGTCTAGTATAAATCTATACAAACATCAACTACTTTAACAAGCGCAGGCTACTGAAGGCATGCATCTTTACAGTCTAGTATAAATCTATACAAACATCAACTACTTTAACAAGCGCAGGCTACTGAAGGCATGCATCTTTACAGTCTAGTATAAATCTATACAAACATCAACTACTTTAACAAGCGCAGGCTACTGAAGGCATGCATCTTTACAGTCTAGTATAAATCTATACAAACATCAACTACTTTAACAAGCGCAGGCTACTGAAGGCATGCATCTTTACAGTCTAGTATAAATCTATACAAACATCAACTACTTTAACAAGCGCAGGCTACTGAAGGCATGCATCTTTACAGTCTAGTATAAATCTATACAAACATCAACTACTTTAACAAGCGCAGGCTACTGAAGGCATGCATCTTTACAGTCTAGTATAAATCTATACAAACATCAACTACTTTAACAAGCGCAGGCTACTGAAGGCATGCATCTTTACAGTCTAGTATAAATCTATACAAACATCAACTACTTTAACAAGCGCAGGCTACTGAAGGCATGCATCTTTACAGTCTAGTATAAATCTATACAAACATCAACTACTTTAACAAGCGCAGGCTACTGAAGGCATGCATCTTTACAGTCTAGTATAAATCTATACAAACATCAACTACTTTAACAAGCGCAGGCTACTGAAGGCATGCATCTTTACAGTCTAGTATAAATCTATACAAACATCAACTACTTTAACAAGCGCAGGCTACTGAAGGCATGCATCTTTACAGTCTAGTATAAATCTATACAAACATCAACTACTTTAACAAGCGCAGGCTACTGAAGGCATGCATCTTTACAGTCTAGTATAAATCTATACAAACATCAACTACTTTAACAAGCGCAGGCTACTGAAGGCATGCATCTTTACAGTCTAGTATAAATCTATACAAACATCAACTACTTTAACAAGCGCAGGCTACTGAAGGCATGCATCTTTACAGTCTAGTATAAATCTATACAAACATCAACTACTTTAACAAGCGCAGGCTACTGAAGGCATGCATCTTTACAGTCTAGTATAAATCTATACAAACATCAACTACTTTAACAAGCGCAGGCTACTGAAGGCATGCATCTTTACAGTCTAGTATAAATCTATACAAACATCAACTACTTTAACAAGCGCAGGCTACTGAAGGCATGCATCTTTACAGTCTAGTATAAATCTATACAAACATCAACTACTTTAACAAGCGCAGGCTACTGAAGGCATGCATCTTTACAGTCTAGTATAAATCTATACAAACATCAACTACTTTAACAAGCGCAGGCTACTGAAGGCATGCATCTTTACAGTCTAGTATAAATCTATACAAACATCAACTACTTTAACAAGCGCAGGCTACTGAAGGCATGCATCTTTACAGTCTAGTATAAATCTATACAAACATCAACTACTTTAACAAGCGCAGGCTACTGAAGGCATGCATCTTTACAGTCTAGTATAAATCTATACAAACATCAACTACTTTAACAAGCGCAGGCTACTGAAGGCATGCATCTTTACAGTCTAGTATAAATCTATACAAACATCAACTACTTTAACAAGCGCAGGCTACTGAAGGCATGCATCTTTACAGTCTAGTATAAATCTATACAAACATCAACTACTTTAACAAGCGCAGGCTACTGAAGGCATGCATCTTTACAGTCTAGTATAAATCTATACAAACATCAACTACTTTAACAAGCGCAGGCTACTGAAGGCATGCATCTTTACAGTCTAGTATAAATCTATACAAACATCAACTACTTTAACAAGCGCAGGCTACTGAAGGCATGCATCTTTACAGTCTAGTATAAATCTATACAAACATCAACTACTTTAACAAGCGCAGGCTACTGAAGGCATGCATCTTTACAGTCTAGTATAAATCTATACAAACATCAACTACTTTAACAAGCGCAGGCTACTGAAGGCATGCATCTTTACAGTCTAGTATAAATCTATACAAACATCAACTACTTTAACAAGCGCAGGCTACTGAAGGCATGCATCTTTACAGTCTAGTATAAATCTATACAAACATCAACTACTTTAACAAGCGCAGGCTACTGAAGGCATGCATCTTTACAGTCTAGTATAAATCTATACAAACATCAACTACTTTAACAAGCGCAGGCTACTGAAGGCATGCATCTTTACAGTCTAGTATAAATCTATACAAACATCAACTACTTTAACAAGCGCAGGCTACTGAAGGCATGCATCTTTACAGTCTAGTATAAATCTATACAAACATCAACTACTTTAACAAGCGCAGGCTACTGAAGGCATGCATCTTTACAGTCTAGTATAAATCTATACAAACATCAACTACTTTAACAAGCGCAGGCTACTGAAGGCATGCATCTTTACAGTCTAGTATAAATCTATACAAACATCAACTACTTTAACAAGCGCAGGCTACTGAAGGCATGCATCTTTACAGTCTAGTATAAATCTATACAAACATCAACTACTTTAACAAGCGCAGGCTACTGAAGGCATGCATCTTTACAGTCTAGTATAAATCTATACAAACATCAACTACTTTAACAAGCGCAGGCTACTGAAGGCATGCATCTTTACAGTCTAGTATAAATCTATACAAACATCAACTACTTTAACAAGCGCAGGCTACTGAAGGCATGCATCTTTACAGTCTAGTATAAATCTATACAAACATCAACTACTTTAACAAGCGCAGGCTACTGAAGGCATGCATCTTTACAGTCTAGTATAAATCTATACAAACATCAACTACTTTAACAAGCGCAGGCTACTGAAGGCATGCATCTTTACAGTCTAGTATAAATCTATACAAACATCAACTACTTTAACAAGCGCAGGCTACTGAAGGCATGCATCTTTACAGTCTAGTATAAATCTATACAAACATCAACTACTTTAACAAGCGCAGGCTACTGAAGGCATGCATCTTTACAGTCTAGTATAAATCTATACAAACATCAACTACTTTAACAAGCGCAGGCTACTGAAGGCATGCATCTTTACAGTCTAGTATAAATCTATACAAACATCAACTACTTTAACAAGCGCAGGCTACTGAAGGCATGCATCTTTACAGTCTAGTATAAATCTATACAAACATCAACTACTTTAACAAGCGCAGGCTACTGAAGGCATGCATCTTTACAGTCTAGTATAAATCTATACAAACATCAACTACTTTAACAAGCGCAGGCTACTGAAGGCATGCATCTTTACAGTCTAGTATAAATCTATACAAACATCAACTACTTTAACAAGCTCAGGCTACTGAAGGCATGCATCTTTACAGTCTAGTATAAATCTATACAAACATCAACTACTTTAACAAGCTCAGGCTACTGAAGGCATGCATCTTTACAGTCTAGTATAAATCTATACAAACATCAACTACTTTAACAAGCGCAGGCTACTGAAGGCATGCATCTTTACAGTCTAGTATAAATCTATACAAACATCAACTACTTTAACAAGCGCAGGCTACTGAAGGCATGCATCTTTACAGTCTAGTATAAATCTATACAAACATCAACTACTTTAACAAGCGCAGGCTACTGAAGGCATGCATCTTTACAGTCTAGTATAAATCTATACAAACATCAACTACTTTAACAAGCGCAGGCTACTGAAGGCATGCATCTTTACAGTCTAGTATAAATCTATACAAACATCAACTACTTTAACAAGCGCAGGCTACTGAAGGCATGCATCTTTACAGTCTAGTATAAATCTATACAAACATCAACTACTTTAACAAGCGCAGGCTACTGAAGGCATGCATCTTTACAGTCTAGTATAAATCTATACAAACATCAACTACTTTAACAAGCGCAGGCTACTGAAGGCATGCATCTTTACAGTCTAGTATAAATCTATACAAACATCAACTACTTTAACAAGCGCAGGCTACTGAAGGCATGCATCTTTACAGTCTAGTATAAATCTATACAAACATCAACTACTTTAACAAGCGCAGGCTACTGAAGGCATGCATCTTTACAGTCTAGTATAAATCTATACAAACATCAACTACTTTAACAAGCGCAGGCTACTGAAGGCATGCATCTTTACAGTCTAGTATAAATCTATACAAACATCAACTACTTTAACAAGCGCAGGCTACTGAAGGCATGCATCTTTACAGTCTAGTATAAATCTATACAAACATCAACTACTTTAACAAGCGCAGGCTACTGAAGGCATGCATCTTTACAGTCTAGTATAAATCTATACAAACATCAACTACTTTAACAAGCGCAGGCTACTGAAGGCATGCATCTTTACAGTCTAGTATAAATCTATACAAACATCAACTACTTTAACAAGCGCAGGCTACTGAAGGCATGCATCTTTACAGTCTAGTATAAATCTATACAAACATCAACTACTTTAACAAGCGCAGGCTACTGAAGGCATGCATCTTTACAGTCTAGTATAAATCTATACAAACATCAACTACTTTAACAAGCGCAGGCTACTGAAGGCATGCATCTTTACAGTCTAGTATAAATCTATACAAACATCAACTACTTTAACAAGCGCAGGCTACTGAAGGCATGCATCTTTACAGTCTAGTATAAATCTATACAAACATCAACTACTTTAACAAGCGCAGGCTACTGAAGGCATGCATCTTTACAGTCTAGTATAAATCTATACAAACATCAACTACTTTAACAAGCGCAGGCTACTGAAGGCATGCATCTTTACAGTCTAGTATAAATCTATACAAACATCAACTACTTTAACAAGCGCAGGCTACTGAAGGCATGCATCTTTACAGTCTAGTATAAATCTATACAAACATCAACTACTTTAACAAGCGCAGGCTACTGAAGGCATGCATCTTTACAGTCTAGTATAAATCTATACAAACATCAACTACTTTAACAAGCGCAGGCTACTGAAGGCATGCATCTTTACAGTCTAGTATAAATCTATACAAACATCAACTACTTTAACAAGCGCAGGCTACTGAAGGCATGCATCTTTACAGTCTAGTATAAATCTATACAAACATCAACTACTTTAACAAGCGCAGGCTACTGAAGGCATGCATCTTTACAGTCTAGTATAAATCTATACAAACATCAACTACTTTAACAAGCGCAGGCTACTGAAGGCATGCATCTTTACAGTCTAGTATAAATCTATACAAACATCAACTACTTTAACAAGCGCAGGCTACTGAAGGCATGCATCTTTACAGTCTAGTATAAATCTATACAAACATCAACTACTTTAACAAGCGCAGGCTACTGAAGGCATGCATCTTTACAGTCTAGTATAAATCTATACAAACATCAACTACTTTAACAAGCGCAGGCTACTGAAGGCATGCATCTTTACAGTCTAGTATAAATCTATACAAACATCAACTACTTTAACAAGCGCAGGCTACTGAAGGCATGCATCTTTACAGTCTAGTATAAATCTATACAAACATCAACTACTTTAACAAGCGCAGGCTACTGAAGGCATGCATCTTTACAGTCTAGTATAAATCTATACAAACATCAACTACTTTAACAAGCGCAGGCTACTGAAGGCATGCATCTTTACAGTCTAGTATAAATCTATACAAACATCAACTACTTTAACAAGCGCAGGCTACTGAAGGCATGCATCTTTACAGTCTAGTATAAATCTATACAAACATCAACTACTTTAACAAGCGCAGGCTACTGAAGGCATGCATCTTTACAGTCTAGTATAAATCTATACAAACATCAACTACTTTAACAAGCGCAGGCTACTGAAGGCATGCATCTTTACAGTCTAGTATAAATCTATACAAACATCAACTACTTTAACAAGCGCAGGCTACTGAAGGCATGCATCTTTACAGTCTAGTATAAATCTATACAAACATCAACTACTTTAACAAGCGCAGGCTACTGAAGGCATGCATCTTTACAGTCTAGTATAAATCTATACAAACATCAACTACTTTAACAAGCGCAGGCTACTGAAGGCATGCATCTTTACAGTCTAGTATAAATCTATACAAACATCAACTACTTTAACAAGCGCAGGCTACTGAAGGCATGCATCTTTACAGTCTAGTATAAATCTATACAAACATCAACTACTTTAACAAGCGCAGGCTACTGAAGGCATGCATCTTTACAGTCTAGTATAAATCTATACAAACATCAACTACTTTAACAAGCTCAGGCTACTGAAGGCATGCATCTTTACAGTCTAGTATAAATCTATACAAACATCAACTACTTTAACAAGCGCAGGCTACTGAAGGCATGCATCTTTACAGTCTAGTATAAATCTATACAAACATCAACTACTTTAACAAGCGCAGGCTACTGAAGGCATGCATCTTTACAGTCTAGTATAAATCTATACAAACATCAACTACTTTAACAAGCGCAGGCTACTGAAGGCATGCATCTTTACAGTCTAGTATAAATCTATACAAACATCAACTACTTTAACAAGCGCAGGCTACTGAAGGCATGCATCTTTACAGTCTAGTATAAATCTATACAAACATCAACTACTTTAACAAGCGCAGGCTACTGAAGGCATGCATCTTTACAGTCTAGTATAAATCTATACAAACATCAACTACTTTAACAAGCGCAGGCTACTGAAGGCATGCATCTTTACAGTCTAGTATAAATCTATACAAACATCAACTACTTTAACAAGCGCAGGCTACTGAAGGCATGCATCTTTACAGTCTAGTATAAATCTATACAAACATCAACTACTTTAACAAGCGCAGGCTACTGAAGGCATGCATCTTTACAGTCTAGTATAAATCTATACAAACATCAACTACTTTAACAAGCTCAGGCTACTGAAGGCATGCATCTTTACAGTCTAGTATAAATCTATACAAACATCAACTACTTTAACAAGCGCAGGCTACTGAAGGCATGCATCTTTACAGTCTAGTATAAATCTATACAAACATCAACTACTTTAACAAGCGCAGGCTACTGAAGGCATGCATCTTTACAGTCTAGTATAAATCTATACAAACATCAACTACTTTAACAAGCGCAGGCTACTGAAGGCATGCATCTTTACAGTCTAGTATAAATCTATACAAACATCAACTACTTTAACAAGCGCAGGCTACTGAAGGCATGCATCTTTACAGTCTAGTATAAATCTATACAAACATCAACTACTTTAACAAGCGCAGGCTACTGAAGGCATGCATCTTTACAGTCTAGTATAAATCTATACAAACATCAACTACTTTAACAAGCGCAGGCTACTGAAGGCATGCATCTTTACAGTCTAGTATAAATCTATACAAACATCAACTACTTTAACAAGCGCAGGCTACTGAAGGCATGCATCTTTACAGTCTAGTATAAATCTATACAAACATCAACTACTTTAACAAGCGCAGGCTACTGAAGGCATGCATCTTTACAGTCTAGTATAAATCTATACAAACATCAACTACTTTAACAAGCGCAGGCTACTGAAGGCATGCATCTTTACAGTCTAGTATAAATCTATACAAACATCAACTACTTTAACAAGCGCAGGCTACTGAAGGCATGCATCTTTACAGTCTAGTATAAATCTATACAAACATCAACTACTTTAACAAGCGCAGGCTACTGAAGGCATGCATCTTTACAGTCTAGTATAAATCTATACAAACATCAACTACTTTAACAAGCGCAGGCTACTGAAGGCATGCATCTTTACAGTCTAGTATAAATCTATACAAACATCAACTACTTTAACAAGCGCAGGCTACTGAAGGCATGCATCTTTACAGTCTAGTATAAATCTATACAAACATCAACTACTTTAACAAGCGCAGGCTACTGAAGGCATGCATCTTTACAGTCTAGTATAAATCTATACAAACATCAACTACTTTAACAAGCGCAGGCTACTGAAGGCATGCATCTTTACAGTCTAGTATAAATCTATACAAACATCAACTACTTTAACAAGCGCAGGCTACTGAAGGCATGCATCTTTACAGTCTAGTATAAATCTATACAAACATCAACTACTTTAACAAGCGCAGGCTACTGAAGGCATGCATCTTTACAGTCTAGTATAAATCTATACAAACATCAACTACTTTAACAAGCGCAGGCTACTGAAGGCATGCATCTTTACAGTCTAGTATAAATCTATACAAACATCAACTACTTTAACAAGCGCAGGCTACTGAAGGCATGCATCTTTACAGTCTAGTATAAATCTATACAAACATCAACTACTTTAACAAGCGCAGGCTACTGAAGGCATGCATCTTTACAGTCTAGTATAAATCTATACAAACATCAACTACTTTAACAAGCGCAGGCTACTGAAGGCATGCATCTTTACAGTCTAGTATAAATCTATACAAACATCAACTACTTTAACAAGCGCAGGCTACTGAAGGCATGCATCTTTACAGTCTAGTATAAATCTATACAAACATCAACTACTTTAACAAGCGCAGGCTACTGAAGGCATGCATCTTTACAGTCTAGTATAAATCTATACAAACATCAACTACTTTAACAAGCGCAGGCTACTGAAGGCATGCATCTTTACAGTCTAGTATAAATCTATACAAACATCAACTACTTTAACAAGCGCAGGCTACTGAAGGCATGCATCTTTACAGTCTAGTATAAATCTATACAAACATCAACTACTTTAACAAGCTCAGGCTACTGAAGGCATGCATCTTTACAGTCTAGTATAAATCTATACAAACATCAACTACTTTAACAAGCGCAGGCTACTGAAGGCATGCATCTTTACAGTCTAGTATAAATCTATACAAACATCAACTACTTTAACAAGCGCAGGCTACTGAAGGCATGCATCTTTACAGTCTAGTATAAATCTATACAAACATCAACTACTTTAACAAGCGCAGGCTACTGAAGGCATGCATCTTTACAGTCTAGTATAAATCTATACAAACATCAACTACTTTAACAAGCGCAGGCTACTGAAGGCATGCATCTTTACAGTCTAGTATAAATCTATACAAACATCAACTACTTTAACAAGCGCAGGCTACTGAAGGCATGCATCTTTACAGTCTAGTATAAATCTATACAAACATCAACTACTTTAACAAGCGCAGGCTACTGAAGGCATGCATCTTTACAGTCTAGTATAAATCTATACAAACATCAACTACTTTAACAAGCGCAGGCTACTGAAGGCATGCATCTTTACAGTCTAGTATAAATCTATACAAACATCAACTACTTTAACAAGCGCAGGCTACTGAAGGCATGCATCTTTACAGTCTAGTATAAATCTATACAAACATCAACTACTTTAACAAGCGCAGGCTACTGAAGGCATGCATCTTTACAGTCTAGTATAAATCTATACAAACATCAACTACTTTAACAAGCGCAGGCTACTGAAGGCATGCATCTTTACAGTCTAGTATAAATCTATACAAACATCAACTACTTTAACAAGCGCAGGCTACTGAAGGCATGCATCTTTACAGTCTAGTATAAATCTATACAAACATCAACTACTTTAACAAGCGCAGGCTACTGAAGGCATGCATCTTTACAGTCTAGTATAAATCTATACAAACATCAACTACTTTAACAAGCGCAGGCTACTGAAGGCATGCATCTTTACAGTCTAGTATAAATCTATACAAACATCAACTACTTTAACAAGCGCAGGCTACTGAAGGCATGCATCTTTACAGTCTAGTATAAATCTATACAAACATCAACTACTTTAACAAGCGCAGGCTACTGAAGGCATGCATCTTTACAGTCTAGTATAAATCTATACAAACATCAACTACTTTAACAAGCGCAGGCTACTGAAGGCATGCATCTTTACAGTCTAGTATAAATCTATACAAACATCAACTACTTTAACAAGCGCAGGCTACTGAAGGCATGCATCTTTACAGTCTAGTATAAATCTATACAAACATCAACTACTTTAACAAGCGCAGGCTACTGAAGGCATGCATCTTTACAGTCTAGTATAAATCTATACAAACATCAACTACTTTAACAAGCTCAGGGCTACTGAAGGCATGCATCTTTACAGTCTAGTATAAATCTATACAAACATCAACTACTTTAACAAGCGCAGGCTACTGAAGGCATGCATCTTTACAGTCTAGTATAAATCTATACAAACATCAACTACTTTAACAAGCTCAGGCTACTGAAGGCATGCATCTTTACAGTCTAGTATAAATCTATACAAACATCAACTACTTTAACAAGCTCAGGCTACTGAAGGCATGCATCTTTACAGTCTAGTATAAATCTATACAAACATCAACTACTTTAACAAGCGCAGGCTACTGAAGGCATGCATCTTTACAGTCTAGTATAAATCTATACAAACATCAACTACTTTAACAAGCGCAGGCTACTGAAGGCATGCATCTTTACAGTCTAGTATAAATCTATACAAACATCAACTACTTTAACAAGCGCAGGCTACTGAAGGCATGCATCTTTACAGTCTAGTATAAATCTATACAAACATCAACTACTTTAACAAGCGCAGGCTACTGAAGGCATGCATCTTTACAGTCTAGTATAAATCTATACAAACATCAACTACTTTAACAAGCGCAGGCTACTGAAGGCATGCATCTTTACAGTCTAGTATAAATCTATACAAACATCAACTACTTTAACAAGCGCAGGCTACTGAAGGCATGCATCTTTACAGTCTAGTATAAATCTATACAAACATCAACTACTTTAACAAGCGCAGGCTACTGAAGGCATGCATCTTTACAGTCTAGTATAAATCTATACAAACATCAACTACTTTAACAAGCGCAGGCTACTGAAGGCATGCATCTTTACAGTCTAGTATAAATCTATACAAACATCAACTACTTTAACAAGCGCAGGCTACTGAAGGCATGCATCTTTACAGTCTAGTATAAATCTATACAAACATCAACTACTTTAACAAGCGCAGGCTACTGAAGGCATGCATCTTTACAGTCTAGTATAAATCTATACAAACATCAACTACTTTAACAAGCGCAGGCTACTGAAGGCATGCATCTTTACAGTCTAGTATAAATCTATACAAACATCAACTACTTTAACAAGCGCAGGCTACTGAAGGCATGCATCTTTACAGTCTAGTATAAATCTATACAAACATCAACTACTTTAACAAGCGCAGGCTACTGAAGGCATGCATCTTTACAGTCTAGTATAAATCTATACAAACATCAACTACTTTAACAAGCGCAGGCTACTGAAGGCATGCATCTTTACAGTCTAGTATAAATCTATACAAACATCAACTACTTTAACAAGCTCAGGCTACTGAAGGCATGCATCTTTACAGTCTAGTATAAATCTATACAAACATCAACTACTTTAACAAGCTCAGGCTACTGAAGGCATGCATCTTTACAGTCTAGTATAAATCTATACAAACATCAACTACTTTAACAAGCGCAGGCTACTGAAGGCATGCATCTTTACAGTCTAGTATAAATCTATACAAACATCAACTACTTTAACAAGCGCAGGCTACTGAAGGCATGCATCTTTACAGTCTAGTATAAATCTATACAAACATCAACTACTTTAACAAGCGCAGGCTACTGAAGGCATGCATCTTTACAGTCTAGTATAAATCTATACAAACATCAACTACTTTAACAAGCTCAGGCTACTGAAGGCATGCATCTTTACAGTCTAGTATAAATCTATACAAACATCAACTACTTTAACAAGCGCAGGCTACTGAAGGCATGCATCTTTACAGTCTAGTATAAATCTATACAAACATCAACTACTTTAACAAGCTCAGGCTACTGAAGGCATGCATCTTTACAGTCTAGTATAAATCTATACAAACATCAACTACTTTAACAAGCGCAGGCTACTGAAGGCATGCATCTTTACAGTCTAGTATAAATCTATACAAACATCAACTACTTTAACAAGCGCAGGCTACTGAAGGCATGCATCTTTACAGTCTAGTATAAATCTATACAAACATCAACTACTTTAACAAGCTCAGGCTACTGAAGGCATGCATCTTTACAGTCTAGTATAAATCTATACAAACATCAACTACTTTAACAAGCGCAGGCTACTGAAGGCATGCATCTTTACAGTCTAGTATAAATCTATACAAACATCAACTACTTTAACAAGCGCAGGCTACTGAAGGCATGCATCTTTACAGTCTAGTATAAATCTATACAAACATCAACTACTTTAACAAGCGCAGGCTACTGAAGGCATGCATCTTTACAGTCTAGTATAAATCTATACAAACATCAACTACTTTAACAAGCGCAGGCTACTGAAGGCATGCATCTTTACAGTCTAGTATAAATCTATACAAACATCAACTACTTTAACAAGCGCAGGCTACTGAAGGCATGCATCTTTACAGTCTAGTATAAATCTATACAAACATCAACTACTTTAACAAGCGCAGGCTACTGAAGGCATGCATCTTTACAGTCTAGTATAAATCTATACAAACATCAACTACTTTAACAAGCGCAGGCTACTGAAGGCATGCATCTTTACAGTCTAGTATAAATCTATACAAACATCAACTACTTTAACAAGCGCAGGCTACTGAAGGCATGCATCTTTACAGTCTAGTATAAATCTATACAAACATCAACTACTTTAACAAGCGCAGGCTACTGAAGGCATGCATCTTTACAGTCTAGTATAAATCTATACAAACATCAACTACTTTAACAAGCGCAGGCTACTGAAGGCATGCATCTTTACAGTCTAGTATAAATCTATACAAACATCAACTACTTTAACAAGCGCAGGCTACTGAAGGCATGCATCTTTACAGTCTAGTATAAATCTATACAAACATCAACTACTTTAACAAGCGCAGGCTACTGAAGGCATGCATCTTTACAGTCTAGTATAAATCTATACAAACATCAACTACTTTAACAAGCGCAGGCTACTGAAGGCATGCATCTTTACAGTCTAGTATAAATCTATACAAACATCAACTACTTTAACAAGCGCAGGCTACTGAAGGCATGCATCTTTACAG
The DNA here is from genome assembly GCA_032433765.1 of Megaustenia siamemsis. Taxonomy (NCBI): domain Eukaryota; kingdom Metazoa; phylum Mollusca; class Gastropoda; order Stylommatophora; family Ariophantidae; genus Megaustenia; species Megaustenia siamemsis. Next base: position 26,846,669 of record JAVIAB010000124.1, read on the forward strand.
TCTAGTATAAATCTATACAAACATCAACTACTTTAACAAGCGCAGGCTACTGAAGGCATGCATCTTTACAGTCTAGTATAAATCTATACAAACATCAACTACTTTAACAAGCGCAGGCTACTGAAGGCATGCATCTTTACAGTCTAGTATAAATCTATACAAACATCAACTACTTTAACAAGCGCAGGCTACTGAAGGCATGCATCTTTACAGTCTAGTATAAATCTATACAAACATCAACTACTTTAACAAGCGCAGGCTACTGAAGGCATGCATCTTTACAGTCTAGTATAAATCTATACAAACATCAACTACTTTAACAAGCGCAGGCTACTGAAGGCATGCATCTTTACAGTCTAGTATAAATCTATACAAACATCAACTACTTTAACAAGCGCAGGCTACTGAAGGCATGCATCTTTACAGTCTAGTATAAATCTATACAAACATCAACTACTTTAACAAGCGCAGGCTACTGAAGGCATGCATCTTTACAGTCTAGTATAAATCTATACAAACATCAACTACTTTAACAAGCGCAGGCTACTGAAGGCATGCATCTTTACAGTCTAGTATAAATCTATACAAACATCAACTACTTTAACAAGCGCAGGCTACTGAAGGCATGCATCTTTACAGTCTAGTATAAATCTATACAAACATCAACTACTTTAACAAGCGCAGGCTACTGAAGGCATGCATCTTTACAGTCTAGTATAAATCTATACAAACATCAACTACTTTAACAAGCGCAGGCTACTGAAGGCATGCATCTTTACAGTCTAGTATAAATCTATACAAACATCAACTACTTTAACAAGCGCAGGCTACTGAAGGCATGCATCTTTACAGTCTAGTATAAATCTATACAAACATCAACTACTTTAACAAGCGCAGGCTACTGAAGGCATGCATCTTTACAGTCTAGTATAAATCTATACAAACATCAACTACTTTAACAAGCTCAGGCTACTGAAGGCATGCATCTTTACAGTCTAGTATAAATCTATACAAACATCAACTACTTTAACAAGCGCAGGCTACTGAAGGCATGCATCTTTACAGTCTAGTATAAATCTATACAAACATCAACTACTTTAACAAGCGCAGGCTACTGAAGGCATGCATCTTTACAGTCTAGTATAAATCTATACAAACATCAACTACTTTAACAAGCGCAGGCTACTGAAGGCATGCATCTTTACAGTCTAGTATAAATCTATACAAACATCAACTACTTTAACAAGCGCAGGCTACTGAAGGCATGCATCTTTACAGTCTAGTATAAATCTATACAAACATCAACTACTTTAACAAGCTCAGGCTACTGAAGGCATGCATCTTTACAGTCTAGTATAAATCTATACAAACATCAACTACTTTAACAAGCTCAGGCTACTGAAGGCATGCATCTTTACAGTCTAGTATAAATCTATACAAACATCAACTACTTTAACAAGCTCAGGCTACTGAAGGCATGCATCTTTACAGTCTAGTATAAATCTATACAAACATCAACTACTTTAACAAGCTCAGGCTACTGAAGGCATGCATCTTTACAGTCTAGTATAAATCTATACAAACATCAACTACTTTAACAAGCGCAGGCTACTGAAGGCATGCATCTTTACAGTCTAGTATAAATCTATACAAACATCAACTACTTTAACAAGCTCAGGCTACTGAAGGCATGCATCTTTACAGTCTAGTATAAATCTATACAAACATCAACTACTTTAACAAGCTCAGGCTACTGAAGGCATGCATCTTTACAGTCTAGTATAAATCTATACAAACATCAACTACTTTAACAAGCTCAGGCTACTGAAGGCATGCATCTTTACAGTCTAGTATAAATCTATACAAACATCAACTACTTTAACAAGCGCAGGCTACTGAAGGCATGCATCTTTACAGTCTAGTATAAATCTATACAAACATCAACTACTTTAACAAGCGCAGGCTACTGAAGGCATGCATCTTTACAGTCTAGTATAAATCTATACAAACATCAACTACTTTAACAAGCTCAGGCTACTGAAGGCATGCATCTTTACAGTCTAGTATAAATCTATACAAACATCAACTACTTTAACAAGCTCAGGCTACTGAAGGCATGCATCTTTACAGTCTAGTATAAATCTATACAAACATCAACTACTTTAACAAGCGCAGGCTACTGAAGGCATGCATCTTTACAGTCTAGTATAAATCTATACAAACATCAACTACTTTAACAAGCTCAGGCTACTGAAGGCATGCATCTTTACAGTCTAGTATAAATCTATACAAACATCAACTACTTTAACAAGCTCAGGCTACTGAAGGCATGCATCTTTACAGTCTAGTATAAATCTATACAAACATCAACTACTTTAACAAGCGCAGGCTACTGAAGGCATGCATCTTTACAGTCTAGTATAAATCTATACAAACATCAACTACTTTAACAAGCGCAGGCTACTGAAGGCATGCATCTTTACAGTCTAGTATAAATCTATACAAACATCAACTACTTTAACAAGCGCAGGCTACTGAAGGCATGCATCTTTACAGTCTAGTATAAATCTATACAAACATCAACTACTTTAACAAGCTCAGGCTACTGAAGGCATGCATCTTTACAGTCTAGTATAAATCTATACAAACATCAACTACTTTAACAAGCTCAGGCTACTGAAGGCATGCATCTTTACAGTCTAGTATAAATCTATACATACAAACATCAACTACTTTAACAAGCTCAGGCTACTGAAGGCATGCATCTTTACAGTCTAGTATAAATCTATACAAACATCAACTACTTTAACAAGCGCAGGCTACTGAAGGCATGCATCTTTACAGTCTAGTATAAATCTATACAAACATCAACTACTTTAACAAGCGCAGGCTACTGAAGGCATGCATCTTTACAGTCTAGTATAAATCTATACAAACATCAACTACTTTAACAAGCTCAGGCTACTGAAGGCATGCATCTTTACAGTCTAGTATAAATCTATACAAACATCAACTACTTTAACAAGCTCAGGCTACTGAAGGCATGCATCTTTACAGTCTAGTATAAATCTATACAAACATCAACTACTTTAACAAGCGCAGGCTACTGAAGGCATGCATCTTTACAGTCTAGTATAAATCTATACAAACATCAACTACTTTAACAAGCTCAGGCTACTGAAGGCATGCATCTTTACAGTCTAGTATAAATCTATACAAACATCAACTACTTTAACAAGCTCAGGCTACTGAAGGCATGCATCTTTACAGTCTAGTATAAATCTATACAAACATCAACTACTTTAACAAGCTCAGGCTACTGAAGGCATGCATCTTTACAGTCTAGTATAAATCTATACAAACATCAACTACTTTAACAAGCTCAGGCTACTGAAGGCATGCATCTTTACAGTCTAGTATAATCTATATATACAAACATCAACTACTTTAACAAGCGCAGGCTACTGAAGGCATGCATCTTTACAGTCTAGTATAAATCTATACAAACATCAACTACTTTAACAAGCGCAGGCTACTGAAGGCATGCATCTTTACAGTCTAGTATAAATCTATACAAACATCAACTACTTTAACAAGCGCAGGCTACTGAAGGCATGCATCTTTACAGTCTAGTATAAATCTATACAAACATCAACTACTTTAACAAGCGCAGGCTACTGAAGGCATGCATCTTTACAGTTTAGTATAAATCTATACAAACATCAACTACTTTAACAAGCGCAGGCTACTGAAGGCATGCATCTTTACAGTCTAGTATAAATCTATACAAACATCAACTACTTTAACAAGCGCAGGCTACTGAAGGCATGCATCTTTACAGTCTAGTATAAATCTATACAAAATCAACTACTTTAACAAGCGCAGGCTACTGAAGGCATGCATCTTTACAGTCTAGTATAAATCTATACAAACATCAACTACTTTAACAAGCTCAGGCTACTGAAGGCATGCATCTTTACAGTCTAGTATAAATCTATACAAACATCAACTACTTTAACAAGCTCAGGCTACTGAAGGCATGCATCTTTACAGTCTAGTATAAATCTATACAAACATCAACTACTTTAACAAGCGCAGGCTACTGAAGGCATGCATCTTTACAGTCTAGTATAAATCTATACAAACATCAAATACTTTAACAAGCGCAGGCTACTGAAGGCATGCATCTTTACAGTCTAGTATAAATCTATACAAACATCAACTACTTTAACAAGCGCAGGCTACTGAAGGCATGCATCTTTACAGTTAGTATAAATCTATACAAACATCAACTACTTTAACAAGCTCAGGCTACTGAAGGCATGCATCTTTACAGTCTAGTATAAATCTATACAAACATCAACTACTTTAACAAGCTCAGGCTACTGAAGGCATGCATCTTTACAGTCTAGTATAAATCTATACAAACATCAACTACTTTAACAAGCTCAGGCTACTGAAGGCATGCATCTTTACAGTCTAGTATAAATCTATACAAACATCAACTACTTTAACAAGCTCAGGCTACTGAAGGCATGCATCTTTACAGTCTAGTATAAATCTATACAAATATCAACTACTTTAACAAGCGCAGGCTACTGAAGGCATGCATCTTTACAGTCTAGTATAAATCTATACAAACATCAACTACTTTAACAAGCTCAGGCTACTGAAGGCATGCATCTTTACAGTCTAGTATAAATCTATACAAACATCAACTACTTTAACAAGCTCAGGCTACTGAAGGCATGCATCTTTACAGTCTAGTATAAATCTATACAAATATCAACTACTTTAACAAGCTCAGGCTACTGAAGTCATGCATCTTTACAGTCTAGTATAAATCTATAAAACATCAACTACTTTAACAAGCGCAGGCTACTGAAGGCATGCATCTTTACAGTCTAGTATAAATCTATACAAACATCAACTACTTTAACAAGCGCAGGCTACTGAAGGCATGCATCTTTACAGTCTAGTATAAATCTATACAAACATCAACTACTTTAACAAGCTCAGGCTACTGAAGGCATGCATCTTTACAGTCTAGTATAAATCTATACAAACATCAAGTACTTTAACAAGCTCAGGCTATGAAGGCATGCATCTTTACAGTCTAGTATAAATCTATACAAACATCAACTACTTTAACAAGCGCAGGCTACTGAAGGCATGCATCTTTACAGTTTAGTATAAATCTATACAAACATCAACTACTTTAACAAGCTCAGGCTACTGAAGGCATGCATCTTTACAGTCTAGTATAAATCTATACAAACATCAAGTACTTTAACAAGCTCAGGCTATGAAGGCATGCATCTTTACAGTCTAGTATAAATCTATACAAATATCAACTACTTTAACAAGCTCAGGCTACTGAAGTCATGCATCTTTACAGTCTAGTATAAATCTATACAAACATCAACTACTTCAACAAGCGCAGGCTACTGAAGGCATGCATCTTTACAGTCTAGTATAAATCTATACAAACATCAACTACTTTAACAAGCGCAGGCTACTGAAGGCATGCATCTTTACAGTCTAGTATAAATCTATACAAACATCAACTACTTCAACAAGCTCAGGCTACTGAAGGCATGCATCTTTACAGTCTAGTATAAATCTATACAAACATCAACTACTTTAACAAGCTCAGGCTAATGAAGGCATGCATCTTTACAGTCTAGTATGAAATCTATACATACAAACATCAACTACTTTAACAAGCTCAGGCTACTGAAGGCATGCATCTTTACAGTCTAGTATAAATCTATACAAACATCAACTACTTTAACAAGCGCAGGCTACTGAAGGCATGCATCTTTACAGTATAGTACAAATCTATACAAACATCAACTACTTTAACAAGCGCAGGCTACTGAAGGCATGCATCTTTACAGTCTAGTATAAATCTATACAAACATCAAATACTTTAACAAGCGCAGGCTACTGAAGGCATGCATCTTTACAGTCTAGTATAAATCTATACAAACATCAACTACTTTAACAAGCGCAGGCTACTGAAGCATGCATCTTTACAGTCTAGTATAAATCTATACAAACATCAACTACTTCAACAAGCGCAGGCTACTGAAGGCATGCATCTTTACAGTCTAGTATAAATCTATACAAACATCAACTACTTTAACAAGCGCAGGCTACTGAAGGCATGCATCTTTACAGTCTAGTATAAATCTATACAAACATCAAGACTTTAACAAGCGCAATCTACTGAAGGCATGCATCTTTACAGTCTAGTATAAATCTATACACATATTAACTACTTTAACAAGCGCAGGCTACTGAAGGCATGCATCTTTACAGTCTAGTATAAATCTATACAAACATCAACTACTTTAACAAGCTCAGGCTACTGAAGGCATGCATCTTTACAGTCTAGTATAAATCTATACAAAAATCAACTACTTTAACAAGCGCAATCCAATGAAGGCATGCATCTTTACAGTTTAGTATAAATCTATACAAACATCAACTACTTTAACAAGCGCAGGCTACTGAAGGCATGCATCTTTAAAGTCTAGTATAAATTATACAAACATCAACTACTTTAACAAGCTCAGGCTACTGAAGGCATGCATCTTTACAGTCTAGTATAAATCTATACAAACATACACTACTTTAACAAGCTCAGGCTACTGAAGGCATGCATCTTTACAGTCTAGTATAAATCTATACAAACATCAGCTACTTTAACAAGCGCAGGCTACTGAAGGCATGCATCTTTACAGTCTAGTATAAATCTATACAAATATCAACTACTTTAACAAGCTCAGGCTACTGAAGGCATGCATCTTTACTGTCTAGTATAAATCTATACAAACATCAACTACTTTTACTAGCTCAGGCTACTGAAGGCATGCATCTTTACAGTCTAGTATAAATCTATACAAACATCAACTACTTTAACAAGCTCAGGCTACTGAAGGCATGCATCTTTAGTCTAGTATAAATCTATACAAACATCAACTACTTTAACAAGCTCAGGCTAATGAAGGCATGCATCTTTACAGTCTAGTATGAATCTATATATACAAACATCAACTACTTTAACAAGCGCAGGCTACTGAAGGCATGCATCTTTACAGTCTAGTATAAATCTATACAAACATCAACTACTTTAACAAGCGCAGGCTACTGAAGGTATGCATCTTTACAGTATAGTACAAATCTATACAAACATCAACTACTTTAACAAGCGCAGGCTACTGAAGGCATGCATCTTTACAGTCTAGTATAAATCTATACAAACATCAAATACTTTAACAAGCGCAGGCTACTGAAGGCATGCATCTTTACAGTTTAGTATAAATCTATACAAACATCAACTACTTTAACAAGCGCAGGCTGCTGAAGGCATTCATCTTTACAGTCTAGTATAAATCTATACAAACAACTACTTTAACAAGCGCAGGCTACTGAAGGCATTCATCTTTACAGTCTAGTATAAATCTATACAAAATCAACTACTTTAACAAGCGCAGGCTACTGAAGGCATTCATCTTTACAGTCTAGTATAAATCTATACAAACATCAACTACTTTAACAAGCGCAGGCTACTGAAGGCATTCATCTTTACAGTCTAGTATAAATCTATACAAAAATCAACTACTTTAACAAGCGCAATCTACTGAAGGCATGCAGCTTTACAGTCTAGTATAAATCTATACAAATATTAACTACTTTAAGAAGCTCAGGCTACTGAAGGCATGCATCTTTACAGTCTAGTATAAATCTATACAAACATCTACTACTTTAACAAGCTCAGGCTACTGAAGGCATGCATCTTTACAGTCTAGTATAAATCTATACAAACATCAACTACTTTGACAAGCGCAGGCTACTGAAGGCATGCATCTTTACAGTCTAGTATAAATCTATACAAACATCAAATACTTTAACTATCGCAGGCTACTGAAGGCATGCATCTTTACAGTCTAGTATAAATCTATACAAACATCAACTACTTTAACAAGCGCAGGCTACTGAAGGCATGCATCTTTACAGTTTAGTATAAATCTATACAAACATCAACTACTTTAACAAGCTCAGACTACTGAAGGCATGCATCTTTACAGTCTAGTATAAATCTATACAAACATCAACTACTTTAACAAGCTCAGGCTACTGAAGGCATGCATCTTTACAGTTAGTATAAATCTATACAAACATCAACTACTTTAACAAGCTCAGGCTACTGAAGGCATGCATCTTTACAGTCTAGTATAAATCTATACAAACATCAAGTACTTTAACAAGCTCAGGCTATGAAGGCATGCATCTTTACAGTCTAGTATAAATCTATACAAATATCAACTACTTTAACAAGCGCAGGCTACTGAAGGCATGCATCTTTACAGTTTAGTATAAATCTATACAAACATCAACTACTTTAACAAGCTCAGGCAACTGAAGGCATGCATCTTTACAGTCTAGTATAAATCTATACAAACATCAAGTACTTTAACAAGCTCAGGCTATGAAGGCATGCATCTTTACAGTCTAGTATAAATCTATACAAATATCAACTACTTTAACAAGCTCAGGCTACTGAAGGCATACATCTTTACAGTCTAGTATAAATCTATACAAACATCAGCTACTTCAACAAGCGCAGGCTACTGAAGGCATGCATCTTTACAGTCTAGTATAAATCTATACAAACATCAACTACTTTAACAAGCGCAGGCTACTGAAGGCATGCATCTTTACAGTCTAGTATAAATCTATACAAACATCAACTACTTCAACAAGCTCAGGCTACTGAAGGCATGCATCTTTACAGTCTAGTATAAATCTATACAAACATCAACTACTTTAACAAGCTCAGGCTACTGAAGGCATGCATCTTTACAGTCTAGTATAAATCTATACAAACATCAACTACTTTAACAAGCGCAGGCTACTGAAGGCATGCATCTTTACAGTATAGTACAAATCTATACAAACATCAACTACTTTAACAAGCGCAGGCTACTGAAGGCATGCATCTTTACAGTCTAGTATAAATCTATACAAACATCAACTACTTTAACAAGCGCAGGCTACTGAAGGCATGCATCTTTACAGTCTAGTATAAATCTATACAAACATCAACTACTTTAACAAGCGCAGGCTACTGAAGCATGCATCTTTACAGTCTAGTATAAATCTATACAAACATCAACTACTTCAACAAGCGCAGGCTACTGAAGGCATTCATCTTTACAGTCTAGTATAAATCTATACAAACATCAACTACTTTAACAAGCGCAGGCTACTGAAGGCATGCATCTTTACAGTCTAGTATAAATCTATACAAAAATCAAGACTTTAACAAGCGCAATCTACTGAAGGCATGCATCTATACAGTCTAGTATAAATCTATACAAATATTATCTACTTTAACAAGCGCAGGCTACTGAAGGCATGCATCTTTACAGTCTAGTATAAATCTATACAAACATCAACTACTTTAACAAGCTCAGGCTACTGAAGGCATGCATCTTTACAGTCTAGTATAAATCTATACAAAAATCAACTACTTTAACAAGCGCAATCCAATGAAGGCATGCATCTTTACAGTTTAGTATAAATCTATACAAACATCAACTACTTTAACAAGCTCAGGCTACTGAAGGCATGCATCTTTACAGTCTAGTATAAATCTATGCAAACATACACTACTTTAACAAGCTCAGGCTACTGAAGGCATGCATCTTTACAGTCTAGTATAAATCTATACAAACATCAGCTACTTTAACAAGCGCAGGCTACTGAAGGCATGCATCTTTACAGTCTAGTATAAATCTATACAAATATCAACTACTTTAACAAGCTCAGGCTACTGAAGGCATGCATCTTTACAGTCTAGTATAAATCTATACAAACATCAACTACTTTTACTAGCTCAGGCTACTGAAGGCATGCATCTTTACAGTCTAGTATAAATCTATACAAACATCAACTACTTTAACAAGCTCAGGCTGCTGAAGGCATGCATCTTTACAGTCTAGTAAAAATCTATACAAACATCAACTACTTTAACAAGCTCAGGCTAATGAAGGCATGCATCTTTACAGTCTAGTATGAATCTATATATACAAACATCAACTACTTTAACAAGCGCAGGCTACTGAAGGCATGCATCTTTACAGTCTAGTATAAATCTATACAAACATCAACTACTTTAACAAGCGCAGGCTACTGAAGGTATGCATCTTTACAGTATAGTACAAATCTATACAAACATCAACTACTTTAACAAGCGCAGGCTACTGAAGGCATGCATCTTTACTGTCTAGTATAAATCTATACAAACATCAACTACTTTAACAAGCGCAGGCTACTGAAGGTATGCATCTTTACAGTATAGTACAAATCTATACAAACATCAACTACTTTAACAAGCGCAGGCTACTGAAGGCATGCATCTTTACAGTCTAGTATAAATCTATACAAACATCAAATACTTTAACAAGCGCAGGCTGCTGAAGGCATTCATCTTTACAGTCTAGTATAAATCTATACAAACATCAACTACTTTAACAAGCGCAGGCTACTGAAGGCATTCATCTTTACAGTCTAGTATAAATCTATACAAAAATCAACTACTTTAACAAGCGCAATCTACTGAAGGCATGCAGCTTTACAGTCTAGTATAAATCTATACAAATATTAACTACTTTAAGAAGCTCAGGCTACTGAAGGCATGCATCTTTACAGTCTAGTATAAATCTATACAAACATCTACTACTTTAACAAGCTCAGGCTACTGAAGGCATGCATCTTTACAGTCTAGTATAAATCTATACAAACATCAACTACTTTAACAAGCTCAGGCTACTGAAGGCATGCATCTTTACAGTCTAGTATAAATCTATACAAACATCAACTACTTTGACAAGCGCAGGCTACTGAAGGCATGCATCTTTACAGTCTAGTATAAATCTATACAAACATCAAATACTTTAACTATCGCAGGCTACTGAAGGCATGCATCTTTACAGTCTAGTATAAATCTATACAAACATCAACTACTTTAACAAGCGCAGGCTACTGAAGGCATGCATCTTTACAGTTTAGTATAAATCTATACAAACATCAACTACTTTAACAAGCTCAGACTACTGAAGGCATGCATCTTTACAGTCTAGTATAAATCTATACAAACATCAACTACTTTAACAAGCTCAGGCTACTGAAGGCATGCATCTTTACAGTTTAGTATAAATCTATACAAACATCAACTACTTTAACAAGCTCAGGCTACTGAAGGCATGCATCTTTACAGTCTAGTATAAATCTATACAAACATCAAGTACTTTAACAAGCTCAGGCTATGAAGGCATGCATCTTTACAGTCTAGTATAAATCTATACAAATATCAACTACTTTAACAAGCGCAGGCTACTGAAGGCATGCATCTTTACAGTTTAGTATAAATCTATACAAACATCAACTACTTTAACAAGCTCAGGCTACTGAAGGCATGCATCTTTACAGTCTAGTATAAATCTATACAAACATCAAGTACTTTAACAAGCTCAGGCTATGAAGGCATGCATCTTTACAGTCTAGTATAAATCTATACAAAAATATCAACTACTTTAACAAGCTCAGGCTACTGAAGTCATACATCTTTACAGTCTAGTATAAATCTATACAAACATCAACTACTTTAACAAGCGCAGGCTACTGAAGGCATGCATCTTTACAGTATAGTACAAATCTATACAAACATCAACTACTTTAACAAGCGCAGGCTACTGAAGGCATGCATCTTACAGTCTAGTATAAATCTATACAAACATCAAATACTTTAACAAGCGCAGGCTACTGAAGGCATGCATCTTTACAGTCTAGTATAAATCTATACAAACATCAACTACTTTAACAAGCGCAGGCTACTGAAGCATGCATCTTTACAGTCTAGTATAAATCTATACAAACATCAACTACTTCAACAAGCGCAGGCTACTGAAGGCATTCATCTTTACAGTCTAGTATAAATCTATACAAACATCAACTACTTTAACAAGCGCAGGCTACTGAAGGCATGCATCTTTACAGTCTAGTATAAATCTATACAAAAATCAAGACTTTAACAAGCGCAATCTACTGAAGGCATGCATCTTTACAGTCTAGTATAAATCTATACAAATATTAACTACTTTAACAAGCGCAGGCTACTGAAGGCATGCATCTTTACAGTCTAGTATAAATCTATACAAACATCAACTACTTTAACAAGCTCAGGCTACTGAAGGCATGCATCTTTACAGTCTAGTATAAATCTATACAAAAATCAACTACTTTAACAAGCGCAATCCAATGAAGGCATGCATCTTTACAGTTTAGTATAAATCTATACAAACATCAACTACTTTAACAAGCGCAGGCTACTGAAGGCATGCATCTTTAAAGTCTAGTATAAATTTATACAAACATCAACTACTTTAACAAGCTCAGGCTACTGAAGGCATGCATCTTTACAGTCTAGTATAAATCTATACAAACATACACTACTTTAACAAGCTCAGGCTACTGAAGGCATGCATCTTTACAGTCTAGTATAAATCTATACAAACATCAGCTACTTTAACAAGCGCAGGCTACTGAAGGCATGCATCTTTACAGTCTAGTATAAATCTATACAAATATCAACTACTTTAACAGGCTCAGGCTACTGAAGGCATGCATCTTTACTGTCTAGTATAAATCTATACAAACATCAACTACTTTTACTAGCTCAGGCTACTGAAGGCATGCATCTTTACAGTCTAGTATAAATCTATACAAACATCAACTACTTTAACAAGCTCAGGCTGCTGAAGGCATGCATCTTTACAGTCTATTAAAAATCTATACAAACATCAACTACTTTAACAAGCTCAGGCTAATGAAGGCATGCATCTTTACAGTCTAGTATGAATCTATATATACAAACATCAACTACTTTAACAAGCGCAGGCTACTGAAGGCATGCATCTTTACAGTCTAGTATAAATCTATACAAACATCAAATACTTTAACAAGCGCAGGCTACTGAAGGTATGCATCTTTACAGTATAGTACAAATCTATACAAACATCAACTACTTTAACAAGCGCAGGCTACTGAAGGCATGCATCTTTACAGTCTAGTATAAATCTATACAAACATCAAATACTTTAACAAGTGCAGGCTACTGAAGGCATGCATCTTTACAGTTTAGTATAAATCTATACAAACATCAACTACTTTAACAAGCGCAGGCTGCTGAAGGCATTCATCTTTACAGTCTCGTATAAATCTATACAAACATCAACTACTTTAACAAGCGCAGGCTACTGAAGGCATTCATCTTTACAGTCTAGTATAAATCTATACAAAAATCAACTACTTTAACAAGCGCAATCTACTGAAGGCATGCATCTTTACAGTCTAGTATAAATCTATACAAATATTAACTACTTTAACAAGCTCAGGCTACTGAAGGCATGCATCTTTACAGTCTAGTATAAATCTATACAAACATCAACTACTTTAACAAGCTCAGGCTACTGAAGGCATGCATCTTTACAGTCTAGTATAAATCTATACAAACATCAACTACTTTGACAAGCGCAGGCTACTGAAGGCATGCATCTTTACAGTCTAGTATAAATCTATACAAACATCAAATACTTTAACTATCGCAGGCTACTGAAGGCATGCATCTTTACAGTTTGGTATAAATCTATACAAACATCAATACTTTAACTATCGCAGGCTACTGAAGGCATGCATCTTTACAGTCTAGTATAAATCTATACAAACATCAACTACTTTAACAAGCGCAGGCTACTGAAGGCATGCATCTTTACAGTTTAGTATAAATCTATACAAACATCAACTACTTTAACAAGCTCAGACTATTGAAGGCATGCATCTTTACAGTCTAGTATAAATCTATACAAACATCAACTACTTTAACAAGCGCAGGCTACTGAAGGCATGCATCTTTACAGTTTAGTATAAATCTATACAAATATCAACTACTTTAACAAGCGCAGGCTACTGAAGGCATGCATCGTCACAGTTTCAGTTTACGGATACAAGATCTGGACACAGGCGTAATGAGCAGACAAAAAGTGCATCACTTAAAATGAAATGCTACAAAATAATTATCAAATATATATGCTGCAGAAGAATCATCCAGATACTCAGTGAAATAAACCAACAACAATATTTACAAAATAAACTGATGTGGCTGGTGAAATAATTTGAAAAATTCAGTTTACATTTTGTGGTCATGTCAAAGACATACCAATCCTAAGCGACATACATAAGCAACAAATAAACTGATTTGTCCATCTAGAAAGTATTATATGCGATTCCTTACCAAAGAAAGCACATAATAAAATATGAGAAGGGAAAAGAACAAGCGGAAGACCCAGAGTAAGATGGACAGACACTCACCTAAGACGAGCTACAACATCAACTGACAACAAGTGAAATAGCTAAATGGGCGAGAATTAGATCTTTCTGTCTCCTTCAACACCCAAATGACTACAATAGGAAGTGAAGAAAAAGCAAGACGCCGGTCTCGGGACTGAGAGATTGTGAGTTCAAATTCAGCCTGCGTCAGTTGAAATTTCTTTGTGATCTCTCTCAGCGGCAACCACCCCTGGACTCAGCAGAGAGTCCCGGCTTTAAACATCAATTACCCATCGGCGGAAAAAACAAAATATCAGTACCTCCAAAGTCGGAGTAATCTGCCTGTGCGGTGGGGGACCCATATGCACGAAGCTGGCAGGGAAAAACGGATTAACACGCAATTTCAGTTCCTAGTCTCTAGGGACTTTGCCAGTGACTCCATGAGAATGCTCAGAGAAAGATCGCAACTGGCTGGGGTTCGATGACAGTGGTTACAGTCTATGGAATGTCTCGTCTAACAAAAGTTTGTTTCATTTTCGTACCAGGGCACCCGGGTATAAGAATTAACGTGTGTGCTGGCAGATTTGCCAGTCCTGTTCACTAAAATAAACTAAATTAATAACCATTCAGCTTTTATTGCAAAATAAATATTAATGTTACATCAATGTTTACTGTGTCCGATCCTCAACTCTTATTTTTACATTATATTTGTTGGTTGGTTATTGTTGGTTATGAAAGGCGCCGGTATCACTGGAAATTAATTAAAAAAAAAAACATAATTTCTGAACCACCAGTGCCAGTGGAATCATCAGAATTAATATCTCATCTCCAAAACAAAGAAAGATAGCTGCAGTCCCCATCATAGCAGTTTCAGCAGACGCGAAATACAAATGGCGAAACCGCACATAAAGTGAACACAGTAGTTTGTTCCCCATCATACGATATCATCATTCATCGTAAGCGATCGGGTTATCGGAACACGATCAAAACGATGAAACGCACAGCTCGCGGTGTGCGCAGGCCACTTAACTGAGTAGCTCCAGTAGCAAGCCGGACTTGGAATATGAGGAAACTGCAACATAGAACACTTTTAAGACACAGCCTTTAACGGTTCCTGTCGCATATCCGGAAATTGACCGGATATTGACCGGAAATTCAATTATGTTTTTTATCTGACCCTACTTTGTCTTTAAGGATTCCCATTACTATAAGTATGTCGTGTCTTTCCTTTTCATTTTCTTTAATCCTGCTCTCACTGTTATTTGCTGGTGCAAAGCATCGGATTATTGTGACGTTGATCAATCCTCTTCTCAGTCTTATTATTAATTAGCCTATAGTTTATGTGAGTTATTGAGTTATTTGCGGTTCATCATCATTGCACTACAAACATGTCCATAGGTGCTCAGATCCCCTCCTTAGCATGTCTCGCAGTGTCCAGCGACTGTCGACTCCAGTTCTGTGTTGGTTGATTAGTCTTCTTACACGCCCACTAAGTTTCTCGTTTAAGGCTGTGCCCAGCTTAACTCCCATCTCTTTCATCCGAATTAGTGACGTGGATTAATGGTTGTGGAAGTCCTGTGCTCTTCCCACATCTCGGAGGGCACTCATGATAGTCCGCCCGATCCATTGGTTGACCGTCTTCAACGACAGCGCAGCTAGCTAAACTGTCCGCCCTTTCATTTCTCCCTACTCCCGCATGTACTGGGACGTAGAAAAAGGTGACCCTACGAATTTTTTACTTCTGCAATGACTTTACCCATTGCCTGCCCACAGTGCCCGCCTCCACTTTTCTTGTTATACTCATCAAATCACTCAGTATACAGGCGTGGGTGTAGTCTTGTGACTCTAACTAGATCAAGGCCTTGATCACTGCCACCACCACCATCGTTATGCTACTCGTGGTCATAACGTTTGCACGATTATCTTCTTTGACTATTCTGCCTGCCGAGCGTTCTGTAAATGCCCACGCACTCCTTTGATGTAGTATTACGGATTCGTCTGTATAGATGACTGCATCTTTCTCATCGGTGTTATCCCAGATGAGACCGTTGACCTCCGCATTGACCACGAATAAGTTCTTTTCCCTATATTTCCTGTCGAGTGTGACAATACACGAGAGTGTTCCCCATAATGACGTAAAAACCAGTATCCACACATCACCAGCGTTGATTCATCGAATGTTTTCACTGTTTGACATTGACATGACGATCACAACGTCTTCTCTGTCCAGTTCACTGCCAAAGGAAAGTACGAGTATAATTTTGTATATTGATTCACCCTGCTCCTGTCCGTACTTTCTGATTAATTCCTTATAAATTGTAGTTATAGATTTTAACTTTTTTTTTTATACTTTGTAATCTATGTTGGGAAAAAAAGTACTTCAAGACAACTAGTCCGTGATTTCACAACATTCAAGAATAAATCCGTCGGTGTCTGACCACAGTCAAACTTGAAGATCACTGAGATTTGAAAATGTTTCTAATAATTATATGATTCATCATGTGCATTCATCACCAGCAGTCCTCCTAGGTTGCATTAATTGACTACTTAGTATTTGCATTATTATATTAAATCATTAGCAGCGACCAGAGATAGTTTAACTTCAGTGGTGAGTTACAATGGTCTGCAATGTTTGGTTGACTCTGGTTTTTCGTTGTTATTTGGGTATTGCAGAAAGTATAAATTTATCTTGTAGGGGCCCTAGGCGGATTCTCATTAATCATACTATTAATGTAGTATGCATGCAATTTATTTACAAATGTGTTTGTTGGCTGTTTTTTTTCAATAAAAGGTTTCCTTAATTCTATTTTAATTAAGAGATTTGCAGCGTCCATTTAGTAATTGAGTTCTTTGTTCGTATTTTCCTCGTTTATTTTTTGTTACAAAGATTTGCTTTATTCTGTTATTACCTTTATTTTAATGTTCATCAATAATTTTGCTAGCAACCTCACTCACTAATATTTAGTCTGATAGTATTGAACTGCAGGAGTTGATTAAACAATGTTTCTCTAACACTAAATGTTCAGAGAAGAGAGCAAGGGAGGTTATTAAACATCTTAAAATGAGAGCTAGCGAAATCTCTAAAGGAAGTAATTGAGCGACCCGGAGCAGTGTTTACCCTTGAATGTGCCAAAGATCATGTGTCAAATATGGAAGTTAACGCCATTATCCTGAATGCGTGTGAAGGGTTATCCTTACATTTACTGAGGAACTTATTAACTCTGCAAGAAAACTTGCTCTATGAAAGAGTGCAAGTGCCAACAAAGTGTTGTACGACCATCCCAGTGTGTAAAGTTGACAGAGAATAACTAAAACAAAGTGACTATAAATAGATGTACAAGCTTTGAGTTTTTGAGAGTGCCCCAGACGGGGAAGCAGTCATATACGGCTGGGTCTTTTCTTCGACAGAGACAGAGGTCATGACTTTTAACAGTTCAAGTCGGGGAAAGTATTGTCAGGGGAAATAACAGTGCATTTACTTTCACAACGACAAGCTTAACGATGTAGATAATAGCAGTAAATAAGGCAAAAGCTTGGTTAGACGCGCGGACTTTTACCCACATACGTTTTCTCAGTGTTTAATTTATGTGTGCTCAGGAATATCGACCGGGGCTTTACTCGAAGGTTGTGGATGGACTATCTGATGACGTCATTATTGATTACAATCTTCTTCATTTGTGTGTCTAAACATTCAAGTGTATGAGGTAGTGAACGAACGAAGATTTGCCAGGTTGGCTGTTGTGGGGAATGTGTGAGCAATGACCCGATGCGACATCATGATCTCAGAGAGGCAGGACGAGTAATGTTGATCTTTAATCATATACAGACTACAAGAGCATTTGGTCGATGCCAGACAAAAGCTTTACGCAGAGCCAAAGAAGACTAATCATTAAACATAGAAATAGTGTTGTCAGTGGCTATATATTAAGGAATACACTGAAGAGGGCATCCGAGCACTTATGGAGTAGTTCGATATGCAGTGAGAGCGATCTATCGACTAATTCACTTAATGGTGTGTTGATTGTAGATACATCTGCTCTTCCCACTAAGCACTCGACTAGAACGCCTTCCCAACTTTAGGCTCCGCTGTCGCTCGATGTAATATTATCCCACCAATTCTCTTCCTCCTCTCTTAAAGGAAAAAAAAAAAAAAACTTGGTGATGTTATATTTGTCCAGAGTTCACACTCAGTGCCGGAACTGTCAGCGAGCATGTCAATTGTTTTATTGCCGTGTACACCAGCATGCCACGGAATCCAAAAGCACCAACCACTTTTGCCGCAGATACTGAGTGCCAATCTTCTATAGCATACTTTTCGAGTTCGTAACCGTAATGCTACACATATCATATTCCCTAACCACTTCTCTGCCATGTCAATGGATACCGTATTATGACCTCGGTGTCTCCGGAAGCCCAGTGGTGACACTCCCTCCGAACTAAACGATTACTGTAGTTAGCCTAGTTTTTTCTCCTGATACTTCTATCCGATCCTTGCCAGCCCTAATGTCAGTCTGTTCATACTCTCCTTATGGACTTAATGTCAGTCTGTTCATACTCTCCTTATGGACTTAATGCCAGTCTGTTCATACTCTCCTTATGGACTTAATGTCAGTCTGTTCATACTCTCCTTATGGACTTAATGTCAGTCTGTTCATACTCTCCTTATGGACTTAATGTCAGTCTGTTCATACTCTCCTTATGGACTTAATGTCAGTCTGTTCATACTCTCCTTCTGGACTTAATGTCAATCTGTTCATACTCTCCTTATGGACTTAATATCAGTCTGTTCATACTCTTCTTATGGACTTAATGTCAGTCTGTTCATACTCTCCTTATGGACTTAATGTCAGTCTATTCATACTCTCCTTATGGACTTAATGTCAGTCTGTTCATACTCTCCTTATGGACTTAATGTTAGTCTGTTCATACTCTCCTTATGGACTTAATGTCAGTCTGTTCATACTCTCCTTATGGACTTAATGTTAGTCTGTTCATACTCTCCTTATGGACTTAATGTTAGTCTGTTCATACTCTCCTTATGGACTTAATGTCAGTCTGTTCATACTCTCCTTATGGACTTAATATTAGTCTGTTCATACTCTCCTTATGGACTTAATGTTAGTCTGTTCATACTCTCCTTATGGACTTAATGTCAGTCTGTTCATACTCTCCTTATAGACTTAATGTCAGTCTGTTCATACTCTCCTTATGGAGTTAATGTCAGTCTGTTCATACTCTCCTTATGGAGTTAATGTCAGTCTGTTCATTTCTCCTTATGGACTTAATGTTAGTCTGTTCATACTCTCCTTATGGACTTAATGTTAGTCTGTTCATATTCTCCTTATGGACTTAATGTTAGTCTGTTCATACTCTCCTTATGGACTTAATGTTAGTCTGTTCATATTCTCCTTATGGACTTAATGTTAGTCTGTTCATACTCTCCTTATGGACTTAATGTTAGTCTGTTCATATTCTCCTTATGGACGTTCGATTTGACCACCCAGGATTTTCTGTGCCTGAGACACCTGCCCGTGGCCGCACCCAGTGCTGACTAATATTTGTTCCTTACAACATTCAATAAGCCCGAACACGAGATAAATGTCGCACTCGAATATAACTCAATAAGTCAAATAAGTAGGTCATTGAACGGATAGGTGCATCCCTGGTGCATCCCTGGTGCATCCGGGAACTAGGCCCGTAGGCCCTCATTCGGAGTTCTTTTCAACGTTGTGATCTGAGTTGACGAGAGTGCAAGTATATCCCCCTCTCTCTCTCTCTCTCTCTCTCTCTCTTTCTCTCTCTGCGACCAAGACATAATCAGAGTAGGATTCCAGACTCTCACATGAAGACAGCTGTCTGTTTAAGTGAATTGATCGACCCAACAGACAGAACATCATAATTAGAGTCTGTTAGATCCACCCTGATTGAATACCTGTTAGAACGTTGCACTGTGTTCTGCGCCAGTGGCCCAGAGCATCCGATTTCAGCCAGCATTTTATTCAGGTTTGCTTTCCTTAGCCTTTGATTGTCCCCAATCTTCCTGCAAGGCAGTAGATTGTCTTTCCTGTAGGGGGATTCTGCCCTTAGATGGTCTGCCCTCCAAGGTTTACGAGCACCATCTGCCCGAGTCACTAGAGGTGACTAACACTGACATGCACACACAAAGATATGAGATGTGACTAACACTGACATGCACACAACGATATGTGGCATGACTAATACTAACACACACCACATTATGAGATATAACTAACATAGATACACACACACACACTAAGACATGAGATGTGACTAACACATACACACTCTAAAATATGAGGTATGATTAACACAGATCCACACACTAAGATATGAGATATGACTAAACACAGTCATGCACAAACAAAGATATGAGACATGACTAACATAGGCATGCACACACAAAGATATGAGATATGACTAAACACAAACACACAAAGATATGAGACATGACTAACATAGACAGACACACATTAAGATATGAGATGTGACTATCATGGACATACAAACAAATATATGAGACATGACTAACATAGAAATGCACACACAAAGGTAATAGATATGACTAACACAGATATGCACGCACAAGATATGACACATGACTAATACAGATACACACTAAGATATGAGCCATGGCCAGCACATACACCCACCAAGATATCGGCCATGGCTATCATAGATTCCCACTAATATATGAGCTACAACTAGCACGGATATATACCGAGAATTGAGCCATGGCTATCACAGACACACCACCAAGATATGAACCATGGCTATCACATACACGCACAAAGATATGAGCCATGGTTAGCACAGACAACCACCTAGATATAAGCCACGACTAATATATACACTTGGTAACGTCCACTAACGTTTGTCTGAGGTTCTTGGTAAAGTTTCTACTGGCGACCACGAAGATCCAAAACTTGCAGGCATGGTGGGCGTGGCTGACGCTGGAAGATCAGCTGGATAAGACCTTCAAAGAACTGAATAGATTTACGAATGCGCCATAGTAACACTTAATTATATGCATCCTCGAGATCGAGGAATGAAGTGTCCACTCTTTACTGTCTTTGGAAAGGAATCGTTAACGTCGTAACAGGAACAGTCTGCATAAGCTCGAGAAATGCTGGGACGTGCGGTGGAGCTGGCATGGGGATAACACGACTGAAAAAATTCAATGAATAAAAAAGACTTAACATTACACTACCAAGCTACTGAGTGACTTACTTGACATTCTTTTTTTCTTCTTCTCCTTTTTTAGCTCCCAGTGGAGCATAGGTCTTCAACAAACATTTTCCAAGTCATTCTGTTTTTTTGCCATTCTTTTAAGATCATTCCATCTCTAACCCATCATCTTCATCTCTGCTTCTATCTGTCTTCTCCACGAATTCCTTGGTCTTCCTCTTTGTCTTTTACCCTGGGGATTCCAAAAAAGGGCCTGTTGTGTAATACTCTCACTTGGCTTCCATAGTGTGTGTCCTATCCAGCGCCATTGTCTTCGCTGTATCTCTTTATCCACTGGTACAAATATATCGATAAAGAGGGAGGAACAGAAAATGATACCAAAGTAAGGATTACTTGACATTCTATCTATCTATTGCCCTTTCGAGCCGAAGACGGCACGTAGGGCAGAACTACAATATCAAAAACAGAAACCGTGCGTGCCAAAATGGCACATATTGCAGAGATCACTTGACATTACAGTACGTTCAATAATCTGCTCTCTTTAACTTGCAACATAAACATGTTAACGTTATTTTCTTGTGTTTAAAAGATGGAGCTATTCTTGATGACAGCAGCGATACTATTTCTGGCCATTTTAATTTGGTCACGTCGAACTTACTCCCGACACCCGCCATTTCCAAGGAGACCTCTACCCATTGTAGGTAACTTGTTTCACATGGAGGCGGACTCCAGATCACAGTTCAAGGCCTGGCGTAAACAGTGTGGGGACATTTTTAGGTAAATTACTAGAACAACCACAATTAAACATCATTCATCATTGAATGCCGTCTCCGCATCGAAGGTTGGCAACCATGGAGCGCCATTACGTCGTGTCTGTTGTTTTGGAGGTGCAGGTTGTCATAGGCTGACGTTTCCATCTTTTTATGTTACTCGTCCACGTTAGTCTTAGTCTGCTTCTGCCTCTTTTACCTTGTATTTTCCCTTTTATTATTACTTTTAGTGGGCTGCAGTGTCTTTTAAAATGTAAAATGCCAAAAAAAATCTACTTTGTCTTATTTGAATTGTGTTTGGTTGTTCTCTTTTCATTTTTATTTGTTTTAAAACTTCATCGTTTGTTTTATTTTCTTTACATTCAATTCTTCGTAGTCTTCTATAAATCCACATTTCAAAGGCTTCAATTTTCTGTTTTGTTTTCTTGTCTAATGTCCATGTTTCTGAACCATACAGGAATTTTGAGAAGATATAATATTTTGCTATTCTTATTTATTAGCAATTAAACACTCAAACTATTTCATCATCATCATCATCCTCATCATCATCATCATCGAGTGCCTTCTCCGCAACGAAGGTTGGCTACCATGGATAGCCATTCTACTCTGTTTCTTGATATGGTGGTGCAGGCTGTCATAGATTGACTCGTCCATCTTTTGATGTTACTCGTCCACGTTAGTCTTGGTCTGCCTCTGCCACTTTTACCTTGTATTTTCCCTTCCAATATTACTTTTAGTAGGCTGTTGTGTCTTTTAACATGCCCCAAAAATTTCATTTGTCTTGTCTTAATTGTATTTAGTTGTTCTCTTTTTATTTTCAGTTGTTTTAAAACTTCTTCGTTTGTTTTCTTTTCTTTCCATTCAATTCTACCTATTCTTCTATAAATCCACATTTCAAAGGCTTCAATTTTCTGTTCTGTTTTTTGTCTAATGTCCATGTTTCTGCACCATATAGGAATATTGAGAAGATGTAACATTTTGCCATTCTTAGTTTCAGCCCTGCTGATATTTGTTTTGTTGTTAGTATATTTTTCATGGCATTAAAATTACTTTTTGCCATACCTATTCTTTTGTTTATTTCAATTTTCCATTTTCCATCATTGGTTATAGTATGTTCCAGGTCGTTGTAGCTCTGGACTGTCTCCAGATGTATTCCCTCCACTGTGAATTTTTATTTTTTGGTCTTGAGAATTTTCTTTGTTTATGATCATAGTTTTAGTCTTTTTGATATTCATATCTAGTCCATATTTTTTGCTTGTTATTTTTATTACATCAACTATTTCACTTAACTAAAATATGTGAGAAAAACATGGGGCTGACATTTCTCCTTCACATGTCTTCCTTGATGTCTTTTAATATATGTAATCTTGTTTAATTATCAAAACCAACAGTTTACAACAGAAATGCTGTCTGTATGACCTTCCTGAGGGAGGTATATTACTTCACTTTTATTGTGACATTTGGCATCAAGACACTTGGAGTATTGCTATGTAGCATGCTTGGTACCGTTTATCACGCGTGCTCACGAGATATCTGTTATTTCATTCATCTATTATCTTCTAATTTTATCTTCCGTTTCTCCCATTCCATCGATTTTTTGTTTGAATTAGTTGCTTTAATCTATTGTAACTGCTTGGCCAATTACGAAGGATCATGAAAGTCCATAATTTCATTTAATCTATAACTATTTTTTTCCATGGCAATACGTGATAATATTTTCACTTGTTTTCCTTATTTTAATTTATTTCATTCTCTGTATTATATAGTTTTACAAAGTCTAGTTTATTGTCTTTTAATGTTAAGTGACTGTTTAATATTAATCAGTGTTTTAAAACTATTTCAATTTTATTGTAAAATAGCTCGGTTGTGGTGGAGTTAAGGGCAGAACCAACAGAAAGAGACGCTATCAAAACGATTGTCTAAGACTTCAACTTCCTATCTTTTCTCTCAAACACAAATGTCATATAATTTTATAAATATAATACAAATGTCATGTAATTTTATAAACATAATACAAATGTCATGCAGATTTATAAATAGAATACAAATGTCATATATTTTTATAAATATAATACAAATGTCGTGTAATTTTATAAATATAATATAAATGTCATATAATTTTATAAATATAATACAAATATATAATTTTATAAACATAATATAAATGTCATATAAATTTATAAATATAATACAAATGTCATATAATTTTGTAAATAAAATACACATGTTATAATAATTTTATAAGTACGATGCAAATCTCATATAATTTTTAAATATAATACAAAAGGTATAATAATTTTATAAATATAACACAAAAGTCATAATAATGTTATAAATATAATACAAACGTTATAATAATTTTATAAATATAATACAAAAATTATAATAATTTTATAAATATAATACAAAAGTTATAATAATTTTTAAATATAATACAAAAGTCATAATAATTTTATAAATATAATACAAAACTCATAATAATTTTTTTAATATAATACAAAAGTTATAATAATTTTAAAATATAATACAAAAGTCATAATAATTGTATAAATATAATACAAAAGTTATAATAATTTTATAAATATAATACAAATTCTTTCTATAATATTGCCTCCTTGCTTGCGCTCGCCCGATGACTAAAGAATTCTAGAGTATTCGTAGACTGTAGAATTCCTCTTCGTCATCCGTCCTTAAAAGGATATTAAGTGGACGTGTCTGCGTTGTGTTGTGGTTTGCAGTATAACTGTTATATTTACGCCTTTCGGCCCAACACATCCGACTTCAGCACGACATTTTTGAGTACCGGGTTGTCTTCCCTCTTCGATCCCTGCTCGCTTGGCCTGACTAGACAGGTTAGTCTGTTACTAGAGGCACCGCGGAGAGGTGGAGGGTCTGGATGATTTTGGTTTACCGATCCTGGCGCAAGCCATCAGCTATGGGTCGCTGACAACTTCCAGCTTTAGTGCTGGGAGACGCGCCTTCGTCTAGTAGAGTTCAGAAGTCTGGCATTTCACGATTTTAAAGTCCTTTGATTAATGGAATATCAGCTTTTCAGTAACCAGTTAATGCAGGAAAAAAACAGTCAAGGGTAATCAAAATAAACGAGAATTTAAAAAAAAAATAGAAGCTTTAAGCAACTAAATCGATGTAATCTGAGTAAGAAAGTAGATGTGAATGCAATAAAATGTAATGAATCCAAGAGTTTAAAATGTGATATTGAACTTGAAAATGACATTCGTTACCGTCACAAAGAAAGTGGTGATTTTTTATTTGACACAACAGGACGTTAGAGCGTGATTATTTCCCCTTGATAATGACGTGAACAAAGTAAGAAACAAAACAGTTTTAATGTGTGTTGGTTTTAAAAACATGCACACATACACACACACACAGACATAAAGGATCCCGTCTATAAGGTGTTTGGGTAATGTAATGTTAGTGTCCACATTTAGCAATAATCAACGACAGGGCGACGTGGTCAGCATCATGCCAGATCGTTTACGTTATCAAAAAAATCTCTGGAACCATTTGTATGTGACTGAGCGAACTCCCATGTTGTGTCTATCCAAAAACATCTCTGGAACCATCTGTCTGTACCTGAGCGAGCTCCCATGGTGTGTCTCTCAAAAAATATCTCTGGAACCATTTGTCTGTACCTGAGCGAGCTCCCATGTTGTGTCTCTCCAAAAACATCTCTGGAACCATTTGTCTGTACCTGAGCGAGCTCCCATATTGTGTCTCTCCAAAAATATCTCTGGAACCATTTGTCTGTACCTGAGCGAGCTCCAAATTTGTCTCTCCAAAAACATCTCTGGAACCATTTGTCTGTGACTGAGCGAGCTCCAATGTTGTGTCTCTCCAAAAACATCTCTGGAACCATTTGTCTGTGACTGAGCAAGCTCCCATGTTTCACTCCGAAAACATCTCTGGAACCATTTGTCTGTATCTGAGTGAGCTCCCATGTTGTGTCTCTCCAAAAACATCCCTGGAACCATTTGTCTGTGACTGAGTGAGCTCCCATGTTGTCTCTCCAAAAACATCTCTGGAACCATTTGTCTGTACCTGAGCGAGCTCCCATATTGTGTCTCTCCAAAAATATCTCTGGAACCATTTGTCTGTACCTGAGCGAGCTCCCAATTTGTCTCTCCAAAAACATCTCTGGAACCATTTGTCTGTGACTGAGCGAGCTCCAATGTTGTGTCTCTCCAAAAACATCTCTGGAACCATTTGTCTGTGACTGAGCAAGCTCCCATGTTGTGTCTCTCCAAAAACATCCCTGGAACCATTTGTCTGTATCTGAGTGAGCTCCCATGTTGTGTCTCTCCAAAAACATCTCTGGAACCATTTGTCTGTGACTGAGCGAGCTCCCATGTTTCTCTCCAAAAACATCTCTGGAACCATTTGTCTGTACCTGAGTGAGCTCCGATGTTGTGTCTCTCCAAAAACATCTCTGGAACCATTTGTCTGTATCTGAGCGAGCTGCCATGTTGTCTCTCCAAAAACATCTCTGGAACCATTTGTCTGTACCTGAGCGAGCTCCCATGTTGTCTCTCCAAAAACATCTCTGGAACCATTTGTCTGTACCTGAGCGAGCTCCCATGTTGTGTCTCTCCAAAAACATCTCTGGAACCATTTGTCTGTGACTGAGTGAGCTCCCATGTTGTCTCTCCAAAAACATCGCTGGAACCATTTGTCTGTACCTGAGCGAGCTCCCATGTTGTGTCTCTCCAAAAACATTTCGCCACACCTGTTGATTAAACCCAGGACCTTCTGATCAGTAGCGCCAACACAGAGCTAACGAATCTTCAGTAAGGTGGTACTAGTAAAATAATAGATTATGAGAATTTACAATTTTCTTCTTTTTTTGTTTTGCAATAATACAGCTTCAAAATAATGGGCACCCTGATTATTGTTCTTAACGGCTTCGATGTCATCAAAGAGGCCCTTGTCAAGAAAGCGGATGTATTCTCTGACAGGACTCCGGTTTTCTACGACGAGGTTTGTGGTAGAAATGTTTTTGTTAAAATTGCTAAACAACAAACAATGAATGCTATTTGAGTCTATCAACCACATCCAAGACATTTAATCCAACAAATGGATCCGATATCTCTTAAATTAATTTGAAGTTAAACGTTGCCTTTTTTATTTGAGCGAAGCCTAGATTTGGTGGACTGATCGGAGGAAACTAAAGAATTCAACTGGCAAACATTCACGTCAAGCACCTCCTGTTAAGTGTAAAGAGGACCGTCGTAACATTGACGGAGCTCTGGTCATCTACCGCAGCCACTGCCAGTTCTAGCCGTTTTGACTTTCTGTCGTACCACTGGATTAAGGGCAGCATGAACAATGTTGATGGATTGCCACGAGTATGATGCGAGTTGTTGCCCTTTGACTCATAAGATGTGGCGGGTCGTAATGGCTTTCTTGACATTTCCGGCACTTACTGGAGAGGTTGAATTTTGTGTCTATGCTGGGAAACTACTAGTCCAGCCCAGAGGTCCTGCAATACTGGGTCCTCTATATCAGTAACAATCACCACTACGGGGAACACGGCGATCCTAGCTTCTGTTAGCCAGTCTGGTTTAACGCAGACTGTTTCCAGGGGGGACCACGAGGAGGTAGAACTGCTAGGTCTTGGTCGGCTGATGGTGCGCCGACCCTGCTATTGCGACCGCTGGTCGCAGGCGCTTATCAGCCTGAACGATAGAGTGAGTCTTATTTTTCGAAACTCTGCTATAGTATCGGACATCTTTTCTTGAGAACATGAGCAAAGAGTGTTTTTTCTGTGTTAGTAATCACAAATTACAATTTCACATCCATAAAAAAAACAAAATTACTCCACCTAGATGCTTTCTATTTCAGGAAAAATAAATTTGATTGACTGTAGGAGCGATCATAAAAAATACAGCGCCATGAGTAGAGTAAATTGCTTAAAACACACCAAACTTTACTGACTTCTGCGAGGCCATTTCTCACTTCGGATATTAGATAACAAGAACGTATGAGAGCACTTCAATGTCTATATGTTTCCAGATTAAGAAACAGCGCTGCACAACAGTCTCTCTCTCAGGCCTTGACCACATCCAACTATAATTTTACTAAAGCCCGAAGGCAAAAAATAAAACCGGAATACCCTCTAAACAAGCGTGACGTTTTTAGCTACAGTAGCTTCAGACGGCTGACGTCACTCTACCCAAAAATGTCACTGTTCGCTAAGCTGAAAACGTCACTCTACATAAAACTGTCACTGTTCGCAAAGCTGAAAACGTCACTCTACCCAAAACTGTCACTGTTCCCAAAGCTGAAAACGTCACTCTAGCCAAAACTGTCACTGTTCCCAAAGCTGAAAACGTCACTCTAGCCAAAACTGTCACTGTTCGCTAAGCTGAAAACGTCACTCTACCCAAAACAGTTACTGTTTCCAAAGCTGAAAACGTCACTCTAGCCAAAACAGTCACTGTTCGCTAAGCTGAAAACGTCACTCTACCCAAAACTGTCACTGTTCCCAAAGCTGAAAACGTCACTCTAGCCAAAACTGTCACTGTTCGCTAAGCTGAAAACGTCACTCTATCCAAAACTGTCACTGTTCGCTAAGCTGAAAACGTCACTCTAGCCAAAACAGTCACTGTTCGCTAAGCTGAAACCGTCACTCTACCCAAAACAGTCACTGTTCGCTAAGCTGAAGACGTCACTCTACCCAAAACAGTCACTGTTCGCTAAGCTGAAAACGTTTCTATACCCAAAACAGTCACTGTTCGCTAAGCTGAAAACGTTACTCTAATTGAAGGTTTTCCAGGAATTTTCCCTGAGTTCGCTAGCCAAAGTGCACCTATAGTTGGCTGTATTTTGACAACCATCTATAGACTGCATGTTGATGTCAACCATGCTGAAGACGGATGTGACGGGGCAAAAAGAGCAGATAACGCGGCTTTTCCGTTAACTAGCGATATAACGCATCCACGCCAACCTAATGGTGAAGACTGAAGGATGGTGAAGAAGAAGAGATGTCAAGAATGTAGAATGAAACTGAGGAGACTTCAGAAATGTTGTCCCATTTCATTGCCTTGGTGTCAATAAATGCAGAAATCGGGATTGACTCCAGGGAACTGTGATGAGATAAAGTTAGATAAAATACAAGATCCCTTTACCATGAATATATACATGATAGCGTTATCACGTGCTAATAGCGCTGCCTTCACAATAATTCGAACTACGGAGTAAAAGAAACTACGGCGGAAGACCTAATGTCAAAGCTGGGGAAATCCTGACATTCCGTCAAAGAAATCAGGATCACATGAAACTCTCTCGAGCAGAAACTAAAGGAAACCTGTCTCTAACTAGACCAATGGACGTCTACTTAATAAATGATAATTTGTGTCTTGTTCTTCACATTTTAGTTAAACTCAACTCGCCTCCTTCGCGGTGTGCTACATGCAAGAGCTGTATTTATATGTTGCTCGTTACAAAGGAGTCCATCGCATAAGTTAAATGAATTAATCTCTGAGAACGCCAGATAATAATAGTATAAATAGACATATATTAGACAGCATTAGTTCTTTATTGACAAAAGTGAAAGAGTCGTGCAAACAACTGCAGACACGACAAACTGGTTCCATGAAACTGCAGTGGTATCACAAGCGTATGTTCTATCACCTTGGCTGCTGATCAACTGAATGGATATCAATGCCAAAGTTGCAAACTGCAAACCATATTGTTTTACTACCTGCTATTTCATAATGACCAGAACCTAACACTCTTGTACAAAAATAAAGATGAGCTTCGACATCATACAACCTGTCTCAACACCAACTGTCAAGAGATCAATGTGAAGAAAAACAAGGAAACGAAAGAAATATTGAAAAGAGTTTGTGTAATTTTTTTCACAAACAACGAAAAGGCATTGAACAAAGTAAGACAGTTCAAGAACCTGGTAATTTCCAGATTACGTCAAATTAGATAGAGAGATTGAAACCAGAATTGTTAAAGAGCAAACAACTGTATAGTACAATCGAATATATACAATAGATAGATGGCAAGAATACATAACAGAATTATTTCATGACGAAAGGGACAAAAAGCCAGACATAAAATGTACATACAACTATAAAATCCTGAAATCTGAAGTAGAAACAGTTATAAAAACAATGAAAAAGGGAAAGGCAGCAGGACCTGACAATATACACATAGAGATGATACAGGCTCTAGAAGAGTTTGGGCATCTAAGTGATCACAGACATATGCAATGCCAATGTAGAATGCAGTAATTTCAGAACAATGAGCGTAATGACCAGGTAACAAAAATTTTACTAAACGTTATACAGGGAAGGATTCAGAATAAAATCAATACTGAATTAGATGAGCAACAATTTGGATTCAGGAAAAAGTGGGACAAAAGAAGCCATATTTAGCATGAGAAAATTGATTGAAAAGTACACAGAAGTAAACAAACCAATATATGCCTGCTTTATAGACTACACCAAAGCTTTCGATAGAATACACCATAACCAACTCATAGACTGCCTAAAGGATATAAACCTAGACGACACAGACATACGACTAATATGTAATTTGTACTGGGAGCAAACAGAAATAATAAAATATAACAAGGAGTACTCTACACACATGGACATATAAAGAGGAGTAAGACAAGGATACATCCTATCACCAAGCTTGTTCAATCTATGCACTGAGCAAATCTTTAAAAACATCACAGAGAGCCAGGCCTACAAATTAATGGAAAGATAATCAATAACCCAAGATATGCTGATGATACTGCTCTACTAGCAGAACATCCTAAAGACCTACAACAATTGCTTAATGTGATAAACACAACAAGTAAAAAATATGGACTAGAAATGAATATCAAAAAGACTAAAACTATGATCATAAACAAAGAAAATTCTCAAGACCTACAATTAAATATCATAGTTGAGGGAATACATCTGGAGACAGTCCAGAGCTACAACTACCTGGGATATACTATAACCAATGATGGAAAATGTAAAATTGAAATAAACAAAAGAATAGGTATGGCAAAAAGTAATTTTAATGCCATGAAAAATATACTAACAACAAAACAAATATCAACAGGGCTGAAACTAAGAATGGCAAAATGTTACATCTTCTCAATATTCCTATATGGTGCAGAAACATGGACATTAGACAAGAAAACAGAACAGAAAATTGAAGCCTTTGAAATGTGGATTTATAGAAGAATAGGTAGAATTGAATGGAAAGAAAAGAAAACAAACGAAGAAGTTTTAAAACAACTGAAAATAAAAAGAGAACAACTAAATACAATTAAGACAAGACAAATGAAATTTTTGGGGCATGTTAAAAAACACAACAGCCTACTATAAGTAATATTGGAAGGGAAAATACAAGGTAAAAGAGGCAGAGGCAGACCAAGACTAACATGGACGAGTAACATCAAAAGATGGACAAGT
The DNA here is from genome assembly GCA_032433765.1 of Megaustenia siamemsis. Classification (NCBI taxonomy): domain Eukaryota; kingdom Metazoa; phylum Mollusca; class Gastropoda; order Stylommatophora; family Ariophantidae; genus Megaustenia; species Megaustenia siamemsis. The sequence goes on from JAVIAB010000124.1 coordinate 26,878,488, forward strand.
CAATCTATGACAGCCTGCACCATCAAAGCAAATAACAGAGTAGAATAGCGATCCATGGTAGCCAACCTACTTTGCGGAGAAGGCACTCAATGATGATGATGATTATCACAATCGAATAGTACATTTGTTGTTGTTGTAGGATCATCATTACTGCACACATAAATGAATCGTTAGGTGCTGCGTTTTTCCACTTGAGGATCTCGAGAAACTGCGAGTAGAATTCAGGGCAACGTGCACGAACTCCGTAACTAGGCCTGGGATTGACAGTATGGGTAGGTTTTTATTGAAAGTGAACCTCTTGTGTATTGCCGTTATCAGATAGAGGTAGACATCGTTAGGTGATTACGGGAGTGTAACGTCACGAGAAAACCATGGTCTAATGTTTCCTATTTTTGAAGTGAAATAACACCACCATCCTGTAGTGGACGTTGTATATTGGTCTTGGTGGACGTCATAAATCTAGACTATACGGAGCTTCTGTGTGCATATTACATATCTTGAAGCATCAAAATGTTACTTCGCAAGAAAAACGGAAATATATACACTGTTTCTACCTGCATGTTACTAATGGTACAAACTAGGACACTCCTTAAAGAAACAAGCATTGAAATATCACAGGAAATGTATAAGACAAAGACACGTTGCTAAAAAACAATATTAAAAAGAGGAAGAAATGATACCGAGAAACACCTTTGGGTAATAAATGACAACAAGTAAGTTGTGAAAAATTATAGTATTTTTGGTAAATTACAGTAAATTGGGCAAATTTCAGTAAATTTTTAGTCAAGTTTAGAAAGTTACACACATGTTCATTCTGCAACAAAATATACAAGCAGTAAGCAAAAAAGGGAGAAAATATAAAGTGACCCAAAGCTCAAACGGATAGTATTAATTTGTTCTTATAAGGAAGGGTCTACTGCTAGCTATAGTTTTTTTAGTTTCTTCATAATGGCAACTTTAATCGCCTGATAAATCAGGTAGGTTTTCTGCTGCTCTTATTGTACAATAAAATTATTTTTAGCTTCTAATGATTCTTTTTTTCATCGCTCTCTACATCTCACATGTGTTCTACTCTTCTGTTTAATAATTCTTCGTTCGTTTGGAAATGTACATGTAGCTCCTTGTACAACAGCTTCCATTTGAGTTAAAAGGATTGCCACATGTGACATCCCATTCGTCTTTGTCTTGGCAGTTTAAGGGGCTGTGTTTGCCTTCCCTATTTAATGCTTATTATGCAGGTGAGAAGTTTAGTTCCATTTAATATGATGTGGCACTGATCCTTGGTCAGATATGTTTAGCTAAACTTGACGCTAACAGCCGTTTATAGCTATAGACTGATATATTATAGCAGAGAATACATCAACGTAAACTATGCTGTTTCTGTTATTGGTTATTGGTTATGGAAGGCCTCGGTATCACAGCAAACGAATTAAAATCCATAATTGCTCCAAAAAAAAAATCACAAGACGAATAGACTATATTGTTCTTATAAGGAGGTTTCTGTTTCTGTGTTCTACACAACAAGCTGCTATTAACATTTGTATTGTTTACCAATATGCCCTGCACCATTTAAGATTGTCACATTTTTTATAATTTCTTACAGGCCACTGGTGATCCTAGAAAAGGAATAATCTATTCGTCTGGTGATAACTGGAAGGAACAAAGAAGTGTCTCTTTGGCTATTCTAAAAAAGTTTGGAATGGGCAAAAATATTTTGGCCGAGAAAGTCCAGGAAGAAGTTTCAGTATATGCGGATTATCTGCCTAGTAAGAGAGGGGAGCCCATTGATATCTGTGTTATAACCAACATCAGCATGTGTAATATAATTTGCTCCATCATAATTGGTCAAAGATTCGAATACGAGGATAAAGAATTTCAAAATATAATAGGACATATCAGTTCCTTGTTTTCAGTCCACACAAATGTCAGTTTGGTTAATTTCGTCTCTTTTTTAAAATATTTGCCTGGAGACATTTTTCATGCCAAAAAAATTATTGATACTATCCAGACAGTTTACAAAATACTAGGAGAATTTATTCTTGAGAGAGGTGGAAATGATATGGACTCCTGCGGTGCTGAACATTTCATTCAAGCTTACAACGTTGAGAAGAATAGGAAATTAAAGGCTGGAGAACCTACCTACATGGATGGTGAGAACCTACATAAAATTATTCTTGATTTGTTCAATGCTGGGACAGAGACCTCTAGTACAACCATCCATTGGTTTGTCTTGTACATTGCTTCGCCTATAACTACAACAAAATAACAACTTCCTCATTGCCAACCCGAATATAAAGGCAAGTATGATGCATCTGGTGCGAAGCGTTTTATTGTTTAGCCGTTTGATAGAAGGCCTGTTGACAAGTTCATAAAAATATGATGAAACGTTCAGTCCATACAGTAGCACATGCGAGTATGAGTCAACTAGTGCGCATGTACTAGTTGATATGAAAGTAGTTTAATAAAATATCGTATATAGTCACAACTCTTAAATGGGATTTATTTTCTCCGTGTAATTCTAACGAGATGACTGAGTAGAAAGATTTGTTTGTGTGTAGCTAGTGAGCTATGGAAACAACTTGAACGAATGCACCGTTTCATACAGTGAGAGGAATTGAACACCTTATGATCTGTTGAGAAGAACGTAATTTGTATTCCCTCTATCAGTTATCAACACATTTGTCTTCAAGATCATGTATTGGAAGTATACTTCGAAGTGTTTGCTATGAGCTCAGACATCAGTTTTCTTATCTCTAATTCTAAACAAATAAACATAATACACAACACTAGAAAAATACTCAACGAAAACAAACACCAAGAAAACGTTCTCGAGAAAGAACAATATAAACAATGAAATACTAGAAACAGTCGTAAACAAAAGAAGGCAACAGACAAGAGAAAGAATGCAAACTACCTCTCCTGCTGACTTTAAAAACAATCAGGAAATAAAGAAACATTAATAATCTCTAAACGGAATGACTGTTCTTGCATGCTGTATTTTCTGTTTCCGTGTTTGTTATTACAACTTGCATTATTTAATCTAGCTCGTCTGAGAACAAAATCCTAATCAACTGATTCAAACTATTGAAAGAGATTATATTCGCTGCTGATGCAGCAGTGGTTGTTCATATAAAGCTATTCTGCAGTCAATGCCGGACATGTTGGCTATATATGTGAGTTAATCTCCTGCATATAGGTGTCAGAAGTCTGTGGTTTAAGGTGAAGTCAAAACCGCAACTGTAACAATGAAACACTTCTATGTTGTTTGTGTCTGTGAGGACGTTCATCTATCTCAGCTCTACGGCCACAACTACCATCTCAATTGATCAAGAGATAAATACCCGCAATGTGCAGGCAATTTCAAGATTTGGAAAAGTAAACAATGGCATAGACCAGAACACAAGTAACACTCAAGACGAAGATTATAAATCATCAAGCTGGGTTTTTATCATATTTCTATATGGATCTGAAACTTGGACAATCTATGATGTGTAGGTGAGGCGGTTAACTCATTCAGTACGGAAGTTTAGAGGTAGAGAGGTCACAATTTTTCATGTTTTTAAATATTAATCTACATGTTTATATTTATCTAACACTTAATATCATCATCATCATCAAGTACCGGGCCTGCTGGCGTAGGTGATCATGTCTCTCCACAACTTTCGATCTTGGCAGCTTTTTATCATTTCTGTTGTTGACCTTCTGCCAAGCCATTCTCTTAAGCTGTCTGCTATTTTTACTCTTTGCTTCCCTCTATGTCTTCGTCCCTCAATGTTTCTAGTTGTTACAATATATTCCAGTTGTTCTCTTCTCATTACATGGCTAAAAAATTATGTTTGTTTCTTCCAAATATTGGAAATTAGCTCTCTTTTTGCTTGACCTCACTCAGAACATCTTCATTACTCTTCTTAGCTGTCTATGGTACTCTCAACATTCTTCTGTAAAACCACATTTCTACAGACTCCAGTGATTTTCTTGTCTGTTGTCCTATTATCCATGATTCGCATCCATATGTTAAGACTGGCTCAACGACACTTAATATATTGGATATGAATTGTTAGATAATTAAACAAGGGATTATATTTCACCAATACCAAGATGATACAAGACACCGTAAAAGGAATATGTTTTGATGACAGTTTACACTAATCATATTAATAGTGACGCACTATGCGGCTAAACGTACAAGACCGAAATCGGCATGGCACTTGGTGCGTTGAAACGTACGGAAAGAGTTTACTCAGTTTTCATATGCCGTACCTTAGCAAGATAGCAAATATCAAATGGCAGGAAAAAGTAAACGTTTCACAATGAGCTAAATTATCATCCAACACTTAGAATTTAAAGTCTAATGTGACTGGTTTGAGAAGAATCGACAACAATCGTATTTCTGTTAAAATAGCAACAAATATTGCGTGGAGAACTTAGAGACAGAAGGAGACCGAAAGCTAGACTAATGCAGAAATATTAAGTAATTTTTTTAGGGATTCTATGAGAAAATTCTTTTTTTTTTTTTAGCGAGCAATATGGGGACATTTTTGGGACGGATAGTAGCACACGTAGAATTAAAATCGGAAGTAGCACAACAACAAGATGGGAAGAGACGACTCCAAAATCTGAAGGCGAAAGACACATGAGAAAGGACGTGCAGCCAGGCACTACATATACACCTAGTTCATTGAAGAAGTTAGAAATATGTAGATCCAATACTAACATGACGTTATCATCTATCGGAGTTTGAGATAGTTGACGTCACTCTACCCACAACCGTCACTGTTTGCAAAGCTGAAATCGTCTCGCTAGTTGGAGGTTTTCCTGGAATTTCCTCTCAGCCCGCAGGCCAAAGTAAATTTATAGTTGGCTGTGGTTTGACAAACCAGCAATAGACTGCATGTTGATGTCAACCATACCGAAGACGGATGTGACGGGGCGAAAGAAGAAGATAGCGCGGTTTTGCCGTAAACTAGCGATACAACGCAATCCACGTCCACTTAATGGTGAATGCTGAAGAATGCAGAAGACGAAGCAGAAGAATACAGCAAGTATAGATTAGTATTGTTACGAAATTGTTGAAAGTAACAAACTCACGCTCCCAAATATACAAAAAATGAGATTACCAGCACGTTTGTCTCTCAGATAAATATATCGAACATACCCGACCGTTAACCCTCCACATCTGTCTCCCTTCTCCGCATTAACTGTTTATATCCATGAAAATACTCGATCGTCAACACACCACTTCTGTCTCCCTTCCCCAACATTAACTGTTTCTACCCACGAACATACTCAATCGTCAACCCTCTACACCTGTCTCCCTTCCCCACATTAACTGTTTCTATCCATGAACATACTCGATCATCAACCCTCCACATCTGTCTCTCTTTCCCCCACATTAACTGTTTCTACCCATGAACATACTCGATCGTCAACCCTCTACATCTGTCTCCCTTCCCCACATTAACTGTTTCTACCCATGAACATACTCGATCATCAACACTCCACATCTGTCTCCCTTCTCCGCATTAACTGTTTCTAACCATGAACATACCCGATCGTCAAACCCCCACATCTGTCTCCCTTCCTCACATTAACTGTTTCTACCCATGAACATACTCGATCATCAACACTCCACTTCTGTCTCCCTTCTCCGCATTAACTGTTTCTACCCATGAACAAACTCGATCATCAACACTCCACATATGTCTCCATTCCCCCACATTAACTGTTTTTAACCATGAACATACCCGATCGCCAAACCTCTACATCTGTCTCCATTCCCCCACATTAACTGTTTCTACTCATGAACATACCCGATCATCAAACCCCCACATCTGTCTCCTTTCTCCGCATTAACTGTTTCTACCCATGAACATACTCGATCATCAACACTCCCCATCTGTCTCCATTCCCCCACATTAACTGTTTCTACCCATGAACATACTCGATCATCAACACTCCACATCTGTCTCCATTCCCCCACATTAACTGTTTCTACTCATGAACATACTCGATCATCAACACTCCACATCTGTTTCCATTCCCCCACATTAACTGTTTCTACCCATGAACATACTCGATCATCAACACTCCACATCTGTCTCCATTCCCCCACATTAACTGTTTCTACTCATGAACATACCCGATCGTCAAACCCCCACATCTGTCTCCTTTCTCCGCATTAACTGTTTCTACCCATGAACATACTCGATCATCAACACTCCACATCTGTCTCCATTCCCCCACATTAACTGTTTCTACCCATGAACATACTCGATCATCAACACTCCACATCTGTCTCCATTTCCCCACATTAACTGTTTCTACTCATGAACATACCCGATCGTCAAACCCTTACATCTGTCTCCTTTCTCCGCATTAACTGTTTCTACCCATGAACATACCCAAACGTCAAACTTCCACATCTGTCTCCCTTCCCCACATTAACTGTTTCTATCCATGAACGTACCCAAACGTCAAACTTCCACATTTGTCTCCCTTCCCCACATTACCTGTTTCTACCCATGAACATACCCAAACGTCAAACTTCTACATTTGTCTTCCTTCCCCCACATTAACTGTTTCTATCCATGAACGTACCCGATCGTCAACTTTGTGTCTCCCTTTCCCACGTTAACTGTTCACTATGTTAACTATCCATGAACATACCTAATTTATTGTGTTAGATTGAGGTCATTCTCTCCTTTGTAACCATTCATTTTGACACTCTCTTACACCCCCCCCCCTTTTAAAAAAAAAAAGTATGAAGACATACTAAATGACTTAAACATCAACAAGAACTGCTTATAAACACCATTGTTCAGACGATATTAAAACACTAAGGCCATGTTCAAAGGCACAGCGGGCTGAAAAGAACAATAATGGAAGGCATGGATCCTGGGCGTCGCATGAGGGGCAGACCAAGAAGAAGGTGGTTTCAAGACGTCGAGGAGAACTTGAACATGATAACAGAAGAAGTGGGAGATCTGGCTAGAGACAGAGATTCTTTCTGACGGGGCTGTGGTGAATGTAACGTTCTGTGGGAGATCTGGCTTGAGACAAAGATTCTTTCCTACGGGCTGTGGTGAATGTAACGTTCTGTGGGAGATCTGTCTTGAGACAAAGATTCTTTCTGTCGGGATGTGGTGAATTTAACGTTCTGTGGGAGATCTGGCTTGAGACAAAGATTCTTTCTGTCGGGATGTGGTGAATTTAACGTTCTGTGGGAGATCTGGCTTGAGACAAAGATTCTTTCCTACGGGCTGTGGTGAATGTAACGTTCTGCAGCTGACACACGACCTGATGATGATGACTACAATGTATAGAACCGCACATATTTTCTGAACGTGAGTCAAGGACATTCATTTGTAAGGAACAAATCTTTTAATGAAACAAATACACCGCAATAAGTAGACAACTAATAGAAATGAAATATGAAATGTGACAACAAGAAAAAAATTACTTTTTGAAAAAGATATAAAAATAAAAGCGAACAATGCAAGAGAAAAAATTGGAGTTCACATTTGGGATTTTTGGGCAAAGTAAAATATAATTGCCATATTGATAATCACACAATGATTTTAATTTAGTAATCTTTCTTTCTTTCTTTCTTTCTTTTTTTCTTTCTTTCTTTCTTTCTTTCTTCCTTTCTTTCTTTCTTTCTCTCAATCTCTTTCTCATTTTCGGCTTTTCTTTTTTAACAATTGTATTTGTACCTTTCTCTAGAAATATATCGATATATCGATCCATGTTTCTCTCTGTCTCTTTTGCTATGCATTTTTCACTGTTTTTCTCATATTATATATTTCTATTTCTCTCTATTCCCCCACCTACTATTTCCCTTGTTTCATTCTCTGATACCTCTTTCGTTTGTATCTCTGTCTATGCATGTCCAGTTTCTAATTGATCTTATGTCAGAAATCTCAATTTTATATGTAGTGATTGCATATCTTACATTCCGTGTCACTAATGACTCGTCTTGATGGCATATCTTACATTTCGTGCTACTAATGACTCGTTTTGATGGCACATCTTACATTCTGTGCAACTAGTGGCCCGTCTTGTTGCCATATCTTACATTTCGTGACACTAGTGGCTCGTCTTGATGGCACATCTTACATTTCGTACCACTAATGACTCGTCATGTTGTGACATCTTACATTTCATACCACTAATGACTCGTCATGTTGTGACATCTTACATTTCGTACCACTAATGACTCGTCATGTTGTCACATCTTACATATCGCACCACTAATGGCTCGTCATGTTGTCACATCTAACATTTCGCACCACTAATGACTCGTCATGTTGTCACATCTTACATTTCGTACCACTAATGGCTCGTCATGTTGTCACATCTTACATTTCGTACCATTAATGATTCGTCATGTTGTGACATTTTACATTTCGTACCACTAATGACACGTCATGTTGTCACATGTTACATTTCGTACCACTAATGACTCGACATGTTGTGATATCTTACATTTCGTACCACTAATGACTCGTCAGGATGTCACATATTACATTTCGTATCACTAATGACTCGACATGTTGTGATATCTTACATTTCGTACCACTAATGACTCGTCATGTTGTCATATCTTACATTTCGTACCACTAATGACTCGTAATATTGTGACATCTTACATTTCATACCACTAATGACTCGTCATGTTCTCACATCTAACATTTCGCACCACTAATGACTCGTCATGTTGTCACATCTTACATTTCGTACCACTAATGACACGTCATGTTGTCACATCTTACATTTCGTACCACTAATGACTCGACATGTTGTGATATCTTACATTTCGTACCACTAATGACTCGTCATGATGTCACATATTACATTTCGTACCACTAATGACTCGACATGTTGTGATATCTTACATTTCGTACCACTAATGACTCGTCATGTTGTCATATCTTACATTTCGTACCACTAATGACTCCTCATGTTGTGACATTTTACATGTCATACCACTAATGACACGTCATGTTGTCACATCTTACATTTCGTACCTCTAATGACTCGTCATGTTGTCACATCTTACATTCCCTGCCACTAATGACTCGTCATGTTCTCACATCTTACATTTCGTACCACTAATGATTCGTCATGTTGTCACATCTTACATTTCGCACCACTAATGGCTCGTCATGTTGTAACATCTTACATTTCGTACCACTAATGACTCGTCGTCTTGTCACATCTTACATTTCGTACCACTAATGACTCGACATGTTGTGATATCTTACATTTCGTACCGCTAATGACTCGTCATGATGTCACATCTTACATTTCGTACCACTAATGACTCGTCATGTTGTGATATCTTACATTCCGTACCACTAATGACTCGTCATGTTGTCACATCTTACATTTCTTACCACTAATGACTCGACATGTGATATCTTACATTTCGAACCACTAATGACTCGTCATGATGTTACATCTTACATTCCGTGCCACAAATGACTCGTAAGACAGAGGTAATTGTAAAAACAAAGAAAAAGACATCACCTCAGTGCAAAATAAAGACAAATAGAACAATATTAAAACAGGTAAATGAATTTAAATATTTGGGACCTCAGACGGAGGATGTACAAAAGAGGTGAGATGCAGAATGGCTCAGGTAACAGCAGCTTTCCAAAAAATGAGAAAGATACTATGCAATCCATTTTTGTCAGTAGAAACAAGAAAAAGAGTTCTTAAATGTTATGTAGAGCCAGTCTTAACATATGAATGCGAATCATGGACAATAGGACAACAGACAAGAAAATCACTGGAGTCTGTAGAAATGTGGTTTTACAGAAGAATGTTGAGAGTACCATGGACAGCTAAGAAGAGTAATGAAGATGTTCTGAGAGAGGTCAAAGCAAAAAGAGAGCTAATTTCCAATATTTGGAAGAAACAATCATCATTTTTTGGCCATGTAATGAGAAGAGAACAACTGGAATATATTGTAACAAATGGGAAAATTGAGGGACGAAGAGACAGAGGGAAGCAAAGATAAAAATAACAGACAGCTTAAGAGAATGGCTTGGCAGAAGGTTAACAACAGAAATGATAAATAGCTGCCGAAATCGAAAGATGTGGAGAGACATGATCATCTACGCCACCAGGCCGGTACTTGATGATGATGATGATGAATGAATCGTCATGAGGTCACATCTTACATTCCGTGCCACTAATGACTCGTCATGATGTCACATCTTACATTCCGTGCCACTAATGACTCGTCATGATGTCACATCTTACATTCCGTGCCATTAATGACTCGTCATGATGTCACATCTTACATTCCGTGCCACTAATGATTCTTCAATATAAATATGTTGCCACCTAACGGCCTTTACCCATTCTATTGAGATCTCAACGTTGGTTCAGGAAAGTGATTGTCATTGGAATAGACACTGTCTTAGAACTGCGATAATAGTCCCAAATATACGAACACATTGACAACAATATCAAAGGATTATCTATCCTAATAGATGGTAGAATGTTCTCTGCCACAGATTATTCTACATTGTGGGACATCATGTTTTCCTTGTCACTAGTGACTCTTATAAGGACATAAACGAAATGTTCCCTGACCTACATTCCAGTAACATTCAAGGTGAGGAATGACAGAAGACCACAGAGAAAAACAAGACAAGAAAATATTTAATCGATGACACGGGGTTGACTTGTTAGTGAAGTATTTATCTACTGTCAACTGGTCATGCTAGTGTCAATATCTCAATAGACAAATCGTTTTCTTTAACCAAACTTCGAACGCGGCAATCTCAACTCTCAAAATTATAAATCCAGGTATTGGTACATAAAATGTCAGGCATTGACTGCAGGATAGCTTTATATGAACAACCACTGCTGCATCAGCATCGAATATAATCTCTTTCAATAGTTTGAATCAGTTGATTAGGATTTTGTTCTCAGACGAGCTAGATTAAATAATGGAAGTTGTAATAACAAACACGGAAACAGAAAATACAGCATGCAAGAACAGTCATTCAGTTCAGAAATTATTTATCTGTTTCTTTATTTCCTGATTGGTTTTTAACGTCTAGAGGAGAGGTAGTTTGCTGTCTTTTAATCTTCTTTTGCCTTCTTTTCTTTTCATGTTTTCGACTGTTTCTAGTATTTCATTTTAAAAATATGTGTCTTCCTCGAGAACGTTTTCTTGGTGTTTATTTTCGTTGAGTATTTTACTAGTGTTGTGTATTAAGCTTAGTTGTTTAGAATTAGAGATTAGAAAACTGACGTCTGAGCTCATAGCAAACACTTCGAAGTATACTTTCGATACATGATCTTGAAGACAACTGTGTTGATAACTGATCATCATCATGTGCCATACCGGTTGGCGTAGGTGATCATGTCCCTCCACAATCTTCTATCTACAATGCATCGTATCAGTTCTGTTGTTGACTGTTTTCCATGCCATGACACCAAGCTATCCAGTATTTTCTCTCTTTGTCGCCCGCGATCTCTCTTTCCTTTTTTTTGCCAGTTGTAACCAAGTATTCCAACTTTTCTCTTCTCATGATGTGCCCGAAAAATGTTGATTGCTTCTTTCTGATGTTTTTTAAGAGCTCCCTTTTTGTCTTGGCCTCTTTGAGAACTTCCTCATTGGTCATTTTAGCTGTCCAGGGAACTTTCAACATTCTTCTGAGAAATCCCATCTCTGTGGCCTCCAATCGTCTTTTCATTTGTTTGTCCACTGTCCATGATTCGCTTTCATAGGTCAGAATATCAGTTGATAACTGACAGAGGGGATAAAAATTACGTTCTTCTCAACAGATCATAAGGTGTTCAATTCCTCTCACTGTATGAAACGGTGCATATAGTTTCCATAGCTCACTAGTTACACACATCACAAATCTTTCTACTCAGTCATCTCGTCAGAATTACACGGAGAAAATAAATCCCATTTAAGAGTTGTGACTATATACGATATTTTATTAAACTACTTTCATATCAACTAGTACATGCACACAAGTTGACTCATACGCGCATGTGCTACTGTATGGACTGAACGTTTCATCATATTTTTATGAACTTGTCAACAAGACCTTCTCTCATCCGTTAAACAATAAAACACTTCGCATCTGATGCATCATATTTGCATTATATATTTGGGTTTGCAACCAGGTAGTTGTTGTTTTGTTGTAGTTAGAGCAGTGTTAAATAATTATTGTAGTATCATTTTAGCAGAGGCGGATCAGTGTAATAAAAGTATTGTGGAATCGAGGTATCAGAGTCGGAGCCTCGTAATTGAAATACTGTAAAATCGCAGTAGCTGAGAGTGAGCCTTGTAATATAATAAGTACAGTCTTTGTCTTTGAGAAGCAACTAATTAATTGACGCATTCATAAGTTGTTATTGTTGTGGTTCAAAAGTAACATAACGATAGAGAAGTTAACTTTGCATCATTTGTTATTGCTTATTGGTACCTTTCTTAAAACTTGTCTTTTTTCAGCGATCTTTAAAAAGTTATTATCATGTGCCGTGACTGCAGATGAGTTTATGTCTCTCCCGAAACTATCTATCATTTCAGTTGCTTATCGATTCTGTTGTTGACTTCCTGTCAATGATTCTTTGAACTTTCTGACATATTTTCTGTATATATATATATATATATATATATATATATATATATATATATATATATCTGAAGTATATCTGGCACACATTTAAAGCATATAGAGAGGAAATGTTAGAAAGAAAACAACAGTATTTAAAAAAAATTAATACAGCAGATAGAATGTGAAAGATACAAGAGAAAAGAAGTGACTCTAAGGCAAGAATTTGCTATCTACTGAAAACTTACCATCACAAAACTGGCAGAATCAGCCATGAGAGAAGATGGTCAGCAAAACAGCATCTGACAGTTACTACTGAAGATCAACAACATTTCCCTTTATTAATATGTTCAATGTCATATGTCTTTATAAAAGATGAATGCTTAGACTATGTGCTAAATGCATATTAAATAAATACAAAATGTTATCTATATCCATATCTTTACCCAGTCACTATCATTTTGCACACTTCCATAACATGTTCATCTACTATTGTAATATATATTGTAAATATATATATATATATATATATATATATATATATATATTGTATTATATATATATATATATATATATATATATATATATATTATTAAAGACATATATGATGGTTACACATGTGCAGTTCCAACGGAGGAAGGACTGAGCGAATGTTTCCCAATAGAAACTGGGGTTAAACAAGGATGTATTTTATCGCCCTTGTTATTTGGAATTGTTGTGGACTTCATAATGAAGAAATGCTGCACTGGTAATAAAGGCATCGAATGGATACAAGGAGACCATTTGGAGGACCTCGACTTTACTGATGACATAGTCCTCATCAGCAGTCAGATAAAAATTATGCAGGAAAATACAAATGAACTATCAGCAATAGCCAGCAAAATTTGGCTTGAGATCAATCATGAAAAGACTAAAGTCATGACAAGTTTAATTCCAACAGATGACAAAATATACATGGAAAACAAACCAGTAGAAGAGATCGATCACTTTATCTATCTTGGAAGTCACATTGATCGAGAAGGGGATACATGTAAAGAAATTAGAATCAGAATAGCTAAAGCAGCAATGTCTTTCAGAAGCCTTGAAAAGTTGTGGAAATCAAAACTCATCAGCACAAACACAAAACTTAGGCTATTCAAATCAAATGTACTATTAACCCTTACGTATGCGAGTGAAAGCTGGAAAACAACAAGAGATATAGAAACAAAGTTGAACGCATTCGAAAATAAATGTCTAAGGAAAATACTTGGTATAGCATGGAACGAATTCAAAACAAACGAGGAAATTAGAGAAATCGCCAATCAACCACTAATATCTTCAGTAATAAAGAAGAGACGATGGTCATATGTTGGACATTTGATGAGAAGAGATAATAACCGAATAGCAAAGCAGGCCCTCATATGGGAAACAACAGGTAAGAGAAAAAGAGGAAGACCCAGGGAGACACTGAGAAGAACATTGATGAGAGAGGCAGAGCAGCAGGAATCGGCTCCCTCAATGAGATAGAGGAAACGTCGACGTGCCGAAACGTCGTTCGAATCTGTGTCGTCTATTAATCACGTAAAGCTTCTAACATACCATTTTTTAATTTTTTTAAAATTTTTCCTCAATGAGATAGAGCTGCTTGCACAGAACAGAGACAAATGGCGAGATTTGATAACATTTCTTTAAAAGAAAACTGCTAGAACAAAAATTAAGATATGAGAAGGTGTATCTTGGTCTACGCCCTTTGGGCCGGCAACGGCTCGAAAGGTCAATAGATAGATAGATATATTGTATATATTTTAAACCACATGAATGAAGATGAACTTTCAACACAACCTTTCCAGTACATTGAATCTATGTACATTCTCACAGAAAAGGTTACTAAGACTGTTATATGTCTACTGAAGTTGTTCTTTGTAATATTCGTTGTTTGGTTGAAGCATTCCATTTTATCAAAGTATTTTTCTGAACCATTTATTGAGAACTCAGTCTTCTGTTAAAATATTTAAAGGCACAACCATTAGCTTCATTGATGCTACAGTGTATGTTATTTCATTTTATTTGTAGTTTTACTCATGACTATTTTTATTATTCATTATTTTTAATGAAAGTGTATCAGTCTCAGCATATTCTTCCATTGTTGTCTCCCCTTGTAAGAAACATTCTACATCTTAATAAAAGTGGCTTATATCAAGTGCTATTATTTATATGATTAAATTGTGTCTTTTGTTTAACCTGACAGTCCTGTTGATAATAATGATTGTAGAAATATAATCAAGGATCAGTTGTGTAACATGAGTCTTGTTGACAGTAACAATTGCAGAAATATACTCATTGATAAGTTGTTAAACCTGAGAGTCTTGTTGACAGTAACAATTGTAGAAATATACTTATTGATCAATTGTTAAACCTGAGTTTAGATAGATTGTGTTGACAGTAACAAGTGTAGAAATGTAATCTTGGATCAATTATTTAACCTGAGAGTCTTGTTGACAGTAACAATTGTAGAAGTGTAATCTTGGATCAATTATTTAACCTGAGAGTCTTGTTGACAGTAACAATTGTAGAAATGTAATCTTGAATCAATTATTTAACCTGAGAGTCTTGTTGACAGTAACAATTGTAGAAGTGTAATCTTTGATCAATTATTTAACCTGAGAGTCCTGTTGACAGTAACAATTGTAGAAATGCCATGGCTCATATCTGATGTGTTTCTGTGCTAGACATGGTTCATATCTTAGTGTGTGTCATGTTAGTCATATCTCATATCTTGGTGTGCCCGTGTTAATCATGTCTCATATCTTTATGTGTGTCTGTGTTTAGTCATATCTCATATCTTAGTGTGTATCAGTGTTAGTCATGTGTCATATCTTTGTGTGAGGATGACGTCATGGGACGCACCAAAATGGCTGCTTATTTATATTCGAGCTATGGACCAAGCAATGTTTACATTGAACAACACGATAAATGTTATTGCTGCGAGTTGGCAGATTTTTGAAAATGTTTTCAAGGGTTTGAACATAAATGTTTGTTCACAGTTCGTTAACCTTCGCTGTAGATAAAGTCGTTAATTGGATGGCTTCGTTTCAGACATTTTTGACGTTGGTAGCCAAGGACCTAACTTGCGCAAACGGATGGCATTGGCAAGGACCATTTTGAATCTATGAAGTGGGCTCATTGTGTGTTTAACTCAAACGCATATGTGCTTTTTAACCAAAGACATTTTTTTTGGGGACTCAATGCAGATATCCCCGATGGAAGAATAAATTGTACTATTAGTCCCATTATTGATTCGCTTCAAGAGGTTTATGATGTAAACAAAGCGGTTTTGTCATTGCAAGTGAATAATGTCCACACCTATAATTGGTCAGGATAGTGTAGCAGCAGCAGATTTATAGCGAACACAGAAAACATCACAGGATTGTGCTGTTCTGAAACAGCTATGCCATGCTACCCTAGAATTGCCTTTAATGGGATTACTGTGACCACAAACCACTCTCCATGTGTGTGCCACATATTTACACCCCAGAAAGAAATACTGAATATAACAACACCATGTGCCGTCTGTGATATTAATGACCACAGACCAGGAGCCTCCAGTATGATTGATACAACTGTTGCACCAAGCACTTCATCAGCAGAGCCATATCTATGGAATGTTAATCTGACATTTTTCTTGAATGATGTCCAAGTTAATGAGACATCAGAATCGTGTGGCAGCAGCTACAAGAAGGGAGCGGAGAACATCAAGTTCTGCTGCTATAAAGGAGACTTGCCTTGCTATCCCAGAATTGCCTTAAATGGAATCACTGTAGTTGAAAACTTCTCCTCTTGTGTAAACTACACATTCACATCTAAGAGTGAATCAGTGAAGGTCACAAAATCATATTCTCTATGTGGTTTTACTAACTACAGGTCATGTGGCTTCTGTTGGATTGGAAATGACAAATTACCACCACTGTGTGTCTATATGTTTGGAATTGGAGTCATCAATGACGGCCTAACATCATCAAGTGCTATGACGATCATCATTTTCGGGAGGACGTGAACTCCCATGGTATATGGTGGATAGGCGGCAGGAACCATTGAAGGCTATGTCTGAAAAGTGTTCCTTCTTGCAGTTTCCTCATATTCCAAGTCCGGCTTGTTGCAGGAGCTACTGAGTTAAGTGCTCTGTGCACACCGTGAGCTGTGTGTCTCATCCGTTTTGATCCTGCTTCGATATCCCGCTTGTTTACGATGAATGATGATATCGTATGACAGGGAACAGTTGGCTGTGTTCACTTTCTGCGCGGTTTCGCCTTATGTCTTTTGGCGTGTGCTGAGACTGCTACGATGGGGACTACAGTTGCCTTTCTTTTTTTGGGAGATGAGTTGGTGATTCGGATGATTCCACTGGCACGGGCGGTTGAGCAATTATGGATTTTGATTCGTTTGCTGTGATGCCGAGGCCTTCCATAACCAATAACCAATAACCATATCTTTGTGTGTGCATGTCTGGGTTAGTGATATCTAATTCTTTGTGTGCATGTTTATGTTAGTCATATCTCATATCTTTGTGTGTGCATGTCTGTGTTAGTCATCTCATATCTTTGTGAGCGTGTCTATGTTAGGCATGCGTTATATCTGTGTGTGTGCATATTTATTTTAGTTATATCTCATATCTTTGTGTGCATGTCTATGTTATTCATGTGTCATATCTTTGCGTGTATGTCTGTGTTAGTCATATCTCATATCTTGATATGTGTCAGTGTTAGTCATGTCTCGTATCGCTGTGTGCATGTCTGTGTTAGTCACATCTCATACCTTTGTGTGTGCCTGTCAATGTTAGTCATGTCTCATATCTTTGTGAGTGCATGTTTATGTTAGTCACATCTCATATCTTTGTGCGTGCATGACTGTGTTTAGTCATAACTCATATCTTTGTGTGTGTATCTATGTTAGTTATATCTCATATTTTAGAGTGTTTCTGTGTTAGTCACATCTCATGTCTTAGTGTGTGTGTCTGTGTTATTGGTCGTTTCAAATCTAAATGTTCACGATTAACATGAAATATCTCCTCTTTCCCTGCACTTACAAACTTGATTTTTTGCATCTGCCTTGTTTTTCCAAGGTCCACCGATTTCACAAAATTTAATGATGTAGGAAGTATGCTTCATCATGAAGCAGCACTTTCCTTTGATCTCAGTGAATTTACGGATCTTTTTGCTCCTGGAGAAAATAATTTACCGTACATTAATGGAAATCAGCTTCTCGACATAGGCGTCTCTACACAACTTGAAAGTTGGAGGCGTTTATCAACTGTTTACTTCTATGTTTACTTTCTTTAAAATACTATGAGAATGTCAATGTTATAGCCTTTACAGACGGTCTAAAACAAATCAGCGTATAAACAGTTCCATTAATGAAAACTATTTAAACAATATACAACAATGAATACATTTAAAAAAATTAATTATCCGTTGCGAGCGATAACGAGCATGACATATCAAGCAAAGTTATTGTTTATGGGTACGCATGTGACTAAAGAGTCCGATGTAAGCACGGGATCCTCTTCACTGTAAAGAGCTACATTGTTCGTTTTATGTCTTTCCATGTGAATTTCATTATTTTACGTAAACAAGACATATGAAAGTGATTTAGTTTCTTTGCATGCCTGCAGTACACATATCAAGAATCTTTACATTTTCAAAACGTTATCAACTTTAGCTAAAGATTGATCATGCGGACATATAAAAACGTCCATTATTATTTCATTTATTCTGAATCAGAGGAGTTAAACATATTGATTACTAATCTGGGCTGAACGAACGATAGTCCATCTTTTTTTCCAATAGTCATTTTCTTCTTTTAAGACATGATCTTCACATTTGCACCAAAAATCTTTGTCAATCTGTGATAGAGCAGCATATGTCAGTCCTTTTATATCGCATAGTTTAAAACTTGTATTCTCAGCTGCCACCTGCCCTTTAATTTTTGCCCAAACGAGTTCAATGGGGGTTTAATTGTGGATGATAAGGGGGCAGTCTCAAGCACGTATGACCATGCTGTTGAATGATTTTGTCTATTTGGAATACTTTGGTCTTTTGCGATTTCTTAACAAGTGACAGTAATTCAGGTTTCAAAAATCCCTCGTTAAATGGAATTCCTTCCTTTCTTAGCCAAATCTTTATAACATCTTTTGTACTGGTAGATGTAGGAATTTTGTCTTCTTCTGCCACAGCGTTGTGGCCTGACGCGTTGTCCATTACCAGACAGGATGGTCTGTCTAGAATTGGAAGAAGAGTATTTTCAATCCACTCTCTAAATATATGGCCATTCATCTCGGTGTGATAGTCCCTGTTGTCAGTATAATTAGAGGTGAATATAAGTTCTGCATTTTTCACCAACCCTTCTTTTCGGCTGCCTGCATGTGCCATTATAATACGCTGTCCTTTTCCAGTGGGTACACATCTTTTAATACTTCCATCTGATAACTGCCATTCCTTTGCACTTGTGTGGTGAGAATTTATCCAAGATTCATCTAGAAATACAATATCATAACCTTGGTTACGCATTTCCGTACTTCACGTAAATATTACTCCTCATAGAAACTAAGTGCGGCTTCTCGCAGATGACATTTCTACACTATCGTACTTTCTAAACGTAAACCGATGCTTCTAACAGTTCTCCATAATGTTGTTTTCGACACAACAATGTCATTTTCTGCTCTCAGTCGAATTTCAGTTTTCTTAAAGTCACAGTTTCTTTGGAATCGAACATTTTACAAATTGCTCTTCTAATCACTTCCTTGTCAAAACTATCTACTACTTTCTTTCTTCCTAGCGTCCTAGTCTTGATTGAACTGGACACTCCGTTAGCTTTAAGCACTTGTTTGAAAAAGCGTTTGCTTATACCCAATGCGTGAATAGTTCTCTTTTCTGGCTTTGAGATGCTTCGATGCAGTTTTCCACGCTTAGCTTCTATGCAAAAATATTTATACACCTTTATTGCCACTGATTGCAATGTAAGGAACTTTACTTTTATACCCATTGACTAACAGATCACAAATTTAACGAAATTACCCAATTAGGATACGCCGTTGCACATAAATCACAACAAAACGACAGGAAATGGGATGCACCGGATATAAAATTATAACTATGACGCGTTTTATGTGTTTTTTAGTGCTTAAAACAGGGAAATTGGCGCGCATTACGTTCAAGATGACAAGTCCGTGGGTGCTCACTCATATGAAGCGGTAATTCCTCCAAATATATGGTTTGACCAAAATGCCTTAAATTTGTATACTTCAAATAAAGAATATTTAAAACTATACGTTTGTTGGTGAGGAAATGAATGTACTTCTTGGGACCAAAAAATCACAAGACCATATGCAAAATTTCAGCATTATCAATCAATTGGTTGCAGAGATATGGAATTTTAAACACCTTCACAATATTTTGAAACGACCTATAGTAATATCTCATATCTTGATGTGTGTCAGTGTTAGTCATGCTTCGTATCACTGTGTGCATGCCTGTGTTACTCACGTCTCATATCTTTGTGTGTGCATGTCTGTGTTAGTCACCTCTAGTGACTCGGGCAGATGGTGCTCGTAAACCTGGGAGGGTCGACCATCTAAGGGCAGAATCCCCCTACAGAAAAGACAATCTGCTGCCTTGCGGGAAGATTGGGGACAATCAAAGCTAAGGAAAGCAAACCTGAATATGATGCTGGCTGGAATTGGATGCACTAGGCCACTGGCGCAGAACACAGTGCAACGTTTTAACGGGTGTTCAATCAGAGTGGATCTAGCAGACTCTAATTGTGATGTTCTGTCTATGAGGGCGATCGACACACTTAACCTGACAGCTGACTTCATGTGAGAGTCTGGAATCCTACTCTGATGAGTCCTGATCGCAGAGAGAGAGAGAGAGAGAGAGAGAGAGAGAAGAGAGAGAGAGAGAGAAAGAGAGAATCACTCTACATAGCTTTTTATTTATCTAACAACAGTATCATATTATATATGAATTTCAAATGTATTAGATTTCACCAATACCAAGGTGATACAAGACATGTAAAAAAGAATATGGTTTGATGATGGTTCACTCTAATCAAATTGAAAGTGAAGTACTATGTTGCAAAACGTACGCAGCTGAAATCGGCTTGGGGCACGGTGTGGCAAAACGTACAGAAAGAGTTAAATGGGAATAATGATGAGATAATTTACACTAGCAACTTCAGAGGGTACTACTGTAAGATACATTAAATATGTTCTACAAGAGGGACTTTTGTAAGACACATTAAATATGTTCTACAGAAGGTGCTACTGTAAGACACATTAAATATGTTCTACAGAAGGTGCTACTGTAAGACACATTAAATATGTTCTACAGAAGGTGCTACTGTAAGACACATTAAATATGTTCTACAGAAGGTGCTACTGTAAGACACATTAAATATGTTATACAGAAGGTGCTACTGTAAAACACATTAAATATGTTCTACAAGAGGGACTACTGTAAGACACATTAAATATGTTCTACAGAAGGTGCTACTGTAAGACACATTAAATATGTTCTACAAGAGGGACTACTGTAAGACACATTAAATATGTTCTACAAGAGTGACTACTGTAAGACACATTAAATACGTTCTACAGAAGGTGCTACTGTCAGACACATTAAATATGTTCTACAGAAGGTGCTACTGTAAGACACATTAAATATGTTCTACAGAAGGTACTACTGTAAGACACATTAAATATGTTCTACAGAAGGTGCTACTGTAAGACATATTAAATATGTTCTACTGAAGGTGCTACTGTAAGACACATTAAATATGTTCTACAGAAGGTGCTACTGTAAGACACATTAAATATGTTCTACAGAAGGTGCTACTGTAAGACACATTAAATATGTTCTACAGAAGGTACTACTGTAAGACACATTAAATATGTTCTACAGAAGATACTACTGTAAGACACATTAAATAAGTTGTACAGTACGTACTACTGTAAGACCCATTAAATAAGTTCTACAGAAGGTACTACTGTAAAACACATTAAATAAGTTCTACAGAAGGTGCTACTGTAAAACACATTAAATAAGTTCTACAGAAGGTGCTACTGTAAGACACATTAAATATGTTCTACAGAATTTACTACAGTAAGACACATTAAATATGTTCTACAGAGGGTACTACTGTAAGACACATTAAATATGTTCTACAAGAGGGACTACTGTAAGACACATTAAATATGTTCTACAGAAGGTGCTACTGTAAGACATGTTAAATATGTTCTACAGAAGGTGCTACTCTAAGACACATTAAATATGTTCTACAGAAGGTGCTACTGTAAGACACATTAAATATGTTCTACAGAAGGTGCTACTGTAAGACACATTAAATATGTTCTACAGAAGGTGCTACTGTAAGACACATTAAATATATTCTACAGAAGGTACTACTGCAAGACACATTAAATATGTTCTACAGAGGGTACTACTGTAAGAAACATTAAATAAGTTCTACAGAAGGTACTACCGTAAGACACATTAAATATGTTCTACAAAAGGTACTACTGTAAGACACATTCAATATGTTCTACAGAAGATACTACTGTAAGACACATTAAATAAGTTCTACAAAAGGTACTACTGCGAGAAACATTAAATAAGTGCTTCAGAAGGTACTACTGTAAGACACGTTAAATATGTTCTACAAAAGGTACTACTGTAAGAAACATTAAATATGTTCTACAAGAACGACTACTGTAAGACACATTAAATATGTTCTACAGAAGGTACTACTGTAAGACACATTAAATATGTTCTACAGAAGGTGCTACTTTAAGACACATTAAATATGTTCTACAGAAGGTGCTACTGTAATACACATTAAATATGTTCTACAGAAGGTGCTACTGTATGACACATTAAATATGTTCTACAGAAGGTGCTACTGAAAAAAACATTAAATAAGTTCTACAGAAGGTGCTACTGTAAGACACATTAAATATGTTCTACAGAATTTACTACTGTAAGACACATTAAATATGTTCTACAGAAGGTACTACTGTAAGACACATTAAATATGTTCTACAAGAGGGACTACTGTAAGACACATTAAATATGTTCTACAGAAGGTGCTACTGTAAGACATGTTAAATATGTTCTACAGAAGGTGCTACTCTAAGACACATTAAATATGTTCTACAGAAGATGCTACTGTAAGACACATTAAATATGTTCTACAGAAGGTGATACTGTAAGACACATTAAATATGTTCTACAGAAGGTGCTACTGTAAGACACATTAAATATATTCTACAGAAGGTACTACTGCAAGACACATTATAATTGTTCTACAGAGGGTACTACTGTAAGAAACATTAAATAAGTTCTACAGAAGGTACTACCGTAAGACACATTAAATATGTTCTACAAAAGGTACTACTGTAAGACACATTCAATATGTTCTACAGAAGGTACTACTGTAAGACACATTAAATAAGTTCTACAGAAGGTACTACTGCGAGAAACATTAAATAAGTGCTTCAGAAGGTACTACTGTAAGACACGTTAAATATGTTCTACAAAAGGTACTACTGTAAGAAACATTAAATATGTTCTACAGAGCGACTACTGTAAGACACATTAAATATGTTCTACAGAAGGTACTACTGTAAGACACATTAAATATGTTCTACAGAAGGTGCTACTGTAAGACACATTAAATATGTTCTCCAGAAGGTGCTACTGTAATACACATTAAATATGTTCTACAGAAGGTGCTACTGTATGACACATTAAATATGTTCTACAGAAGGTGCTACTGTAAGACACATTAAATATGTTCTACCAGAGGGACTACTGTAAGACACATTAAGTACGTTCTACAGAAGGTGCTATTGTAAGACACATTAAATATGTTCTACAGAAGGTGCTACTGTAAGACACATTTAATATGTTCTACAGAAGGTACTATTGTAAGACATATTATATATGTTCTACAAGAGGGACTTCTGTAAGACATAATAAATATGTTCTACAGAAGGTGCTACTGTAAGACACATTAAATATGTTCTACAGAAGGTGCTACTGTAAGACACATTAAATATGTTCTACAGAAGGTACTACTGTAAGACACATTCAATATGTTCTACATAAGATACTACTGTAAGACAAATTAAATAAGTTCTACAGAAGGTACTACTGTAAAACACATTAAATAGGTTCTGCAGAAGGTGCTACTGAGGTACTACTGTAAAACACATTAAATAAGTTCTTCAGAAAGTGCTACTGTAAGACACATTAAATATGTTCTACAGAAGGTACTACTGTAAGACACATTAAATATGTTCTACAGAGGGTACTAGTGTATGACACATTAAATATGTTCTATAAGAGAGACTACTGTAAGACACATTAAATAAGTTCTACAGAGGGTACTACTGTAAGACACATTAAATATGTTCTAGAGAGGGTACTACGGTAAGACACATTAAATATGTTCTACAAGAGGGACTACTGTAAGACAAATTAAATATGTTCTACAGAAGGTGCTACTGGAAAACATATTAAATATGTTCTACAGAAGGTGCTTCTGTAAGACATATTAAATATGTTCTACAGAAGGTGCTACTGTAAGACACATTATATATGTTCTACAGAAGGTGCTACTGTAAGACACATTAAATATGTTCTACAGAAGGTACTACTGTAAGACACATTAAATATGTTCTACAGAAGGTACTACTGTAAGACACATTAAATATGTTCTACAGAAGGTACTACTGTAAGACACACTAAATATGTTCTACAGAGGGTACTACTGTAAGACACATTAAATATGTTCTACAAGAGGGACTACTGTAAGACACATTAAATATGTTCTACAGAAGGTGCTACTGGAAGACACATTAAATATGTTCTACAGAAGATGCTACTGTAAGACATATTAAATAAGTTCTACAGAGGGTACTACTGTAAGACACATTCAATATGTTCTACAGAAGGTACTACTGTAAGACACATTAAATAAGTTCTACAGAGGGTACTACTATAAGAAACATTAAATAAGTTCTACAGTAGGGTACTACTGTAAGACACATTAAATATGTTCTACAAAGGTACTACTGTAAGACACATTAAATAAGTTCTACAGAAGGTACTACTGTAAGAAACATTAAATAAGTTCTACAGAAGGTACTACTGTAAGACGCATTAAATATGTTCTACAAATGGTATTACTGTAAGACACATTAAATAAGTTCTACAGAAGTACTACTGTAAGACACATTAAATTAGTTCCACAGAAGGTACTACTGTAAGACACATTAAATATGTTCTAAAGTAGGTACTACTGTAAGACACATTAAATATGTTCTACAGAAGGTACTACTGTAAGACACATTAAATGTGTTCTACAGAAGTTACTACTGTAAGACACATTAAATATGTTCTACAGAAGGTACTACTGTAAGACACATTAAATAAGTTCTACAGAAAGTATTACTGTAAGACACATTAAATATATTCTACAGAAAGTACTACTGTAAGACACATTAAATATGTTCTACAGAAGTTACTAATGTAAGACACATTAAATAAATTCTACAGAAGGTACTACTGTAAGACACATTAAATATGTTCTACAGAAATACTACTGTAAGACACATTAAATAAGTTCTATAGAAGGTACTACTGTAAGAAACATTACAAAAGTTCTACAGAAGGTAATATTGTATTACACATAAAATAAGTTCTACAGAAGGTACTAGAGTACCTTACATTAAATAAGTTCTACAGAATTACTACTGTAATACACATTAAATAAGTTCTACAGAAGGTACTACTGTAAGACACATTACAAAAGAACTACAGAAGGTACTATTGTAAGACACATAAAATAAGTTCTACAGAAGGTACTACTGTAAGATACATTAAATATGTTCTACAGAAGGTACTGTTGTAAGACACATTAAATATGTTCTACAGAATATACTGTTGTAAGACACAATAAATACTTATATATTTCCTACAAGGAAGCAACTGTTGCAGTGGTTGCCCCTGACATTGAACAAAATAATGATCTTCAAAGATGCCAGAAAGGATCTCTACACCTTTGTTGAAAAGGGCACACACAATTGTATGATTGTTAACTTGTAGAAAATGAAAGTTTATGTAACATAACATGATTATTACTTGTTTTAAAACTTATTTTTTTTTCGTTAAGGTAGGTTGATTTTCTTGAGTTGCCCCAAATTTTTATCGGGTGCACAATTTATATAGTTCAAAATATTGCAACACAAACCTAAGTAGTTGCCTTTTATTTATGCAGTACGTTATTACAATTTTGGATAAAGTATTACTATTACAGAACATTGAAAAATACCTAAAAAGTACTACCACAGAATATCTTGAACAAATGTTAAAACTATTACTACAGAACATAGAACAAATGTTAAAAGTACTTCCACAGAAGATTGAACAATACATTACAACTACTACGACTGAACAACGAACAAAATGTTAAAACTATCTTCACAGATTATAGAACAAAATATTAAAACTATTATCACAGAATATTGAATAATGTGAAACAAATGTTTGGACATTAACACATTAAGAAAAACAAGTACATTTTAGCAATATGATGTTGTGTGTTGTCTTCTGTTACACAACTTTTCACTACTTACATCTTGCTGTCTGATGCTTTTAGTAGGTCATTAATTTGTAGTCTCTTTCACTCAGGCCTCACTGAACACATTTTTTTCACAACATTTAAAGAGATACATTTTGTTTCAAAAAACAATATTTTGGGTTGTGTCTTTAAATATAACCATCATTATGTAGACTGTATAAAAACAATCATCTTTATGTCTTCTTCCTCTTTCCTTCCTCCATTGCCTTTCAGCGTTGAGGGGAGATATAATTTGCGGTCTTTTGTTTTTCTGTTTGCTTCTGCTGCTGTTATATTTATTAGTGCTTCTAATATTCCATTGATCAATATTTTTTGTGATTGACCCTTGGGGCTGGTGTTCTTGCAACATTTATTGAGGGCTAATTGTGTTGTGTTTTGATCACTCTGCCTTGTCATGTGTGCCGAACCACTTTAACTGTTGTTTCTTTATATATTATATGGTAAAGGCTAATCCTATCTTTTTTTTCTCACTTCTTCATTCCTGATCCTATCTCTCAGGCTGCTTCCTGTCATTCATCTAACACAATTATTTCATCTCAGTAGAGGCTATTTTTTGTCTTGTTGTTCTTGCGTGTAGGGTCCAGGACTGGCATTGGTAGCACAACGTTGCATAATCCTTGTGTAATCAGTAAAAATTGTCAATCATGGATATTTAACTTTCTGTTCATATTTTCATTTGATAAAATTGTTATTGCAGTTTATATTTTGTTTTTTTCCTGGTCTTTGTAGCTGCTGCTTTTTGACTGTTCACTTCTGCTGACTTTTTACTGTCCAAATATAGGCATTAATGCATCAATTGAAACACTTTAACTCTAAAAATAGTGTAACTGATACAAATATGTTTAAATTATATTTTGTTATGATTGGCATTTACATTTTTAGCATAATAATTTTAATATAAAATGGTTATGTGGTTTTATATTTCTGAATTTCATCTGATTTCTTCTTTGCTGATAATGAAACCTATCTGTGTGTGTGTCACAATTTACAATAGGGCTGGTGCCTTTCAGGTATGTCCATATATGAAATGTCCAATTTTGCCTTTTTGTTGTACTTTAGAACAAACTTGCTTCAATCTGTCATGTTTATCACATTCTATATTATGTGCTGATGTTATTTAACTCTTGACATTACATATGTTGATAGCAATTTAACATGTATTTTAATTCTATCTCTCATTTTGCTCTCTACTGCTTCAAGGGACCATTGTAGCGTATTTTATTGAGAAAACCTGTTAATAATGTTGACTCCATTTTTTAGTAAAACTTACATTTCTTGTTAACTTTGATTAGATACTGCTACCATATTCCACTGATGTCAGTGTCTTTTCATATACAACATATTCATAAAGAGATACAAAATACTATTAATTTGAGTTATTTGTTGTCAATATAATTAATTCTTACTTGTTGCATTAATGTCCACATCACAACAGTGATAAATGATAAGATAAAATCCCTGCATACAAGTGGGCACAATAAAAAACTCTTTGTGGGTGAAAATAAAAAAATAGCAGAATATGTGCCAGTGCTTATTTTAAATTTCAAAAACAATAAAAATTCCAGCATCACAAAAAAAGATATTAACCAAGATTGTGAATTTGTCTCAGGGATCCAAGGTTTGTGTTCTGTTCTAAGCTCTTTCTGTCTCGTCAGACAAGCGATAGGGTAACTTATGGACACTATAATTGCAGTGATGATCATCACAATAATAAAAGTAGGCAAGGTGCCTGACAGCAACAGAGCTGGATGCTGTCAGCGAATCATAGCTGATGGCTTGCGCCAGGATCGATGAACCTAAACCATTCAGATCCTACCCTACCTCTTCATGGTGCCTCTAGAAACAGATTGACCAATCCAGTCTGACAAAGCAAGTAGAGATCAAAGAGGGAAGGCAACCAAGTACTCAAAAATGCTGTGCTGAAATCAAATGCGTTGGGCCGAAAGGTACAAATATCATAATTCTATTGCAAATCACAACACAACGCATCAGCGCCTATTTAATGTCCTTCTGAGGACGGATGGCGAATACCAAAATCAATTCTTGTAATAGTCATCATGTGAAGAGGACAATCAATTGTTTTAATAGCTATCATGTGAAGAGGACAGTCAATTGTTTTAATAGCCATCATGTGAAGAGGACAATCAATTGTTTTAATAGCCATCATGTGAAGAGGACAATCAATTGTTTTAATAGCCATCATGTGAAGAGGACAGTCAATTGTTTTAATAGCTATCATGTGAAGAGGACAGTCAATTGTTTTAATAGCCATCATGTGAAGAGGACAATCAATTCTTTTAATAGCCATCATGTGAAGAGGACAATCAATTGTTTTAATAGCCATCATGTGAAGAGGACAATCAATTCTTTTAATAGCCATCATGTGAAGAGGACAATCAATTGTTTTAATAGCCATCATGTGAAGAGGACAGTCAATTGTTTTAATAGCCATCATGTGAAGAGGACATTCAATTGTTTTAATAGCCATCATGTGAAGAGGACAGTCAGTTGTTTTAATAGCCATCATGTGAAGAGGACAATCAATTGTTTTAATAGCCATCATGTGAAGAGGACAATCAATTGTTTTAATAGCCATCATGTGAAGAGGACAGTCAGTTGTTTTAATAGCCATCATGTGAATACCAGAAAGATAAAGAAATAAAAAGAACACAAATAAAAATGATATTGCACAAGAAACCAGGTTGCCTGTAAAGGTTTTCACTCCTAAAGTACATTTTAATCTGAACTGTTGTAATCTAAAGACTGTATCTGTATCATTAGCCATGTCAGTATCTAACATAGTTTTTTTCTGTGTTCACTTTGAGATATCAGTCTTAATAAATTCAAAGAATGCATTGGTCTTTTCAATGATGGTGACATCTTAATACAGTTTGTCTGGGGAATGCACTGACCATGATCATCATAGCATTCTCTGCTCATAAAAAATTGGCAACTTCTTTATGGATTTGTCCAGTGTGCTAAAAAGATGATCTCATGACTAACATATTTTGAATCATTTCTATAAGCCAATGTTCAGTAGCCATTATGTCTATGCCACTGTCATATTCATCAGAGGTGCCCATCCGTAGGGAGTTGAAAAGATGATACTTCAATCTTTTGTGCCCTGTTGGAACAGTTGGCTGTGTTCACTTTCTGCGCGGTTTCGCCTTATGTCTTTTGGCGTGTGCTGAGACCGCTACGATGGGGACTACAGTTACCTTTCTTTGTTTGGGAGATGAGAAATTAATTCGGATAATTACGCTGGCACGGGCGGTAGAGCAATAATGGATTTTAATTCGTTTGCAGTGATACCGGGCCTTCCATAACCAAATAATAAAATAGACTCATATACATTCATCCACTAACCATCTATCCTGTCCATCCACACTCATCTATCCACACCGACACACCCGTCCATCTGCACTACGAACCACACACATGCACACACACACCTGTCCAACTGCTGTACCAACACCACACACACACACATCTATCCAGCATCACAGACACTTACACAGTTAAGAAGCTAGCTTCGGAATACAATTTGATTGGAGTCTTGCTTTCAACCAACACGTAGATCAAGTTTTAAGACCTACAACACTTCCAAAAGATGGTTAAGAAACTATCCTGAGGACCCACAAATACGGCGAGACGTAAAGAACGAGCCATAATACGACCACCATCCAAAGCATGCGTTCCAACCAAGCTAGGAGCACGTTCATTTTCCCGGCACAAGCAAATGTCCAGAGACGAACCGTAAAGAGATCTTTGTAACACCCTTACTCCAGCGCCACTGCCTAAGTGTGAGATTGCACATAGATGACCCAAACTGACCACTGACACAAAATGACCATTGACCCAAACTGACCACTGACACAAAACTTACCATTGACCAAAACTGACCACTGACACAAAATGACCATTGATTCAAACTGACCACTGACCATAGGTGACACAAAATGACCACTGACACAAACTTACCATTGACCCAAACTGACCACTGACACACAATGACCATTGATTCAAACTGACCACTGACCATAGGTGACACACAAAGTTATGTCAGTGTCAGTGGTCAGTTTGTGTCAGTGATCATTTTGTGTCACCTGTGGTCAGTGGTCAAATTAAATCAATGGTCAGTTTGTATCAGTGGTCAGTTTGGGTCACCTATGGTCAGTAGTCATTTTGTGTCAGTGGTTTTGTGTCTGCGATAACACAGATGAGAAAGATGCAGTCATCTTACAGGCGGATCTGTAAGACGACACCAAAAAAGTGCATGTGCATTTAAAGCACGCATGGCAGGCAGAACAGTCAAGGAAGACTGTGGTGCATACGTCATGACCACGATTAACATGACAATGGAGGTGATGGCAGTGACCAAGGCATTCAAATGGTTAGAGTCACAAGACTACACCCACGCATGTATACTGAGTGATTCGACGAGCATGATTAAAAAAAGTGGACGCGGGCTCTGTACGCATGCAATGGTTAGAGTCATTGCAGAAGTAAAAATACGTAAGGGCACCTTTGTCTATGTCCCTGGACATGCGGGAGTACGGGGAAATGAAAGAGCGGACAGGTTGGCTAGCTGCGCTGTCGTTGAGGACGGGCAACCAATGGATCGGGCGGACATCATCAATGCCCTCCGAGATGTGGGAAGAGCACAGGACTTCGACAAACACAGATCAACGTCACTTCTTCGGATGAAAGAGATGGGAGATAAGATGGGCACAGCCAGAAATGAGAAACTTAGTGGGCGTGTAAGAAGACTTATCAACCAACACAGAACTGGAGTCGTCAGTCGCTGGACACTGCGGGACTTGCTGAGGAGGGGAACTGAGCCCATATGGACATGTTCGGAGTGATGACCAGCAAATAACTCAATAACTATTTTTTTTTTCTGATTGTGAGGTGAGTACATGCAGGGATTCATTATAGTCAACACTTCATAACATTAAGATTATGTGTCGTCAAAGTACATAATGCAACGATTATGCAGTAAGCATTTTCACCGTTAAAGCCACGTCTACTTTAGGTGAAATGTCCACCAGAATCATGATACTCCTGCATGAATTTGTAGATGTCCTTTACCCCAAGCTTTTCTGTAACAAGTGTTTCTGGGCGTAATGTGTTGCCTCGGTTTGATTTTGAAATGGGCTGTCAATTGTAATAAATTAATAAATAAGATTGGGCGAGCATAAATGTAGACATAAACATATATTCTTTTTGTTCTAAGAACAAGTTTACCGGAACTCTATCATCCCATCAAATGTAAAAATTGTAACATAGGAGACAAATAGTAATAAATTAATATTATTATGGAGAGAAACATCTGAGATCGGCGAATCATTTTAGGGGAAGAAGTATGTTTACAACACTGGGAGAAAAAATTACAAATAATTAACAACAGAAAAAAATAAAGAACAATGTATAGTCCCGAATCAGGATCAAACCCGTACGCCTCGACACAGCGACTTGCCGATTAGAACAAAATGCTAGAGCACACGGCCAACTCAACTACCTAAAACTTTAGTAAACCAGATAAATAAAGCTCTGGTGTATTATAGCTCGTTTCAAAACATATGCCCAACTTCAAAACGCTATTACTGTCTAACCGTTTGTTAAATACTTTTGAAATTTTCCAAATGTTATTAGAATGCAAAAGACCCTTTAAATGTATATTTAACAAATATCTTGCAGCTGCAGTTTTCTTAAAGCGGCGATATTTCTTTGATGTTTGTCAAAATTGTAAATTGTGAAGCCCTAAAGAATAGAAATTACCGTAGTTGCTAGTCTACGATTAATTTTCACTAGGTAAAGGCGTGGCCGTAATGGGGAAATAACTGGATAAAACAAAACACCAGGAGAATTATTGTCTGCTCAGTTCGAGGACGGACGATAATAATATCAAGGTATACCTGTATGTCCAATTTTCATAGTTGTGTGGTCCTGAAAAGGACCGTTTGTTGAAATAATTTAAGGTAATATAGGGGCCAACATTGTGGGGGCTATATACTTTCATTCTGAATCAGACGAGTCTAAAAGATGAATAACTGTTTGGGGTTGAACATTCCACAAACCATCATTTTTCCAATATTCCTCTTCCTGTTTTAAGACGTGGTCTTCACATTTAGTCCAATAATCTGTCTATATTTAATAAAGCGAGATTAGCAAGAGTCTTTACATCGCATATTTTGAATGTTGTATTTTCATCTGCCACTTGTCCTTTTAATTTTGCCCAGATTAGTTCTATTGGATTTAAATGAGCATGGTAAGGTGGCAGCCTCAAACTTATATGACCGTGCTCTTGGATAATCTTATCTATTTGAAAAATCTTTGTCCTCTGTTTTTGCTTTACTAGAGATAGTAATTCAGGTTTTAAGTACATGTTATTAAATTGTATGTGCTCCTTTGTGAGCCATATCTTAATAGCATCTTTTGTACTGGATGACGTCGGGACTTTATCTTCAAGTGCAACAATGTTGTGGTACGCTGCATTGTCCATTATTAGGCAAGATGGTCGATCTAGTGCTGGGAGAACAGAATTTTCAATCCAATGTCTAAATATGTGACCATTCATCTCAGAGTGATAATCCCGATTGTCTATGGATTTTGAAAGAAAAATGAGCTCTGCATTCTGTATTAATCCATGTTGTCGACTACCTGCATGAGCAATTATCAAGCGCTGTCCTTTGCTGCTAGGTATTAATCTCTTAATCTTTCCATCTGATGACTGTCATTCCCTTTGGTTAGTGTGGTGAGCATTGATCCATGTTTCATCCAAGTACACAGTATCATAACCTTGCTTGCGCACCTCTTTTACTTCACGTAAGTACTTGCTTCTCATGACTACTATATGTGGCTTCTCACAGATGATGTTTCGTCCATTGGAATACTTTATGAATGTAAAGCCTGCAGCTCTCACATTCCTCCATAATGTAGACTTTGATATTTCAATACAGTTGTTCTTTTTCAGCGATACTTTTAATTTTCTTATTGTAACAGTTTCATTCATACCCAACATTTTGCGAATTTCACTTCTAATAAGTTCACTGTCGAAATTATCCAACATTTTTGCTCTTCCTTGTGATTTTGTATATTTGGAACATTGACGGTCACGTGCTTGAATCCAGCGATTAAATGACCGTTTAGATAAATCCAAAATGTGTCTTGTCCTATTCTCAGGGTTTTCTAAAGAATGAAATAATCTTCCTCGTCTAGCCTCTTTGCAAAAATAGTCATACATTTTTATTGCGATTTTTTGTAAACTGCAGAATTTCATTTTAAGACTCTTGATAAATGTTATTGTTCCACGTTACGCCGCTGAATTAACGGAAATGGAACACACAATGTCTCGTGTTTACTACAAGTGTCTAATTGTGTCAGAGGACTCACGCGGAAAGCGTGCAAAATCGTAAATTTGAGCGTGTATGGATTTGTAATCGCTATTTTTAACTTAAATACTGTAAACACTAAGTTTTGACTACATCAATGGGTCGTTATAAATTTATATAAATCAAATAAGCAATAATAATAACCAAATGTTTGTTTTTAATGAAATTAATTCCCTGTTGGGTTCTAATCATTATAACTATACATGCAAATTTTGAAAAATTACAAAAAGCGGTTTAAAAGATATTGATTTTTAAAGTTTGGCACGACTTATGAAACAAGCTATAGTGTGTTACCGCTATCATCATTCGTAAAGAGGGGCAGTGTTGATTGATAGGGCAGACGAGTATTGTCTTCCATCAACTTGTCATGAATTGAACCTCTAACTATCCTTTTCCTTTCCTTCTTTCCTTCTTTCATTCTTTCCTTCTTCATTCTTTCCTTCTTTTGTCTTTCTTTCTTTCTTTCTTTCTTTCTTTCTTTCTTTCTTTCTTTCTTTCTTTCTTTCTTTTTCTTTCTTTCTTTCTTTCTTTCTTCTTCTTTCTTTCTTCTTTCTTTCATTCTTTCTTTCTTTCTTTCTTTCTTTCTTTCTTTCTTTCTTTCTTTCTTTCTTTGTCTTTATTTATTTCTTTCTTTTTTTTCTTTCTTTCTTTTTTTCTTTCTTTACGTCCTTTCTTTCTTTCTTTTTTTCTTTCTTTCTTTCTTTCTTTCTTTGTCTTTCTTTCTTTATTTCTTTCTTTGTCTTTCTATCTTTCTCTCTTTCTTCTTTCTTTCTTTCTTGTTTTTCTTTCTTTCTTTCTTTGTCTTTCTTTCTTTCTTTCTTTCTTTGTCTTTCTTTCTTTCTTTCTTTCTTTCTTCTTTCTTTCTTTCTTTCTTTCTTTGTCTTTCTTTCTTTCTTTTTTCTTTCTTTCTTTCTTTTTTCTTTCTTTCTCTCTTTCTTTCTTTCTTCCTTTCTTTGTCTTTCTTTGTCTTTCTTTCTTTCTTTCCTTTCTTTCTTTCTTTCTTTCTTTCTCCCATCCCCACACGCGCACAAAAGCCTTATTTTAAGACGATATTGATGTAGTTAAGTATCTTGATCTTGACCCTTTCAACGCCACTAGACGCCGCATAGGACTAGTGGTGTTTTTACCGTCCATCTCTAATAGCTAAAGCACATTGCTTTTAATTTTGAGTATGCTCAAATTTGTTTGCAAGCTCTCAGTCCCTAAAAAATCTGCGTCCGAGACAATCTCCCCTACTACCCGACCCACAAAAAGCCACGAAAATATAACTTGAGAATTTAAACTTGCGGAAATTATAGATGTCAATTAAGTTATTCAATTGTTATTAAATTGTCAATCAAATAGCTAAATATGTGTTTCTGAACTCTCAGTCTTTCCAGTTAACTGAAACGCGTTCTAAACCGTTTCAACTTATCACACAGGGCTGTGGTAAAAACGACTGTCTAAATAATGGAAAATAATGACATTAATCTTTTTGAACTTGTATGTGAGACAGCAGTTCGTGATTGGATAAATCTTCAGCTTGTTTTACTTATAGTTGCAATTTTCTTCAACAGAAATGCGCTGTTTCTGTCATTCAGGCTTAAACATTTAATCTTATGACATTTACTATTCTTGAAATACTGGAGTAGATATTTCTGAAGAAAAGCCCGAGATTTCGGTACAAAAAAATCAACAAACATTGGGGTTTTTGGGAGGTAGGGCATATTTATCAAATATACTAAATCATAGCCAGGGGCGGATTTACATTTAAACTAAAAAATCTGAGGGTTTTGGGTCAAACATTCGGAAGGGACTCCCAAATAATCAACAACAAAGAAGCAAATACACAGAACAATAAACAGACCGAAGCAGGATCGAATCCATACACCTCGACACAACGTCTTGCCACGTAAGACTTAGCACTAGGGTACACGACCAACTAAGCAACTTTAAAAAGTAGCTATCATTGGTGCTGTCTTTCACGCGTGTGTACTCATGACTATAGCATCGGGGTTACGAACACAACTCTACTGTTTCGTCCTATAACTGTTTGTCTGCAACGCAAACATTCGGCCCTACTCTATCTTGGAGATACTTGTCTCAATAGGAAAATACAGATATACAATGTATTCCAGAGTTGTGTTCGTAACCCTATGCTATATGAGTACACATGCGTGACAGACATCGCAAATGATAACCAATTTTTTTCGTTTGCTTAAATTGTCGTGTAACTTAATGCATTGTTTCTCTTGCCAAGGAGCTGTGACTAGTATCGGTTCGATCCGGTCTCGAACTGTCTATTGCACTTTTTAATTGTTTATTTTTGTATTGTTTCTGAGTTTTGTAAACATACCTATTCCCTTGAACTGATTCGTTAATCCGCCACCTCTGAAAGCTTCCGTTCCTAATAATATACGTTTATTTTATTTTCTCTCCAGGCGGAAATGACCGTGTAGTGAATTTTTTAATGCGGTTTCATTTAAAATTGAAACAACACGGCTTCTTAGCAATTTTAATTAATGGAACAAACAAACCAGCCAGTGTCAGGAGAAGGGAGGGGGGAGATGGGAGACTGTGCTCGGAGCAGTATGTGGCCACCGGTCACTGGCAAGGGTAAGATGTCTAATAAAGCATGGTTTACTTCATCGCACTTATACCATTCATTATCTGCGTAATCATCGGGTTTTCCCATATTAAACACTAACAATAGACGGTTTGAGTGACAGTACGTGTAGAAAATTAAAAATGAGAAAGGCGTTGGTGTTGTTTTCTCGGGGGTCCGCATCTTCGTAAAATGTATGTTTGCTTCTATCAGACATTTTGTGCCCCGGGTAGTAGCAATTAAGGGGCGACTGAAGTAAGATCTCGACTGCCGTGTTTTGGCAGGGGCGGTCCCATGTCACGGTGGACGTCACCCTCGATTGCGCCCCTGGTACCGGTGAACTACGCATCCCCTAAGAGTCGGACGGATAGTTCCGGCATTGCTGGTGTAGCGTCGCGTAAAACTTTTAGCGGTCTAGCAAATCGGTTATTAACTACTATTTCGCTGCCCGGTTGCCGAGGAGCCGTCCAAGCCACACAATTGAATGGAGTCTTGTGCTGAGAAATGGACGAGGCCTGTGGCGGCCCGCTTAATTTTTCAACTTTTTAATAAGTTTTTGGTTTCTAACTAAAAAAATTCCCTAACTAAACAAATTGATAAACATTCAATACCTAAACAAATGGTAAATATTTCCTATCTAAACAAATGGATAAATATTCCTACCTAAACAAATGATAAATATTCCCTATCTAAATAAATGTTAAATATTCCCTAACATAACAAATTATAAATATTCCAGATCCAAACAAATGATAAATATTTCCTAACTAAACAAATGATAAATATACCCTACCTAAACAAATGGATACATATTCCCTACCTAAACAAATAATAAATAGTCACTACCTAAACAAATGGGTAAATAGTCCATATATAAACAAATGGATAATATATTCCCTACCTAAACAAATGGTAAATATTCCCTATTTAAACAAATAATAAATATTCCATATCTAAACAAATGGATAAATATTCCCTACCTAAACAAATGGTAAATATTCCCTATTTAAACAAATGATAAATATTCCAGATCCAAACAAATGATACATATTTCCTAACTAATCAAATGATAAATATACCCTACCTAAACAAGTGGTAAATATTCCCTACCTAAACAAATGGATAAATATTCCCTATCTAAACAAATTTATAAATATTCCCTACCTAAACAAATAATAAATAGTCACTACCTAAACAAAGGGGTAACTATTCCCTATCTAAACAAATGATAAATATTCCTTACCTAAACAAATGGTAAATTTTCCATATCTAAACAAATGGATAAATATTCCCTACCCAAACAAATGGTAAATATTCCCTATATAAACAAATGGACAAATATTCCCTAACTAAACAAATGGACAAATATTCCATATCTAAAAAAAATGGATAAATATTCCCTACCTAAACAAATGGTTCGGTTGGCTTACCA
Source organism: Megaustenia siamemsis (assembly GCA_032433765.1). NCBI lineage: Eukaryota > Metazoa > Mollusca > Gastropoda > Stylommatophora > Ariophantidae > Megaustenia > Megaustenia siamemsis. The sequence continues at coordinate 26,916,159 of JAVIAB010000124.1, forward strand.
CGGCAACAGCCGGGGTTCGTACCCTGGCGAGGACACCTGGGTTTTACTATAGTTCGCTTCAGATTTTTTGCCCCACTTCAAAAAACCACAGCTCAGCAACCATTTGTGCTACAGTGCTGATATTTTGCATGTAACCTACTGAATCTCATAACGTAATAGAAAAAATAAATTCATTGCAAACAAACTGCTGGTTTTTCTTGTGCGCTTGCTTACCAGGAGGATAAAAGTATGATTAAACTTGGGCACATTTGAATCAAAATTTAAGAGTATTTACCCCTTCCATATCACTTCAAGAATGATTTAAACATCTTCATTTGGGAATTTCCTTTATATGTTGGTGGGTAAAGGCACCGGTTTACACTATTGAATTGCAAATGTCAGATTTTTGTCAATATTTGCACATATGTGTAGCAAATTTCTCTTATATTCGGTGCGCAATTCTGGTTTTGCACTTACTGGATTAAAATTGTCAACTTTTTGTATCACGTCATTAGTATAACGTCACCAAAAATACAAAATCAAATTATTTACATAGGCGTGTTTTGTGAGTTGTGCCCTTAACAATGAGTTTAAAGTTGAAATTTGTTACTGAACAAAATATTACAAAGAAATTATATTTATATTTTTGTAGAGAGGCAAAACGAGGGAGTCTATATCACAGCATATCAAATCCTGAAAAGAGAACGATGCACGTGTTAGGTTTAAGTAAACGGTCGTTTCATAGATCAGTGAAAAATGTTCAATGTGAATGTTCAAGGAAAGAAAGAAGTCGAGGAAGAAAACATTTGTTAGACAGTTTTGACAGAGAACTTGTCCGCAGAGAGATTTGTAAAATGTTTGACTTAGGGGAAGAAGTTACCATAAGGAAACTTAAGATTTGGCTTAAAAAGAACACCAGTATTGATGTATCAAAAACCACACTATGGAGAAGTGTGCGGAGTTTAGGCTTCACTTTTAGAAATATTCTTGTGGAAGAAACATCATTTGCGAGAAACCTCATTTAGTAGCTGCAAGAAGCAAATATTTACGTGAAGTTAGACAAATGCGTAATGAAGATTATGACATTGTGTACTTGGACGAAACATGGATTAATGCCCACCACACAAATGAAAAAGAATGGCAGTCATTAGATGGGACTATTAAAAGGTATGTACCTAGCAGCAAAGGAAAGCGCCTTATAGTGGCACATGCTGGGAGCAAAAATAATGGCCTGGTGGAGAATGCTGAACTTGTTTTTATTGCAAAGTCAACTGATAACCAGGATTATCATTCAGAGATGAACAGTCATATGTTCAGAGATTGGATTAAAGACACTCTTTTGCCTTTATTAGATCGACCATCTTGTTTGATCATGGATAATGCATCTTACCATAACAAAGTGGCACAAGAAGATAAAGTTCCAACATCATCAAGCACTAAAGCTGAAATAAAGACATGGCTGACAAGGGAACAAATACCATTTAACGATATGTATCTCAAGCCTGAATTACTTTCACTTGTAAAACAGATACAACGGCCAAAGATATTTCAAATAGATAAATTAATTGAAGAACATGGTCATAGATGTTTGAGGCTGCCTCCATATCACTCACACCTAAATCCTATTGAATTAGTTTGGGCAAAGATCAAAGGGCAAGTAGCATCCGAAAATAAAACTTTCAAATTATCTGATGTTAAAGAGCTTACCAATGTTGCTATTTCAAACATAGACAAAGATTATTGGGCTAGTTGTGAAGACCATGTTATGGTTGAGGAAGATAAGTATTGGAGAAACGATGGTCTGTGGGTTATTCAACCAAAAATGGTAATACGTCTATTAGATTCGGCAGATTCTGAATAAAACTCATTTGTTTGAACTTACTGAAGTGACTTTGTTGGAGTTGGAAACTGGATACGGACCACTTCAGGAACTGTTTTTTTAGTGAGTTGACGATGTATTCTGTGTTCTTAAAATAAATAATTTCTATTCGGTGAATGTTCGGCCTATTTTGATTTGATTCAATATTAGTTGTATAATTAAAAGAGCCCAATCCAAATGGGTAGCATGTTGTGAAAAAGTGCAATTGTGGCGGTTTATTCCCCTATACACCTTCAGGCATGACAGGAACACTTACTTACTTACTCTCTTATTATAAAGTAATAATGTCCCTTATATAAAATAAAAGTTACGCCTTTTCCTCTAAAAAGTGTAAAAGATCTTCATTTACCGTACATTCTGTTTTTTGTGTCAAAATAAATACAAATATGAAGGAGATCAAAGGAAGTTGCCGCTTTGAGGAAACGGTAACACATACGATAATTTAAATGATAAATTCGTTACGTCATTGAAAATCTAAGGTCGCATGCAAAAAATCATGGTATTCCATCAGACGGTTTTCGAGATATTACTGGAATTAGGGAGGCAAACAATCTGAAACAAACTATAATTCCCTAAAAATTAGTAGGAGCCGCGATAGCTCAGTGGTTAGTGAACTGGACTACTACGGACAAGGGGTAGGGTTCGATCCCAACCGACGGCTCCGGGTTCACCCAGCCTTAAATGGGTACCGGATTTTTCTGGGAAAGTAAAACAGCACGGGCGTAATACCGACCACATTACCCCAAAAATCCTGTGCTGAAGGTCTGTAAAATATAGGGTCACTAACACCATATTTCCCTATACGCCACTTGGCGTGACGGGGGGTACTTTACTTTTTTACTTTTTAAACAAATGGTTAATGTTCCCTATCTAAACAAATTGGTATATAATCCCTACCTAAACAAATGGATAAATATATTGTTTTATAAATTAATGTTTTTATACTATCTATAATGAAATGACATTTTTTTCTTTATTATGTTGCAGCCTTTTCCTGAACTTTTAGCAACCTCGCACCCCCCCCCCCCTTTTTTTTTTTACTCCCCGCCAACCTTTCTTTTCTGTCGTAAGCTAACATCTGGAGTTTACATCGTCCATTGTACATGTGAACTTTGACCTTTTATGATATTTTTTTTTCTTAGGTTTAGTTAACAATTACTTCTCTTCATCGCCCGCCTTAAATTGACGTCACGTAAGCATAGATAAGTTATGGTGTGCATTACTGACGTCACATTAATGAAATGATTGTCCGTTATACTGAGGATATACTTTGATACTTTATTCCTCTCTACCGCTCATGTTCTTATATAACTGACTTCTGGAGCGTCACAAACTAGTCACGCGGGAAGATATATCCTAGATTAGAAAATTGGACTTTACAAGAACGTAATTTAACAAACTGCTTTTCATCGTCATCGAGTGCCGTCTCCGCAATGAAGGTTGGCTACCATGGAGCGCCATTCTGCTATGTCTCTTACTTTGATGGTGCAAGTTGTCAAAGGCTGATTTGTCCATTTTTTTATGTTACTCGTCCTTGTTAGTCTTGATCTGCCTCTTTAACTTGTATTTCCCCTCCAGGATTACTTTAATTAGGCTTTTGTGTCTTTTTACATGGCCAAAAAATCGCATTTGTTTTGTTTGAATTGTGCTTAGTAGTTCTCTTTTCATTTTTAGTTGTTTTAAGACTTCATCGTTTGTTTTCTTTTCCTTCCATCTAATTCTACTTATTCTTCTATATATCCACATTTCAAAATCTTCAATTTTCTGTTCTTTTTTCTTATCTAATGTCCATGTTTCAGCACCATATAGGAATATTGAGAAGATGTAACATTTAGCTATTCTTAGTTTTAGCCCTGGTGTTATTGTTTTGATGTTAGTATGTTCTTCATGACATTACAATTACTTTTTGCCATTTCTATTTTTTTGTTTATTTCAGTTTTACATTTTCCATCACTGGTTATAGCATGTTGAAGGTAGTGTGTAATTCTGAACTGTCTCCAAGTCTATTCCTTCAATTTTGATATCCACTTGTGGGTTTTGAAGCTGCTTTTATGTTTCTCTTTAATGCTGCTAACTCATGCGCCTGTCTGCTGCTTATAATGCTATTGGTTGAATGTCCTTGAGTTATTATGTTTTAAATAAAATGTTTGACATGAGTTTTTTTCAGTCGTTGCTTCATATATCATTTCAATATGTTGCATGAAAACGTGTAGAGTGGAGTAGTGATATAACATAAAGGCGTCAATGATGTGAATTCAAAATTAATCTGCACAAATTGTGTGGAGTCATTGTTGAGTCGCATTTTGAAATTCGTAGTTGGCAAGATCTTTTATTTAGTTATACATTGCAGTGGGCTTCCGATAGTAGAAATTAAATCTAAGTTTTATAAATAAATGTAAAAGGGAAGGATTTTGTTTTCTTTTTTGTCCTTGTATTCTTTAAGCGTGGCAGGCGAAAAGGAAATTTATAATGTAATCTAATGTTTGTAATTGTTCCATATATGGAGGCGAAGGCACACTGCTTGTGCCAGTATCTGTGAACAAGACCCTGCTCCACCTCTTCGCGGTGCCTCTAGTAACAGAATAACCTGTCTTGTCTGGCCAAGCAAGTGGGGATCGAAGAGGGAAGACAACCCGATACTCAAAAATGTCGTGCTGAAGTCGAATGTGGTTGGCCGAAAGGCGCAAATATCACAGTTCGTTCGTTCGCTCGTTCGCTTTCGTCAGCTTTGACCTCTGACGAAGTCCCACACCACTCAATTTTGTGGACTCAATATTGTGTTTTATCCCAGGCAGATTTACTCCGACTTCAGAGGTACTAATTTTTAGGGAATTAGTAAAACCCAGGTGTCCTAGCCAGGGTACGAACCCCGGCTGTTGCCGTGGTAAGCCAACCGCCTATCGATTGCACTAACCGGACACCCAATATCACAGTTAAACTGCAAACTATAACACAATGCAGACACACCCACTTAACATCCTTTTAAGAGCGGATGACGAAGAGGAATTCTCTAGTCTACGAATACTCTAGAACAGTGGTGGCCAACTTGAGGTTGCCCGAGGGCCAGATTAATGCCAAGGCCAAGACCCGCGGGCCACACTTAAGAATATCGTCAAAAATGACAGTAGGGACCTATGCGATATAGTATATATATAAATAATGCTTGCACTTTGACTACATATTTGATTTGTAACAAATCCATTAATTATTCATTTTAAAATTACCTTTAATGTCTCAGTGCGACGATTGTGACTTGTCACAGCTTTCCACCAGAGATTTGAAGTCCACTTCCATTTTGACGTGGCGATTCGGAGAGTATGGGACAATGTCGAATCGGTCATTCTGTTCCTGGTCTTAGATTTAATTAACTTCATGGAAGAGAATGTTGTCTCGCAGAGATATGTGCTTAATATAGAGCACATCTTTAGTGCCCATTTTCTCAGACACGGGTAACGTTCATTTGGTAGCAATTTCCAGAAGTCAGCTCCTAATGCCTTTACAGTACTGAGGAAGGGGTCACACTGAAGGTCACACAACTCTAGTTGAAGATCTGATGGCTGGCACTCCACTGTACACTTAATTGGGTTATTAAAAAGTTCCGTTTGCGGACGAAACATTTCAAAATCTTGAAATCGTCGATCAAATTTACAAATCAAATGTTCAATGTCAGCTGCGTACTTACTGAAGTTTGCACTTTCTATCTCTGACAACAACTGCTTACAACTTGAAAAATGGAACAGATCATTTTTTTGCAAAGAAAGTCTAAATAGATTCAGCTTCTTTTTAAAACCATCATGGTAAGTTCTCTCGCAGGAAGTCATAAATGTCATTCTTCAGTTCAAAAAATATTATTAAACATTTCCCTCGACTAAGCCATCTTACTTCTGTATAAAGCAGGAGATCACCGTAGCTAGAATCTACTTCCTCTAAAAATGATAAAACTTCATGTGATTTAAAGACTGGTGTCCTCCTCTTATCAAATTTGTTATTTTCACAACAGTAGCCATGGTGTCTTTTAGATTTATGGACTTTGCACAAAGGGCCTCTTGATGAATTATGCAATGCAATGTAGGTACGTTAATTTTGTTTTGCTTTAGAAGTCCAACAAAACCAGTATTTGAACCAATAAAAGCTTTGCAACCATCAGTACACACTGCAGACAACTTTCCAAAACCACCTACTTCATCTACGGCACTATGAACTGCAGAAAATATGTCTGTCCCTCTACAAGTGTCATGCAAAGAGCAAACTTTCAACAATTCTTCAATAACAGTAAAATCCTCCTGGATAACTTTAACAAAAATAAGAAGCTGGCAAGTGTCAGTGATGTCAGTACTTTCATCAATCGCGAGCGAAAAATATGAGCAGTTTTCAATACAAGATTTTAAACTTTGAGACAGCTGCAGACTGATGTCTTCTGGCTACAGTTTGTTTTGAAAGAGGCACAGATTAAATTCTTTGGCTATTTTTTCTTGACCGAATGCCTTTGCCATTTGAATCGCACATTTCTTCACAAAATTTCCGTCAGTAAAGGGTTTTTTAGATTTTGCAAGCTCATAGGTAACTGTATATGATGCAATGATCGATGACTCTTTAATTTTATTGCCCTTTGTATACATACTTTGCTGTTGATTCAACTTTGTCTTCAGCTGTTCAACCAAAAGCTTCCTAGCTTCAATGCTATGTTTCTCATACATGTTTTGATGATGTGTGGCATAGTGCCGTTTTTAAATTATATTCCTTCAAACGGCTAACACTTGAACGCAAATTAAGCACTGAGGTTTACTATCCTTATGAAGATGAACAAATAATCTAATTCCCATTCAGGTTTAAATATGCGATTTTCACAATCAACTTTTTCTACGTTTTAACATGATTTAATACAAAATCTCACATCAAAGTTAAAAGTCACAGAATGTTGGTCCACTATCGAAAATAAGTCCAGATTTGACAGTTATACACAGACTTGTGTTTGACAATGAAATCAAAAGATTGTGACCAAATAAACACGTTGCAGTCATTTTATGGACAAGACAAGACGATGGGATCAAAGGGAATGAAGGCGAACAGTGAAACATTTTGAATGTAACTTCAAAGACAGAATTAGAGCTACGAAGTCCTCTCACCCCGTCCCTCCCAAACTCATTAACCCCTTACCGCGAAATGAAAGAGCCACCACAAGTCCAGACGACAATGTTTGAGCCACAGATCTGACGCTATCACCGCACTGACAATAAAGCAACTTTGCGGTACCAACTCGAAGCAAAGACTTTGAATATTGTCGGCACCATTAGTTGTGCTGCAGTGTGTGTGTGTGTGTGTGTGGCGTGCGCGCGTGCGTGCGTGCGTGCGTGCGTGTGTGTGTGTGTGTGTGTGTGTGTGTGTGTGTTTTTGAAATTATGTTGCCAATCTAGCTGTTGCGAGAAATTGACAGAGATTTCAAATTGTGTATTCTTGAACGATAGAAGAGTTAACTCCGACACGAATTAAAACCAGGAGAAATCCGCTATTAGGGGTAAAAAATGAAGTAAGTCCGTGGAGCTTCGCGGGCCAAGAAAACTAGGCTGGCGGGCCGGATCCGGCCCGCGGGCCGCCATTTGGCCACCCTGCTCTAGAATACTTTAGTCATCGGGCGAACGTAAGCAAGCAGTTTCATATATTATTGACCGTCTCTTTTGCGCTTCTCCACTACCCCTTTTTCAAATAGGAGCCCGATTTTCAGCGGACTTTTTGCACCGCAGATCCTACCTGTCCTATTGACTATTGATCATGTGACCAACAGGCACATATGTCCTGTCCACTCTTCCGGGTTGGCTAAGCCTAATCTTACCTTCCATTCTCTTTCGCACTCCACGTTTCCATCGACTCACATCCCTATGTTGCGATAAGTA